>PVIU01000361.1:0-341061 GCA_004026605.1 Ondatra zibethicus | reverse complement strand
TCCATCCTCTCTCACTTCCCTCCATCTCCCTCCCTCCCCCTTCTGTGCCTCCTCCTCCTTTCTCTTCTCTCCTCCTCCCTCCCACCTGAAGTTTTTTCCTTGGTAACAGGCCAGGCCCTTCCCTGTTTCTAAGTAATGAGGCATGCATAGGTCTTTGAGGTGGTTTTTGTTCTGTAGGGTCACTCCTACAGAGTCCTTAGCTCCCTCCCCAGGGACAGGCTATAATATCATGGTACTTGGCCAGGGGACCATGAGCTTGCTATTTAATCCACAGGTACTGTAGAGGACAGCCTGGGGTGGATTGCTACCTGTCACTGCCCACATGGCTGGGCTCCTTTGGCTGAGGCTGCCTGTTTTCAGACAAGTCCCTCTATGCAGGTGGGAGCCACAGGAAGGCCCGTGTTCTTGTTCTGTACCCCATCTTGGTGATTCAGGGCTGACAGAATCAGAGCAAGGTTTGCCCTCCTTCCATGGCTTAGCTGGGTAGCTGTAGTCCACAGCTGGTCTTAGAACTGTATTAGCCAGATGGGTGTGGTTATTCTTTCTTTGTGGGAACCTGAAGACCAGGGGTGTGTACAAAACCACACAGGAGATTTAGTGTCTTTGAGTCAGACCATACTGAACACCTGGCTATCAATGACCAACAATAATCGCTTCTCCTCAGCTCAGAAGCCCTGCCTGGCACTCTCAGGAGAGCCCCTCTAGTCCCAGGAGGACTGTGAGTCACTGAGTACCCAGACAAGCCCCTCCCAAACTGCAGCAGTGGTTCACCATCTTGGATCCTCTATGCAATCCACAGTGGAAGTTTCCAGAGAAACCATAGGACCTAGATCCTCCCAGTCAAGTGGGAAGCAGGACTCCAGTGGCAGGGAGTGTCCACCAAGTGGCCTAGTCACTTTGGGATGACAGGCTGGTCAGAAGGTGGGCCCAGGCAGCAAAGGCCACATTGCTTGCCTGTGTTTCTCTGCGAAGACAGATACAGTGCCCATTTCCCTGGGGAACTTGGTGGAAGGGGACCCTCAGTAGTGGAACCTGGGCTCTCAGGTGACATTGGAGAGCATGTAGGCTTCATGCATATACATCTGGCTGTACCTCTGCTGGATCTCAGAATGCCCTCTCCTGAGTGAGTGGGAATGGCAGGGGACAGTTTGAGGTGGATGTGGTACCATCCCAGAGCCTGAATACTGGCGGTATGTGGCTTGGGGGATCACTTTGCTTTTGGGACCGTTTCCTCACATGTGGACAGGGCCTGGGCCTCTGTCTTAGGGAAGCTAACAGGTCATGTGATCACATGGGTTCAGGTATCACAGAGTCCCACATCTTACTATATGTGGCCCTTTAAAGATTCTTCAAGGCCACCATCTGCTCAATACCTCTGTATCTCTGGTATCAGAGGGAATTATTTCTGAGTGGATATATGAGCTAGTCACCTCCATGCAAATATTTAGAATATCCTGTATTGCTCTGGGAATAGGATCTACAGTGAGTCAGTTCTCCAGAGCTTAGAGGAGATAAGCTACGCCAGCCACATAAATTGATCTGGAGTTGGAGCGGAGACACCCTCACCTCTTACCCTGTCCCCACTAGCTTCCATGACACTGGGTAAGAGAGACCCAGATGGAAATCCATGTGTTCACATATGTGTTGGGTGGGCAGGGTGACAGGCCACAAATAATGAGTGACTACTTTTGTGTGGTCCCTGCTCCAAAGCCAAGCTTCTAGGTCTCAGAAAGTTGGAGAATTAGGCTGCCACAAGGTGTGGAAAGGGTTGTCTACCCTTAGGTCAGTACAGAGCCAATGAAGCAGGGGCTGCAGAGGATAAACAGATGTGAGAAGAAAGAGGATAGGGACAGGTGAATTTGTGCATTATGGGGAGAAGTAGATGGCTGGCTGGGTAGGTGGGTGGATGGATGGATGGATAGATGAGTAGTGGACAACCACCTGGAAAGTTAGATGGCTAAGTTGGTAGATGGATTATGGTGGGTGATATATGTCTAGGTAGTTTGACAGATGGCTGAGATCATAGGTGACTGCATTGGTAGGCGGTTGGATGGATAGATAGGTGGATGGCTGGATGGATAGAATGGTGGGTAGTTGCATGAAAGGAGAGGTGAACTGAGAGGATGGTGGGGAAATAGAGGAGAGATAAGATAATGGGTGGATGGATGGATGGATGGATAGATGGATGGATGGATGGATGGATGGATGGATGGTTAGGGTGGTAGTGTGTGGATTCTTGGTGTAGCAGTAGATACATGGAGAGATGGGTAGAAAGATGAATGGATTGGTAAGTGGATGGATGGATGCCCCGGTTGGTAGGTGTGTGAACTCAAAGTAGTAGGTAGGAATATGGAGAGATGGATGGATAGGGTGGTGGGCAGAGGGATGAGGGGTAGGAAGAAGGAAACATAGACATATATAACTTGTAGTGTCCATTGAGGGTACTGACCAAACCACTTGATGTGCTGAGAATTGTCCATAGGATTATGTGGCCTTGCCTTTGTCATCAGCTGAATTGCTGCTCTGTCAGCCATCTTGAGCAGTTGTTTTCTGTTCATCCTAGGCTCATGTAACCAAAGTCTGAGACCCAAAGGGCAACAGAGTCTCCTTAACTTGGAAAGAGAAACAGTCTTACTGTGTCTTTCAGGGACTCAGGGGAGACTCTCATCTCCCATCCTGAAGGGGTTTCTAAATGTATCTCTATTGTGGGCCATGGACTGTCTAGCTGGTAGCCTGTTAGTACTTGAACTTTAGGCCAGCAAATGGGTTCTGGATCAGTAGGTGTTGCTTGGTTGGCTGACTGTGGTGTCCTAAAATCTCAGGTGTGGGTGTGGATGTCAAGGACAAGGGTGTCATGCTGGAATTACTGTCTTTCATGCTTCCTTCCTCTGACCTTTATGCTTGCCTTGAAGTACCTGGGGGAGAACTCTGGGTTTCAAAAAAGGCTAACCCTGGTACCAAAAGCAGCGAGCAGCATCCCAGGCCCTTACTCTGATCTAGAGGTGGCTGTTGCATCCCACAACTTCCTCCTAAGACCCTTTCCATGAGAGAGTGATGGGTTTCCTGGGCACAGGTGGGCAGATGATCTCACAAGAGAATCCTGGGTGTGGGTGGCCTGACCTGCAGGTGAGAGCCTGGCAGGGCCAAGGACCAGGGCAGAGCAACAGTGACAGCAAACTCAGAGGGAAGCAAAGGGGAGGAGCTGGCCGGCGGTTTGCAGAAACGCAAAGGAGACCCTCCACTGATGGCATGTGGGGAGCCTGCAAAGAGAGGTCAGAGTTTTGTCCTTACAGTTGGGCCAGGCTTGACACCCAGAATCCTTCCCACTGAGCTGAGCAGCCATGAAGGGTCCTAGTAGGTGAGAATTCCAGCCTGCTTTGAATTGTCAGCATTTCGTGTTTGACAATTGGGCACAGGAGGGCTAAAGGCAGTGGAACCAATGCCTGGGCTGTTGGGGTAGGTTGCTCGTTCATTGTTCAAAATGTCAGCAGAGACTGCTTGTTCGTTCCCGGTGGGTAAAGTTCCCTCTGTCCCTGGTGGAGCTACATGGCTTTTGACTCCGCCTACTCTCTCTCTATATCTCTTTCAGCCTGGCTTTACTCTGTTAAGCCATTGGCCGAAAGCAGCTTCTTTATTAACCAATGACAATAAAACATATTCACCTCCCACATCACTGGGCCACTGGGAACCTTTAGGAGATGTCTCGGCTGCCACAGAGAAAGCACAGAGTGGTTGTGGTGTGAGGTGCCAGGGTACCAGGTTTGCATTTGACAGAAAAGTAGGGCTGGCACTCTGTTCCAGGCTCTTTCTATGACCTCAGGTGACCTGTTGACCTCCCTTTGTCCCTGGGGTGCCTGATTCCCACATCACTTGGCTAGGAGGTAAAACAGGTATACAAAGGGCCTTTGAGAAGTACCTGCCAACCTGTGCAGTAAGGATGGTTTTCCGCTAAGTGTAAACTTGCCCTCTCTGTCCCAGATCAAGGTCCCTGGATCAGTTTTTTCGAGATGTGGCACCTCCCCAGGCAAGCGGGAATGTTTTGGCTGTCCTTGGCACAAGGACTGGGGTAGGGAGTTAGTGGGGAGATTAGGGACTCCATGTCTTCCCAGCTTTGGTCTCCAGGGCAGCCCCACCTCTGCTGTGCTTATCAAGGCCTCCTTGGCTAGCTGCCTGTGGCCTCAAAGTCATACCGCCCTGGGCGGGTGTCCTTGGGCAAGCCAACCTCTTCCAGGGTGGGGGACAAATGACTGTCGTGTGTGGGGTACCAGGTACCTGTTGAGCAGGGTGCATGCTAGTTCACGGAGGTTCAGGAGTACCAGGCTTCCATGGGCACCTTAGTATGTTCTCAATGTGTCTCCTGGAAGGCCTCAGCTGGAGCTAGGCAGGAACCAGGCACTGCAGGGGGCCTTGGAGGTGGCAATGCATCCTGGGTGGGACACTTCCTCTTCAAGTCCTGTCAGCATATAGTCAGAGGGAAGGGTATGAGCAGCACCGGGGCTCCCGACAAACTGAACTTGTTACAGGGTTAACCCAGAGCCCAGGATGAGGGGCCCTGTCTACGAGACGCTGTGGATACTGGATGTCACTTGTGGACAGATGGGTACTCAGGATAAGGCCAGGACATGTGGAAGAAACTTTGGGATAGTTAGAGCTGGGTTTGGGTGGCATGGAAAAGTGTTCCTAACTTTGTCAGGCAACAGGATGCTCACCCTGGGGCCAGGATATAAGATTATCTATCTTGGAAAGAACCAGAAAGGGACATTAAGGAACCATTGTGGTGGCCTCATGTGAATTTTGCAACAGGTTCATTTCTGTATTTTGGATAATAAAAGCTCACCATTAATAAAAAATAAGTAATAAGAAGCCTGCCCTCTGCCTCCCCATGGGAGGTGTTTCTTGTCATTTTTGGTGGAGAACTCTGATTGAATGTGCTTTAGGACTGGAAGAGGTGTTGCGATAGGAACATATGCCTGGTAAGGGGGTCCCATAGGCTCTTGGCCCCAGGACACTGGCTCTTTTTGAGTTCTGGGCCTGAGTTCCAGGCCCTGTCTTTAGGGAAGTCTGGGATTAGCATGACGAATGTGGGTGGGCAGAGCTATGGCCTGCTGGAAGGAACCCAGCTTCTTTTTGAGACCAGTACTGCGTGATGCGTGGTTCATACTGGGAGGACCTCTATCTGGCTAAGTGACCTCTGGGGTTCTCAAAACCATGGGAGGCAATAGGAGGAACAGTCTAGGCAGGGTGGGGCAGGGGTCCAGGTAGCTCACAGGTAGGCTTGGGACTAGAGGATGGAGTTTCCAGGCAGTGATATGACCGCTCCCTCTGGAGGCATTGAAGGAAGGAAGGTGTTCTATACCTAGGCTTGCTGCTGGTATTGTGGCCTTCACCTGAGTGGCCCAGGGTACAAGTTCTCCATCTGGGTGGGAGGCCCGAGGCCCTCTTTGCAGCCAACTACTTCTCTCTGTCCAGCATATGGCAGGCCATCTGAGGGTCTGAGTCAGAGGAGACCTTGACCCCCACCAGGGCTGGGACACCTACAAGTCCCTTGCCTATATGGGTTTCCTTAGTGAGGGCCACAGGGCAGTGGCAGAACCTATGGCCCTAGGGCCTATTGGGTGGCTCTCTGTCTGGTGCAGCTTGGGTAGATTTGTGCAACCCCACCCTTCCCATTCAGTGCTCATGAGAGTGCATTGCCCAAGCACCTGTTGTAGGTGGGGCTGCTGCCCTGGGTAACTTGGTTAGCTGGAACTAAAGCAGGTTCCTTTCAAAGCCTGGGGAAGGTGGCAAAGCATGGGGCTTCTTCATCCTGTGTTGGCCTCAACACAGCTGGGCTCAAGCCAAAGGCATTCCCATAACGTTGGGGAAGCTGGCCTGGCCTGTGTGAGCACGAGAGAGGGAGTCCAGGACCCATCTCCCCCAGCCTCCCTTCCAGGACAGGGTAGCCTTGGGTTTCCTGGAGCCTCAAGTGAATGCAGCCTAGAGTCTCTCACAGGTCTGATTTGCATCCTGATGCCCTGCTGTGTAGCCTGGGATGGTGCCATGGCTGGTTACAACCCTGAATATAGATAGGGCTGGCAGCTTTCCTGAGAGCCTGCAGGGAACTGGCCTCTACCAGATGGCTCCAGATCCTGACCTGCTGGCTTTAATCTGACCCATCCCTCCCCCATAGTTGTGTGGTTGTTGGGTTGGGAACCCAGACCCTCTTGGGTGAGTGTGGAGGCTGGGCATAGGGGAGCCTGGTAGAGATCTGCCCACTTATAGCTAGCCCAAGGGAACTCTGCAGTGTATTAAATCTTTCTGGAACCTCTGCTTAGGACATGTTAACCATAGCATTGCAACAGTGACCTTGGTTCCTGGAGGCCACACAGACATGCTCTGGCCCAGTTGTCCCATTTTATAGCTGTGGAGACTGAGTTCCAGAGTAGAAGCCTTCAAAGACGAGATAACTCTTTGTCTATGGTTCTAGTGTAGTGGTTATGTGTCCATGTGGGTGTGATATCCTCCTAGGCCAGACATGTTTCCTCTCTGCAGGAAAGTCTGGGGACTCAGAAGCAGAATGTGATGGTCCTGTTCTCAGGGTAAGAATGAGGGACTGGCCAGGGTTACTATGGAGGTAGCTGCAGGCTTCCTGCTGTCATCTCTAGCTGGTCCTGGAGTATGAACAGGGGGCAACTGGCATTAATGCCTGGTCTGGGCATATCTGGACTGGGTCACCTTCCCCTAGGAGAAGCTACTCCTACCAATCCAGAGCCCTTTGGTTAGCATGATGCTGCCAGCATGCTGGGTTGTGAGAATGCTGGCCAATATCATTATAGGCCGGGTAGCAGAGGGGCTGAGCCCTATGCCTGGTGATTTCTTAACCTCTCTGTGCCTCAGGTATTAATGGAAACTAGCTTCAGGGTAGTCTAGTTCATAGAGTGAGCTTCTCCACCGCCAAGGTGACATTGTCTGCTGTGATGATAGCCCTGTATGGAGTCAAGCACCATTCCTGGCAGAAGCCCTTCCTACTGCGTGAAGTTGCTTCTGGGTCTCCCGTCCATGGCCTGTTCATGGGAGGATTTGAAAAGCAAATGAAGGGGTCAAGTTGCACAGCAGGTAAGAGCACCTGCTGCACAAGCCTGATGATCTGAGTTTGGCCCCTGGAGCCCATGTAAAGGCGGAAGAGAGGACCGAAGCCACAGTTGTCCTCTACACACATGCCATGCCATGTGTGCCCTCCCTCCACATTCTACACATATACAATAGTAATCAGTCTCAAAGGTGAACACCCAGCAGACCTTGAGAACATAGTCTGGTGAACACTAGGAAGCACAGGCTACTCCCGTGGACAGCAGAGCTGGGGTTAGCAAGCCCCACTGTGGGCAAAGAGTAAGGGTCTGATTACAGGATAGGATCCATTCAACTTCACACATGCGAGCCAGCCTGCTTCTTCATCTGTATTGCTCAGAGTGCCTCCATGTATGTGTGTGTAGCTTCATGTGGCTTTTTGTAGTTCTGAGTAACTGTGTGGTTTCCTATGGCTCTCTGGGGCTCCATGTCGCTACAGGTGGATTTGTATAGCTGGTTTTGTCCCTCCTCTGCCTTGGGTGCATTCCCTCCTCCATAGGTCTATTATTCGGAATGTATATTACATTCTGTAATTACATCTGTAATGCCATCATGGATGTGTCAGCTGACCCAATGGGGCCATTGGATCTCCCCACCCTCATGTCACCATGAGTGTCCCTGTCTGGGCCTTGAGGTTAGGGGTGACAATGGCCCTGGCTTTGTTCTGGGAACATAGCTTCATGTCTCTGTCATGTGTTTGAAGTTACACATGCATGTGTGTGTGTGCATGGTGTGCATGTCTCATGTGCAGGGGCAGATCTGTGGGGTTAGGTGGGGACTCAGGGATGAGATCTGTGACTTGGGCTCCATGACTGTGTGAACCTGACTAGGATGCTGGCCTTCCCCCTTCATCATCTAGCATGCAGGGAGACCACACCTGCCCTGCACCTTCACTTGCCTGAGGAGTGAGCGGCGATGCTGGGGACTTAGCCTGGTGCCATTCTGTTTTCAGGAGCATTGGGTGCACTATCGATGCATGACTCTATGGATCCTCATTATGTTTCAGCTTCAGGGGCTCCCTTCTGACACACAGGGCCCTCCCTACCTTCACACAAGAATGGCACAAGCAGACAGGGACTCATTACGTTAAGGCTTAGACTGGAGACTCTCCAATGACCTCTCCGTCTTCAACCCCTGTGCTGGCCTTCAAGATGGGCACCCTCCAGGCAGAGAAGCCCAGGTCTCACCTACTCTGAGTTTTCCTCACCGGTGAGTCTCAAGATTGCTACTCAAAGAGCTGGCTTGTGGTGTTGCAGAGCCTCCGGAAGGCTTTGCCAGGGGTTAGGGTGCCCTGGTATGTACAGGGACTGGACTCCGCAGGTGGCAGGAGGTTGATGCATCAAGCCTATCCTATCGCAGTACTGCTGGATCCTGGGAGACAAAGGCACAATCATATAGGGACAGCCTCAGTAGGTGGGGGAGGCAGGGGTTGTGTCCCTGGTGTGTGGCAGTTCTAGGATCACAAATGACCAGTCACTGGTCTTGTCATTCCTCTCTTAAAAAGAAATTTTATTCAATTTTTATTATTGTGTTTAGGGTGCAATCCCGTGTGTGTGTGTGTGTGTGTGTGTGTGTGTGTGTGTGTGTAAGTCATAGGACAACTGTGTAGTCAGTTGACTCCTTCCATCTTTATGGGGGTTCTAGGGATCAAACTCAGGTTATCAGACTTGTATGGAAAACACCTTTACCCATGGAGCCATCTCACCAGCCTGGTATTCACCCCAATATTCCTGTTTAGGTTGAATAAAATTTTATCATGTGCTTTGTAAGTAAAGTTCATCTTTTTTGTGAAAACTGAAATTACCCATTGTGTGGCTTCTAGTTTCAGTTTTCTGGTTTCTCAGCTTACAGGTTCTTGGGATGTTTTCTAGACTACCAACAGTCATGGCTGTGGACCTGTGGGAGTGGGGCTTTACATTTGTTTGTTTGTTTAATGTATTGGTACACATGCACACTATAGTGTGCGTGTGGACGTTAGAGGATAACTTGTGGGTACTGGGTGTCTCTTTCTACCGTGTGGGTTTCTCAGATTCAAGCCTGTGACAGGCGTCTCTGCCCATTCTACCTGTGGTGTCATCTCAGCCAGTGTGTGCAAGATGATAAACATCTGTCAAGCCTTTCCGATAAATATGAAACAGCGGAATTGCTAGCTCTGTGTGCACTTGTCAGGGGCGCGGGGAGGGGCTGGCCCCACAGGTCTCGGTTTCTGATACCTTTGGCTTCCCTTCCTGCCTGGCTATCTCCAACTCCAGCTCCAGGTCAGAGGTCACCTGCTGCCCTGACTCAGTCTCCCCACAACTGTTCATCTCCCTGACCTCCTCTCCTTCCAACTTCTCTGCACCAGTTCCTGACAAAAGGAACTTAAGGAAGGATTCACTTGGCTCACAGTTCAAGGGCACAGTCCATCTTGGTGGGGAAGACATGGCAGCCGGACAGTGAGGTGGCTGGTCATGCCGTGTCCACGGTCAGTCCACTGTGGATGGCATCATTCCCTAGGCAGGTGATCCTGGTCTGTATAAGAAAGCTAGTGAGTATGATCCTGTGAGAGAGCCAGGAGGGTGCATTCCTCCACAGTCCCTGTCTTGAATTCCTGCCCTGATTTCCCTCAATGATGGTCTGTGATCTGGAAGTAGAAGTCAGATAAAGCCTTTCCTCCTCTAAGTTGCTTTCCATCAGAGTGTTTTATCATTGCTGCAGAGATGAAACCAGAACAGTGTTGACCCAGGAAGCAGATTCCCACAAGCGGCGGCTCTTTCCCATTGCCTTTCCTGTGATCACCTCAGTTTTTCCTCTATGATATGGAGACTGGGGGAGCCCATGGCCCTTGTTGCAGGGTGAGGCAAATGAGTCGTGAGACAGCAGGTCAGTGTGAGCGGTAGGAGGCGCTCAGCAGCACTGGACATTCTAGCACCCTGTGTCCATACATTCAGGCGGATTTTGAGAAAATCACAATGCTGGCCTTGTTTGGACCTGCTTTTTGAAGTTTTCTGTATGTTTCTGCATGGACCTTGCCTTTCCCCTGGGGTATGATGTAGCTTGTTTGACTCTCCCCTGTGGACACCTGGACTGCTTCCTCACTTACTATTAAAAATAGCACTCTGATGCAAATCCTCACAGTTCAGCAGGAACTCAGGATTGCGTCCTTGGGCATCATCTGCAGGAGACTGACAGGATCAAAGGGTTCCCACGGTTTTATGGCTCTGGAACCCAAAGCCACACTGGCCTGCAGGAAATGCCCTGACCTAGCTCCACCCACCTTGTCAGACATCACTGACTTCCACCTCTAAACCCAAGGATCTCACCACAAAACTCTTCACCAATTTGATGAGGCAAAATTAGAATCTCTAGGTTTTGGAGGGATGGCTCAGTCAGTAATGTGCTTCTGAGGACCAGAGTTTGGTCCTCAGTTAATGTGTAAAATGCTGGGTGTAGTGGGACTTGATTTCCCAGCTCTGGGATGCAGAGCCAGGAGAAGATGCTTAGGGCTCAGTGGCCAGCCAGCCTCACCAATAGATGTCTCAAAGTCTGTGTGCAGCATTCCTTAGGATGATACCCAAGATTGTCCTCCGGCTCCATGCACACTTGTGCACACCCCATACACCTGAATATGCACACATTTATATCTGTGCACAATTCTCAAAATTAGAATCTCACTGAGTGTAGTGACACTTGCTTTTAATGTCAGTACTCAAGAGGCAGAGGCAGGTGGATCTCTGTGAGTTTGAGGCCAGACTGGTCTACATAGCAAGTTTCAGGACAGCCAGGGCTGTATCGTGAAACCCTTTCTCAAACAAACAAACAAACAAACAAAAACTCATTCAGTAAAGGAGCACTCTCAAAGTTCTTCAGTCTTATGTTGCATTCATTATCACTCCACTGTCCTTCCATTGGGCCCCTGTAATTGTGGGGGAAGCCGAGGTAATAAGGCAAGAGTGTCATCCTTTCTGAAAGTAATATTCTAGAGAGCAGAGGGAGACACCAATGTGCAGTACATCTGGAAGACAGTCAAGATCCCTAAGAAGTCCCACAAGGGGATGGATGGACAAGGAGCCAAGGGCCCTTCTGGAGGACAGTCAGGGGAGCCACCGCTTCGACCTGAGTCAATAGGGGGAGTTAGCCATGGCTTTTCTGCAAAAGGCCACCACATGCGCAAAGCCCCTGTGGATAAGAACTTGACATCCATGGGAACCACAAGCAGCAGGGCTGGAGCAGATGAGCTGGGGGAGGTGTGGAGCAGGGAGAGGAAGGTGGCAGGGGAGATGGGCCACAGGGTTGTGACTCAGACCATCAGGAAGTCCTGAAGGCTTGAGTAACAGTTGATAAGATCTGATTTCTCAGCATGCCTACATGTTTCTTGCTTTTTATTTTGAGATAATTTTGGGCTTGAGAATGATCCAGGACAGTATAGAGTTCCCCAGCTGCCCTTATAGTCTCAGGAAATTACATCATCAGGGCACAAGATTGAAACCAGATTATCACCAGTAAGTGACAACCGAGCCTCTGGCCTTATTCCATCCCACTGGGAATGCATTTTTCTCTTCAGTGACCCCAGATCACACTGGTTTCACATCTGCCTTGTCTTCTGCCACCCATGAAAGCTCTGTCTTTGTCTCGCATGACCTTGGCATTTTGAGAAATGCCAACTGTTGCGTCCTGGGCCTTCACTCTGATGGGCTCTGTGATCAGACAGAAACTGTGAATTTGGGGGAAATCTGCCCAGGAGCTGCTGTGCAGACCCCAGGAGTGTATCAGAGGGTTGCTGGACTGTGTCATGTCTCCTCACTGGTGACCTTGGCTGCCCTGTGGGGACTTATCAGAAACCATCTTGGGGCAGATACCCCCAGACACACAAATTCCCCTCTGATGGACTGGCCTGGAACTTTTATAGATCTCATATAGTTTAGATTTTTTGTTTTATGTGTATGGGTGTTTTGTCCGCACGTGTATCTATGTGTCACCTGTGTGCCTGATGCCTGTAGAAACTAGAAAAGGGCGTTGAGTCCCCTGGAACTGGAGTTACAGGCAGTTGTGAGCTGCCATGTGGGTTCTGGGAACTGAATCTGGGTCAGCAGAAAGAGCTGGTAGTTTTAACCACTGAGCTGTCTCTCCCGCCCCTCTGTGAGCCTTGCCCGTGAGGTTCTTTCTGGAGCGTTTGCTGAGCAGGACATCTGTTTCCCAGTTTCCTCCTGGTGTCTTGAGAATTGGGGTTCTCCCTAAGAACCTTCTAGTTATCTTCCCTGGATTTATTCACATCAGTGCCACACTCGAATACTTATTTTATGGCAAACACATCAACACTGTTGTTTTTGACATTTGTTCTTTTGTTTTGATTTGGGTTTTGTTATTTGGTTGTGTGTTCTCTCTCTCTCTCTCTCTCTCTCTCTCTCTCTCTCTCTCTCTCTGTTGTAATTGTATATGTAGTATACGAACACCTATGTAGAGGCCAAAAGAGAACATGGGGTGGGTGTCCTGCTCCCTCACTGTCCACCTTATTCCTTTGAGACAGAATAGTTCATGGACCCTGGAGCTATTGGGTAACAAGGTCCTGTGGTTCTCCTGCCTTCACCCCCCTAGCACTGGGTGTCACATACTCATGCCAGCACTCACAGGTTTTATGTGGGTGCTGAGATCCGAAGTCAGGTCTTCATGCTTGTAATGAGAAGTCCTCCTACCCATGGCTCCATCTCTCCAGTCCTGTGGCTTTGCTTTTGTTTTGAAAGAGAGGAGAATGTCTCAGGTTCCCAGGTGGGCCTAAAATCAAGGCCTCAGTTCTCCCTGCCTCCATCTCATTATTCCTGGGATGACAGGGTGTGCCCAGTTTTGTATTGTTTATTTTTGTTGTTCAAATCCTGTGGCTTTGGTATCTGGGTCTTTTTAGGTCACTGTCTAGTGACCCTGGCTTTTTTTGTGGGATGAACCTTCTCTCCTGTTCCTAAAGCTGCAGACTCACTTGGGATTTTCATGTCCCAGTCCAAAAATCAGCTCTTCTCCTAGGAGAGCCAGCTCCTTGGATTGGAACCCAGTCCCCTAAAGCCAAGCACACTGCCCCCCGGTGATTGCCTCTACCTTGGTGGGAGTGCGGCTATGTGCTCACCATCTCCCCTTCTGTGTCTCTTGCTTGATTTTATGATTATACACATGGTCTCGTACTGGTGGCTCAATCCCAGCTCCTCAAGGCAAACATTCTCTCCTATAGCATCACCTTCTCACAGTGTGAATGGATTCCCAGCATGAAGACTTGCTTGTTGGGGCCGAGCACATACATGGTAGTCCCAGGGTTGCCACTTCTCTGGGAGCAGCCAGGAGGGCAGGCACCCAGTGTCTGTGTGCAGCTCTTCTGTTACTAACCTCAGTGTACCCTGCACCCTTGCTACCCACAGTGGCTCAGGTTAGGCTTCCTGTCCCTGTCCCCCCCCCACACACGTGATGTGGCCTTATTGGGTGCTTATCATGAGTTGCATTGGCATGGGGCTGCTGGTTCATTCTGGTGTCCCATCCTGAGTAGGTTCAGGGCTTGCTGATTTAGGGATATGAGGAAAGGAAGTGAGGCACCCATGGTGAAGGTGCTCAGAACAGTATTTCACCTGCCCTCCCACCCCTGGACACCCTTAGCTTCCGTGCTGCAGCTTGCCCTTCCTGTAGTTGCCCTTCCTGTAATTGAGCGAGTGTGTGCGTGTGCGTGTATACGTGCGTGCATCCCATGTGCATGATGTGCATGCCTCATGCCCGAGTAGGTCAGAAGAGGGTGTCCCATTCCCTGGAACTGGAGTTGCGGATGGTTGTGAGCCCTGTGTAGGTACTGGGATCCAAACCTTGGTCCACTGAGACAACCAGTTCTTAAAACTGCTGAGCCATCTCTCCAGCTCTCTCTTACTCGGTTTGTTGCAGTAAAACACACATAACTTTTACTATCTTCACCTGCACTGGCTATTGGCTCCTCACTATGAGGAAATAACTGAGGAGAATCAACATAGAGGAGGAAGGATTTGTGGTTTGAGGTGACACAATCTGTCATGATAGGGAAGGTGTGGCTACAGAAGAGGCTTGAGGCTGTGGCAGTGGGAGCCTGGGGCTGCTTGTTTGCATCTTGGTGGATCTGCAGACAAGACAAGATGTCAAACCAGGCTATAAATTTCAAGGCCTGCCCCGCCCCATGGCTCACTTTATTCAATGAGACTTCACCCCCAAAAGGTTCCAAAACCTTCCCAAACAGAACCCCTTGCTGGGGCTTAAGTGTTCAAACACGTGAAGCTGTGGAGGGTATTTTATAACCTTACCATTTTAAGTTCTCAGTTGGGTGTTGTGACACACATTTAACACACTGCAAGCTACCCCAGTATCCAGTTCCAGAACTTTCCATCTTCCAAACTGAAACGTTGATCCCATGAAAAGCTGATTCCCCTGCTTCTCCCCAGCTCCCAATATCCATCCTGCTTTCGGCCTCTGTGGATCTGACACTAGGGACCTTGTCCCAGTGGAGTCACATCGTGAGTCTTTGTGTGACTGGCTTAGTTTACCTAACACAGCCATTTTCAAGGCTCCTTTGTGCTGTAGCATATGGGCAGGTTGCTACCCATTGCAAGGGCAGCTCACATTCTACCCTATATTGCCTACATGTCTATCTCTCTACCCCTCCCACTTAAGTTGCTTTTGTCAAGAGAATTCGATCACAGTGACAGGAAACAAGACTCAGATGCCAAGCATCTTTCCATGTGCTTGCTGACCACCTGTGCCTCAGTCACCTTTGGAGGAAGATACAGTCAATTTTGGCCATGTTTAAAATCAGCTGGGTTTTATTTTTTGAGATTGTTAGTCTGTTTATTCCAGATACTAAGCCCTTATCAGATAGATCTACCATTTTGTTGATATGACCTTTGCCACATGACATATTCATTTTCATGGAGTCTGATAGTCTATTTTTCCTTTAGTGGCCCAAGCCTTTGATGTCCTATAAAAGAAATCATTGCTAAATCCAATCAATATCTTGAAGCTTTGGTCCAAGGCTTCCTTCTCAGGGTTTGGCAGTTTTAGGCCTTACTTGGAGGTCTTTGGTTATGGTGTGAAGTGTAAGAGTCCAGCTTTCTTTTCTTGCTTGTGGAGTTCCAGTTTGCCCAGTACCAACTGTTAAGGAGTCCTTGGCTTTGCTTTGGTATGACAGCTTATATTGCTTTATTGAGATCTACCATGTTCTTTCTCATGGTCCCCTAATAATTTTGGGTGTGTGTGCTCTCCTCTATGGGACAATTAGGCTTTTCTAATCGGTATCTTAGTAGATAAAGTTGCGCAGTATAATTTTGCTTGTAATGTTTATCTTCAGTGTTTGGACAGTGTTACAAAATACAACTGTGAAGGTGTGTATCTGTAAGGTGGTAACACTGTTACAAAGGGAAGCTTTATAGGCACCCATTTGGGAGCCTGGGCTCTGCAGAGCATCCTTGAAGACTGTACTGGGGATCTGAAGCAGTTTGGGGCTGAGTGTCCCACACAGGAATGGCAGTGGGTCCTGGGATAAATGTCCTGTGTGTTAGGCAGAGGAAGAAGATGGCTGGGGAGGCAAGTAAGTGGACTCCACAGAGTAAGTGTGACTTGAGTCTTTTCTAGAGAGCCTCCAGGACACTAGAGGATGGCCCTGGCCCTCTTGGCTTCCAGTACAGAGACTGATGTACAAGAGAGGTGGGCAGGGATTTGTAAGGAGAAAGACCATCATTTTCCTGGTTTCCTACAGGGCTTGAGAAGGGCTGAGGAAGGTTGCTTGTTCAGTGTATACCCCAGTACATGCCTGGAACACACTCATAGTCAGGGACCATGAAGGCAGAGCTGCAGTAAGGAGAGGGTCATGGAGCAAGGTACACAGCAGCAGTGGCTGTGAGCCATGTCCCCAGAGGACAGTCTGGGAAGCTTCTAATCAGAGATTTGGGGGTTCCTAGAGAGGGACTGCACTTGTCCTATGTGGAGAATAGCTTGGAAGACAGAGTAACCACCAAACGCTTTTATTTTTATTTTTATTTTATTTATGTTTGTTGTGTATGTGTGAATACATATTCCCGAACTTGTGTGTGTGTGTGTGGGGGGGGGGGTCAGAGGTTGACATCAATGTCTTTTATCACTTGCAACCTTATTTTTTTAAGGCAGGGTTTCTCATGAACCTTCAACTCACCTGTTCAGTTTGATCAGCTGGCCAAGGAGCTCCAGGATCCTACCTGTCTATGCCTCCCCAGTGCTGGGATTACAGGCATACATGGCCGTACCTGAATATTTACACGGGTGCTCAGGGGTTTGAACTTAGGTCTTCATCCTTGTACATCAAGTGCTTTATACCCTGAGCCATATTAGGTTTTTATTTTATTTTATTTTTGCATGCTTTTTAAAGATTTATTTATGTATTATGTCTACAGGGTTTATGCCTGCATGCCAGAAGGCACCAGATCTCATTGTAAATGATTATGAGCCACCATGTGGTTTCTGGGAATTGAACTCAGGACCTCTGGAAGAGCAGCCAATGTTCTTAACCTCTGAGCCATCTCTCCAGCCCATAGGTTTTTATTTTAATAGTGTGTGTTCACTAGTTTGTCTTGGAGAATGGAATTGATGAGAACCAAAAGTCCCTATCCCAGTTATATCCTTTCCTTTATTCCATGTTTAAGATCAGGGTCTCTGGTGCTTAGGATTCCTAGCCTTGCAAATACTGTCGTCTGGCCCAAATTGATCAGTAGCAGGAAGGCTGCGTCTCTGAGCACGGGGGTCAGTGACCTGAGGAGGAGACTTGCTCCTCAGCTTAAAGGAGGCCAGGTCCTGTACAGGGGATATGCCTAGCTATTCCAGACACCAGACAGGAAGTAGCAGTTCCAGCTCATGTACAAGGGGGTGACATGGAGAGTTCCCATATGTGGTGAAGGTGTTGGCATTTTGGCCTCACCATCTTACCAGGTCCCTTTCTTTTTCTTTAGCCTCACACACTACCTTTGCCCCATCAGCTACTGGCTCAGGGCCTTCAAGAGACAGGAAAGAAAGGGCTCCCTGAAGGAAGGGAGCTTGGCAGTCACTGGCTGCATCCAAGGTGGCAGGTGTAGGCAGGGGTCCTGAGGAAGGTGACATAGAGCAGGCTTTAGAGGTTCCTAAAGACAATCACTGCAGGGTGCTCTCTGATGCATCCCAGCACCCCACACTGTGGCTGATGTGTTTTCTCTGTTCTTTATGGATGGTGTCCCTGGAGGTAAGATGCTGCTGGGCTGTCCCACCCTCCTTCCCACTTGTAGTTCTCTGGGATGCAGCTTAGGTACTCCGTTGGATGACAGCCATCTGTAGAGCCTCCCAGGCTCCCCTATGCTTTCTTGGCCTGTGAAAGTCTCCTGCCTTCTGTCTGACTTCCTCTGGCCCTGTTATGAGGGGCTGTCCTCCCCCATCACTTGTTCTTGCTACCCTGGTCTCTAAGCTTTGTTCATGCTGAGCCATGTTCAGGGCCTTCACACATGCAACTAATTCTACCTGGAGCACCTGTCTCCAGCTCTTCTGACCTAGCTTAACATTGCTACCCAATAAGGTCAACTGGCCCACCACTCACACGACCTCCCTTGTTCTCCCTGACCTATCATTCATGGTGAACTTGCCCTCTCTGACCCACTGGTCACTGTGACCTCACCTTGAGTTTTTCCTATCAGGTTGTTAGTTTTCCTTCCCTCCTAGTTTCCTGTGTCTGTGTTGTCTGTTGTTGCACCTCTAGAGCCTGCACTGTGCACACAGTAGGTGCTTTCTGGGTGGGGACAGCTAGGGTGCACTAAGGCTTGGGTTTCTCATTGGCCCTTGAGAATGGTTGGGACCAGGTCTGACAGGTAGGGTTAGAGGCCTGTGCCTTTCCTTCTAAAGTCACAGCACTACCAGAAGGCACTGTGAAGTGAAAACATGATACCAAAAGCCACCCATCTCCACAACCTTTCCAGAGCTAGGATAGCTTGACCAAGCCCAGCCATCCCCTGTGGGCAGGCTCTGTGTAGGCAGGGCCCTCTCTGGCTATGTCCTGGGCACTCCATGGCCTAGGAAGTCTGGGGGCTGGATAAATATTATTTAGTACACTGGACATGGGACTCTGTGGCCAGAGCTCCCACGTAGGATGACACTCAGCATGAAGGAGCTCTGCCCATGGTAGCTATCGCTAAGTCACTGCTCCCCCCTGCCAGATCCACCAGTCATCCCTCACTTTGAAGACTTGCTGTTTAAGGGCCAGCCTGTGAAGGGCCAGCCTGGTAAGCCTTTGGAAGCCCACAGAGCCTCAGGGTCAGGGAGGAGGCCCTGATGTGTGGCATGCCTGGCCTCACTCTCAGTTCAATGCAGGGGGAGAGCCAAGACCCATGAAGGATACTTGGGTTTCCCTAGAGAGGGCACAGGTCAGAGCAGAGCGTGGTAGCCGAGGAAGAGGCTCAGGAAGTGAAGTGTGTCCTGGCCAGCCAGAGGAGGAGGAAGTGGGATGGCTTCCTGAGAGGAGCCTCCAGAGGCTTCTCTAGGTCTGACACCAGTGTGATGACGTAACACCCCAGGGTTCAGTATCTGTCATGTGCCTGCTGGGTCAGGGTCCTTCCAGGGCAATGCCACTCAGTGCAATCAGCCCCGCCTTACATCGTCACCTGGCCCTCAGGTCCGTAAAAGTTCACAGATCTATCCCAGTGCAGTGACCATGGGTACTGTATATATCTAACCTGCTGGGGGCACAAAAGGCCTTGGACTGCTCAGGGACTTCCTCCAGACCCTGGGAGTTTGTGTTTGAGAGTGTCATTTGGAGCCTAGCTGTATGGCTACTGACCTCTAGCATGTGGCCTAGGCATGCCCATTGCGGAGCCTGTTTCTCCTCCTTAGGGCTCTGCCAGGTTCCCTTCCTCTGCCTTAGTGCCCACCATACCAGCTGCTGTGTTCAGCCCTTGAGCATGAGCCGAGGTCAAAGGTGGGAAAGATCTTATTCCCTCAGTTCGGTGAACTCTTGGTCCCCTAGAGGCAACACTGCCAGGGTCCTAGTGGGGGAGCTATAGCTGGGTTGGATGGCTGCTGAGAGAAGGACTAGAATGGGGCAACAGCAAGGGGTAACGAGGCTGGTGCAGGACATAGGACATTGCTGATGTCTAGGGAACCTACAGTCTAGTTCTCACCTGGCTTGGCCTGTGAGCGGAGGGGCAGGCAGGTGGATAGGACTGTGGGGGTGGCCTGGCTGACTCCCAGGGGTATCCGTGGCTGTGCAGAGAGCAGCTTGGGAGACAGTAGCAGATGGGTGGTATTTCCATGATGGGTGGCCAGGGAAACTGTGTATGTCTGGTGCATTTCCTTTAACATTTGTGATCTCCCATTTCCTGTCCCTTCCATTCCTGTCCTCCACCCTGACCCCTCAGATCTCTGTCACCCATCCCTGTAGCCCTATATTAGTATCACTTATCCCTGTGCCCTGCTCATTGTCACCTCTTGTACTTCCACAGGGAAGCCCCGTTCATGTGGGATGCTGCATGGCCACAGCATGAGACAGACGGGGCACCGTCCCACCCAATCCCAAAGCCTTCTGTCTTGTGATCAGTGGTGCAGACACTTGCCAAGAGCTTAAGTCTTGCCTGGGCCCTAGAAAAACAGTCCCATTGATGAGCTGCTGCCTGGGGCTGTGTGCATGGTGAGGCTGCACTGAAGTGCATGTGACCACCTTGTTTTGCCATCGGAGGCTTTCCTTGGTTCAAGTCACTTGGGCAATCAGAGTAGGGCTCCAGGAAGTGGATGGCACTGAGGCAGGGTCCCAGGAGACTGAGATTCCTAGTTCAGGAAGAGACCTGTGGCTGCCCTGGGGCCTCCAGCCTGACTGGCTCTTAGTGAGAGGGAGGGTCCCTTAAGGATAGAGGCACAGAGCTGAGTAGGTTTGAGGCCATCAAGTGTCGTGAGCCATGAGACATGGCTGCAGGGACCCAGGATGTTCCCTTTTGGTCCCAGTGTATGACTCCAGGACACCTCTAACCAGGGCACCAAGATCACTCATACATCAAGGTCAGGGTCTACCAAGTGGAAGTGACGGATAGGGCTCCCAGTGCCTAGGGGTACTAAGCCACCTGTGTCCAGCACATGTACTTGGTCCTCACAGAGGCCCTTCCCAGAAGCTGCTCCTAAGACGTGATTCTGTCCATTTCATTCTCTGCTGTGCCGCCTCTCCTCCCTGAGCCTTGGCAGGAAGCTGGCCTGCCAGGTGACTCCCCCCATCAGTGCCAAATGCTTTGCCAAAGCTGGGTGGACACGAGTGTGCATGGTTATGACCTTCTGCCAGAACCTCCTGCCAGGCCATCTGCTCCAACACAAGCCTTGTTGGGCTTTGGGGGAATCCTGGGCTTTGTTCCAGCAGGGTCAGGATGAGTGAGCTATGAGCAGGACACCTTGCTTCTATAGCCTCCATTGTGCCCATGAAACTGCCATCTCAGTGTCCGGTCTGCATGTTGACATTTTGCACAAATGGGCTCTCTGAGCTCATTATAATGAATCAACTCACAGGACAGTGGGGCCGGCAAAGCTGCATTCTGAAGGTGGCCGAGAGCTCTACTTGGTGTCCAGTCTTGAGGCCATGTTACCTTTTCTTTTTCCCAGAAGCCTTGGTACTGGTCTTCTGGATTCTGCTGGTTGGGTGAGGTCCGCTTCAAGCTTATCCATCTACAAACATGGATCTCTACCCCAGCGATTCAGGCTGAGGTTTTGAGACAAGAATTAGATGCCATGCCTTGGCTGGCATGAGAGCATTTAGGGTAGATTGCCTCCCCAGCTGACCTCAGGGCTCAGTTTCTCTAGGTAGAGAAAGACTAGACCTGGTCTCCATACAGTCACGCTCAGCACACTATCTGCTGCCCAGTGGCTTCTGTGGGACCACTACTACTACTAAGATGTCCCCTCCCCTGAGGCTTTATAAAGTAACTCTGGGGAGCTGAGTGGTGTGTAGTTCAATTGCTCCCTTGTGATTGTCTCTCCTCTGAGTGACCCATTGCAGGCTGCCACTGTTTGGTGCCCCTGTTTTTTCTTACTGGCGCCCTCTGCCGTCAGCATATCTGTGTGTCACTTTAACCCCCGCATAGGAAAAATTCCCAGTCGTTGTGATCAAGAAAGTCCTTCTGGAGTGTGGGGCTTCTGGTAGCAAGCAGATCTGCACTGAGGGTGCAGGTCGGGAGAACCACTCACCCAATCTGTCCTAAAGGAGCCCAGGGATCCACACTAGCCCATGTCCTCTTCATCAGTCTCCACCCTCCAACCCCCCAAGTCTTCCACTACCATGACTTGGGGTGTGGGGGTGAGGGACAGCACCCTGCCTAGCTAGAAGCATTGCCTATTCCAGGCCTGTAATCCTCCCGTGTAGAGGGGATATTAGGGACCACCTTGCACTCCTTCAGCTGATCAGAGGCTGACAGTGCCCAAACCCTCCAGAGACAACTGTGGCTACCTGTTCCTGGAGGAAGAGGTAGGTTATCCCTGGTCACCTAGTCAATTCTCTGTTCTTGGTTCACCCTCATATGCAAAACTCAGCTCTCCCTTTTCAAGGTCACACTGTTTGAGTCACATCGTTGGAGGTTGGTACCAGAGAAGATAATGGGACCAGAACAAGCTTTTGCCAGGGATGTTGACCACAAGCCCTTGGTGACATCTTGTGGAGACTCTGTAGTCTCAGAGCCCAGGGCTCTGTTAGAATATTGATGTGTTACTGGGGTTGAGTGCCATAGAACAAGGAAGTCTATCTCATGATAGTTGCCCTTGACTGAGCGCAGACATAGTAAGCAGCCTGGATGTGTTTTCACTCCCTTGTGGGGAAACTGAGGCTCATACATAGCACAATAGCTTGGCAGATAGGAATTCCTTAAAAATCTCTGGAATGGGGCCTGGAAGACAGCAAGAAAGACTTGAACTTAATGTAATGAAGGAATTTCCCAAATATGGCTGAACTATGAGAATGTAGACATATGGAGCTATCTGTCTGTCTGTGGGGACGTGTCAGCCCAGTGAACTACCTGCTACTTCTGGGTAGGCAGTGCCCACTTTTCTCCAGGGAGGCCTGAGCCTGCTGAGCCTGCTGGGCCAGAGCAGTCCTGTGTGGAGACATCTCTAAGAGACACAGACTGTGTCCAAATGGGGAGCATGCGGGCAGATGCATGTGACCCCGCCTCATGCTGGAGAACCATGGGTGTCTTCAGCAAACAATCCATGACAAGCATGTGCCGTGCAAGCGTGTCCCTTCCGCACATTCTAAATATAGTCTCTAAGGCATCTTATCATGGGGCCTGGGGGAGCAAAGCTGGGCGTGACCAACTGCCCAGGGACATAACACTATAGTCCTGACTGGGCCTGGCATCCTCCACAACCTAGAAGAGTGCCATGCCTTCATACTCACAGGCCGTTGGTTCTCTCCTGAACTCTGGGCCCTGGGGCCTTGGGATAGACCACTTACTTCCACCAGGCTTACTGGCTGCCTCTGCCTTCCCCAACCCTGGCTCCTGGCTCCCCCAGGGGTATGCCTTCCCTGGAGGTTTTGAGGTGGGTGGGTGGAGACCTATGCTGTGTGCCCTGTTTTTCACTGACTGCTTAGTGCCGTGAGACTTTGGGAAGGGCACAAATTCTCGCTGATCTTCCCTCCCTTTGCAATCCTTCAAATAAAGGACAGACCACCTTTAGGCACATGCTGAGTTGACAGGAAAACATGAGTTCCTAGCTGGCTCATTTCCACCTTCCCAAATCTGAGGCCCCTGGTTCATATCCTGTGGGGGGCCCTGTGGCCTGCACACATGCTCCTCAGAGAGCCCCGATCTGTTGTGCACTATTTTCCAACTGAATTTGTGAGTCCTGGCTCCACATATGCCATCCAGCTGGGGTAGCCCCAGGGGCCCTTCAGACTGAGAGCTAGCTGCTTCAGGCCAGGTGCTGTGGTTTGTGACATAGCAGTCACGTATGTCTGATCCAGTGGTGGATCCCACGAGGCTGCAGTCCTTCAGACACATATTCTCCACCAGACCATTGCAGGCTTTCTCTGAGAGAGAGGTCAATGCATTGTCCACCACGGGTTCCCCAAGCCTCAGATACAACCACTAACCCAGAGGGACTACAGTGCCCCCAGCTCTTCCCTCCAACCTTGGCTAGTGTTCCAGCCTTCCTGCTGTGCTCACACTATCTGAGCACAACTCCTCCCACCCCCGTCCTAGCCCTCTAGTGCTCCAAAAAGGTGTGTGCATGTGACCAATGGTCAACCCCAATAGTCCCTCTTCAGTTGTCAATCTTGATTTTCGAGGCAGGATCTTTTTGTTGGCCCAAGGCTTGCTGGTTAGGCTAAACTAGCTGGCCACCGAGCCCCAAGGACCTGCCTGTCTCTGCCTCTCCAGTGCTGGGATTACAGGTACCTGTCACCATGCCCAGCTTTTTTTTAACTTGGGTTCTGAGGGTCAGACTCAAATGCTGTGGACCAAGTACTTTACTGATCTCCCTGGCCTCCAAAAAAGGTTTCAAATAATAGTACATATGGTTGATTAACCTTTTGCCAAGGATGGTCTTCATCTATCCTCATACTAAGCCCAGAAAGAAGTACCAAGATGCTCCCTGAGAGGGTGACACTCCTGACTACCCTTGGGGACTCTGCTGAAGTAAGTTTAGGATTCTGAGTTCTGGGGTCAATTAGAAGGTGAGCTGTGGGCAATGTTATCAAGCTTAGGTGGAACCTAAGCCTGGGGATGTTGCCTTGCTTGCCATGTGGCTTGGCGCGGGGGCGGGGGGACAAGGTTCTGTGGGTCCCACAAGGGAGTGTTACTGGGAGGACAGGTCCAATGTCAGGTGTTGCTCTGGGTGCTGGGGGACACTGGGTCTTGGGCAGGGACTCCAAAATGAAAACCATGTGTTCTTGTTGCTAATTAGCGTGACTGAATAGAGGGTGGTTATGAAGTTTCATTGACTCTTATCGGTGGCCTGGTGGCCTCTTCTTCTACAGGCTTCAGAGGGGCAAAGGTGGGACACCTGAGCAATCAGGCTTTGTGCTTAGCCATGTATATGACACTGTTCTCCTGCCATCCTTACACCCGCCCAACTGGAGACAGCCACCGAGGACAACTCATCTGCTCATGGCCTGTGCGATGGCTTGGCCAGCAGCAGTTGTAGGCTTAACCCTGCGTCTTGCACTGACGCAAGTCAGAGGCTGTGAAGGGCTTGGCTCAGCTGGAGAGGCAGAGAAGGCAGCCATCTGGGCTCCCCTGGAAGAAGGCCTGAGACTTCCTCTCAGCTTAACAGTTGCTCAGTTAGTCAGAAAACTCCATACACTGTCCTTGACCTGATGCTGAGCTTTCTAAAGGAGTGCCAGCCAATGGGACCCCACTGGGCACTAAGGGCTTCTCTACTAGTAAGGGAGGTTTTCCTGGCAATCAATGGGTGGGAGGGAGCCAGACATAGATACCTGGGGCATTCATTTCTCAGGACTCTAAGATGCCTGAGGATGCTGCCTGGGGCACAGGGTGCACTAGGGTGCACTGAGGGTGCCTACTTCATGGCCCTGGAGGAAGTGCATGGGCAGAAGGCTTGGGGACTCTGCAGAGTCAGGTAGGTGCTCTGCTCTTCTGGGGTTTCTGGGCCAGATCCTGGAGAGAGTGTTGCTGATGCTGGGGAGGCAAGGCAGCTGGGGCAGGGTTAATCTCCTGGTGGATCTGCAGTTGCCAGATCAGCACATTAAGGGGCTCTGAGACAATGGGTTGGAAATCTTACCTCCCGCAGGTAAGGTCACTACAGATGGTATTTCCTACCAGAACCTTTTAATGAAATGAACTAGGTCCTGAGCCAGACTTTAAAAGGTCTAGAGCCAGTGTGATCTCAGGGAGTAGGCTGTGACTGGCCCAGAAGAATCTCAGGCCTGGGAGCCCTGTCCATAGGCAAAGGCATGAGACTGAGAGCAGGTACCTCAGTGAGGCAGGTAGGGGCTGATCTTGTATAGGGCTGAGGTATGGGGATTGCACACCTGGTCTCTGGGTCTCCCCCAGCTTTCATATACAGCATCTCCCACCCACAGCTCACAGGCTTTGTGTGGCCAAACACAGGTATGAATGTGGCCCCACACAAAATGACAGACTTATTTAAAACCTTGTAAGATTCCTTTTTACTTATCAGCCCCACAGTTTTCCCGTGTGACAGTCTCATGCCATAATACCAACAGTTTGAACCAGCTGTAAGCCTGTGGTTTCCTTGGCACCAGAACCTGATTTTGATGCTGATCTCTTGATCAAGAATTCATGATCTTCTGAGAATTGTTGTTGATGGGTGACTTGATGTAGGTTAGAGGGTGACCCCTCAAACCCCCGTCTGCCTGAAGCTGGTGTGACCTTGTGTAGAAAAAGCTCTTACTGTTGAGGATGTACAACCATCATGGGGTAGTTGGTACACCCCAAGCCAAGGTCGACTCTCTTCCCAGAAGGTGCCCAATGGGATCTGAGAGAGAAGGAAGTGTCCATTCAGGTGGAGGAGTCAAAGTAGCCCAGGACAACATGTGGGATGAGGTGGTTCCCCCATTCTGAACACTGTGGCCCGAGTAGCCAGGTTGAACTTACTGTCCATGTGGCCTTGTATGCATGCTATACTGGGCTTGCTGGCAGCCTGCCTAGCCTAATTGGCAAGCCCCATGTCCCAATGAGAGATTTATTTCCAAAACAAAGTGGATGGCTCCAGAGAAACAGAATATGAGGCTGACCTCTGGGCCTTAGTCTCCCTGCAGGTGACTGTCTCTTGTCCCCAGTCCAGGGGACTTCTTAAAACGTATAGATGGCTTAAGCCTGAGACCAGCCATCACTCACCTGGCACTCTTCACCCTGGGACTCCTTCTACTCAGGGCTTTGATAAGGGACATTATGCCCAGTCTCTGGCACATATTGAGCCTTCAGCGTGCACTGAGATGTGTACCTTCAGGAGGTGGCCGGGCCCAGGCTCAACCCTGAGCAGCATGTGGGAGGGGCTGTCATGAGCAAATGGTAGCCTTGAAGTCTTCAAATCCTGCCAACTCTATCCAACTGATATTTGCTGCTGGTACCATCCTATGTGCTGATCCTTCCTGGAATAACTTTAAACAAGCTGTCCCCTCTGAAAGTCCAGTATCCTGGACCATGTACACATCCAGCCTGAAGCCAGGCAGCTGGGAGTCTAGGCAATGATGAGGGTGGGTGGTGGGCAGTGAGTGAGTAGGGTCCCCCTCTAGGCTTTCCTTCCCAGGCAGCATATTTAAGGGGTAGATTGGAATCTTTCCAGGTAACTCCCTAGGGAACACTAGCTCACTCCCTTAGACATGGCTTGGGGCTCATACATCAGAATTTAGTCTGTGGGGTGTTATGCATACAAAAGCTCATTGTACCTTTAGGTTTTTAGTTCTGCCAAGAAGCCCACTGAGCATTTATTTATTGGTCTGTGGGGAGCCATCCCCAGGGGTCCTTTGAATGTTGATAGCTTCAGTTACAGCCCATAGCCTGTGTGTTTGACCAGCTCACGTTCCATTGTCAAAGCCATTTGCCTGGTTTTCTTTTGTAATTTGGATGTGCATGGGTGCACCCAGAGAGGTCAAATAAGGGTATCTGGTCCTCTGAAGCGGGAGTTAAGGGCAGTTGTGAGCCACCCAACATGGGTGCTGGGAACTGAAAGTCTGGTCCTCTGGAAGAGCAGCAAGTGCTTTGAGCCATGGAGCCGTCTCTCCAGGCCCTTGTTTTCTTTCTTAAATCTATTTTAGTCATGGTGAAGCACAGGTGCTGACTGTGTCTGTGTGCTTCTGTCAGAAGTGTGAAGCTCATTCATAGAATGTGTGGCCGTTCCCACCTCCAGAACTTTCTTCCTAGACTGAAACTGTTCCCAGCTCCTGGCTCCCAATTCTGTCTTCTGTCTCTGCAGATCTGGTAACTTCAGGGACCTCTGAAGAGAAGCATCCTGAAGTATGTGTCCTCTCATCCCTGGCTTATCTCAACAAGTGTCTTTCTTCAAGGACCACCCATGCCTAGTGACCTTTTGTGTATGACATTTCCACCCCCCTCCAAACTAACAATACTTTCAGGGCACTTCATGCTATTATCATGCATGCAGATAATAATGACTCAGGGTCTCCTGAGATGTTTCAGTGTTACATTTTAGGTGCTGGAGATTTGATGACAGCTAGGCTGAAGGTCAATCTTTCTGGAACAGACCCTGTGTATATATAGAGCATAGCCCTTTACAACGGGATGATGAAGGGCTGCGGGTTGGAGACAGTATCACTATCAGGCCTATGCTGAGTGGGTCTGGTACCCAGGGTTCTAGGCCCAGCCCTGGCTTCTCATGGACCAGCTACTGGTCAGGGACCTGGTATGTATGGAGGAGATCTGAGTCATAGCCCCAATTTGCCATAGCTGGCTTGTGCATGTCCCTGTCACTGTTCCTTGTACCCCTATGCCTCCTGCTGGAGCAGCCACGTGGTGCTGGCTGGATGCCGTGTTCTGTGTTCCCAGGGCACCTGGGCACAGAGATATTGAAGTGATGTCCGATAAGGTATTGGCCGTCCCTCAGGGCTGGGCTGCGGTCACGGCTGATGAGTTGATTTAGAGCAAGTAGAAAAAGCAGTCTATTGTTCCCAGAAACCCCCTGTTTCATACCCTGTACAGTGAACTCTCTTAGGAATATGCTAGTTTGTGTCCAGGGACACAGGCATTTTCCTGGGCCTTAGTTTGCCTTGTTCCTGGTGGGCAAAGTGGAGAGGGCATCTTATGATTGATAGCCTGACCTTGGAGTTCTGGGGTAACGCAGGTAGGGTAGAGGGATGGTGGCTGTCCTATAGAGGCAGGAAGGGGGTGGGCCGTTGGCCTGTGAGCTTCCCCAAAGGCAGAGACCCTTGGTGTGGTCTTTCTGAGGCTGCCAGCCCCACCCAGCACAGGAACAGATAAAGTAGCAAATAAGATAATACTCATTTTATCGGGGGTAGATAAAAAGTAAACTATGCCGTATAACCCTTTCTCGGGCAGCACAATGTGTTCAAATATTTGAAGAACTGTTTAGCTTTCGGAATACTTGAAGGTAAAAGGCAGCCAGCACGTGGGGGCAGATTGCCACCATTGTCCCCAACCTGGGCAGGTCAGCATGGGCTAGCTGTGGTGGGTGTGTCACCTAGCCTCTGCCACTTGTCTGGAGCACTAGGTGGTTTTCTGTCTGCACTGGGGACTTAGCTGTTCTGCACCTCTACCCCGGGATTGATCTGTGTGTCTAGACCTTTCCTACTGTCAGGTGGGAGTAGTCAGAGAGTAAGGGGCCTTCCACATAGCCCCCTTGTTTTGACACCTCTTCCAGGCTGTTGGAATTTTCTACCCACAGGCTGCAAATGCTGCTGCCCTCCTCGGGTCCTGAGCCTCCTGCAGTCATGGGCAGAGTGGCCTGTGGCAGCCATTCCTCCATCCATAGCCTATTTGAAGGTCTTTACTCCCTTGCTACACATAAGCTCTCTGATTCTCAAGTTCTGTAGCTATTGTAGCCCATCTTGGAGCCAAGACTACCTTACAGGGCTTGAAAGACTGAGTTGTTACCCTAATAGTGAAAGAATCAAAATTCCATTAAGAGCAACATCATTGTCACCTCCATGGTTCAACCTGATTGACCTAAGGAGCCCCAGGAACCTCAGAAATAGCAGCTGGATTCCAGCATGGTAACAGTGTGCCTGTGAGGTTCTTGTGGGATCCGCGGTGCTCTCTGTCAAGCCTTGGTCAGGTGATAAGTGAGTGGACCTGGCCACATAGTGCCCTGAGAGGGTTTCTTGACATTGGGCCTTAAGGTGCTCAGGGTAGCAGGAGGTTTTCATCATGTGTGGTGACACCAGGAGTTTGGGGGCTTCTCAAAGACCTTGGGATAAAGATACCACCTCACTTCTAGGTGTTGATACCCTGGAGGGTTATGTACTGTGCTGTAACCTGGTGGAACATCTGGGCTGGGGTAAAGAGGAGACTGGGATGTCTGCATGGGGGAGCAAGCAGTCATGACAAACGAAGTATCTGTCATGGGGGAGGCTTTGACCTGGCAAGGCAGGTGGAAGGAGGGGGCAATGGGTAGCGAGTGGGGCCTTTGGCTCTGTCAGTCCTCCAGGCCTCTAGTGGTGGCTCCAAAGGCCAGGATTGGATGGACTCAGTCTTGCAAGGAATGGGAGATCTAAGCTGTGCCTCGCTCAGGAAACTCTGTGGCTGAGTCATGCCGCTGCTGCTGCATGGCCTCTGGGAGGCTGAGGCTGGTGGCTTGGGCCTTATATATTGAGAAAATGGGATATGGGATTGTTGGAAGGTGTGTGAGTTCCTTGATGTGGGCAGGGGTCTGTGCTGGGCCTGGATGTCTCTGTGTATGGCTTCTTTGTCTTCCCCTCTTGTAATCCTGGGACAATGTGTCAGTTCCCCACTTCCATTCTGATCCCCAAGAATCTGCCATGATGGCATACAGAGTCTTTGGAGCACCCTCCCAGCATCTCTCTTTCTGCCACCCTGTCCCTCAAGTGGGAGAAACTTTGAAGGCCACCTTGGATGGTGACACCCAGGGATGGAAAGCTTCAGTGGAAGGGAGACTTATCTTTTTAGTGCCCTTGGAATCAGAGCAGATGGAAACCGTGGCCTCTGTGTGATAGTTGTGCCTTCTGGGTGTCCTCAGGGTACAGGTCCTGGCTGTGCTTGGCCCTTCTTTCTTAGGTCTCCCCATTAACTGAAGGACTGTACCCTTCTGAACTCCTTGGCATGAAGGCCCCCAGTGTCTAAAAATGACTCTTTTTGAGCTTCAGTTATACACCAAGGTTCCTGGACATTATGAGGCTGGGACCACTGAGCCTCTTAGGAGACCCTGACCCATTGTCCCCCTCTCTATGGCTGTGTGTGACATTTCTGTGGATTGGCTGCTGGTCCAGAGCAGTCAGGTGACAGATGAACTTGGGATAGGGGTGGGGTGGTCACATAGTGTGGCATTTTCAAGGTCTATGTACACTGAGACACCAAGCTGGAATCAGTCCTTATGATGGTCAGTGGCTTCCATCCTATGTACCCTATGTCTGAATGCACTAACTGAGGTATACTTGGAGTTGCTAGCACTAAAGATCTTGCATGTGGGGTGTCGGGAAGGAGGGCGGTGGCAGGGCAGCTGGACCAGGCACTGACCATATGTCCCCTGTCCTCACAGCTTTCTCATTGTTCTGGTCTGCCTCATCTTCAGTGTCCTGTCCACTATTGAGCAGTATGCCGCACTGGCCACCGGGACCCTCTTCTGGATGGTATGTAGGCACCCAGGGCCATCAGTGAATGTCATCAGTGTGAGTGGAGGAGGTGAAGGAGGGCTGGGTAGAGTAGAGTCAACCCTGGTCTCCATCACCCTGGTACTGGGGTATCAGATAGGGCAATTTCCCTGCATCCATGCCTGCCAGGGCTCTGGGCTATGTGTTGAAGGGCAGGAAGAACATAGGGGACCTGGAGCAGGTAGTCAGAAAGGCCTTCGTATGGAGAACTTCCAAACTGGATGCAGAGGCAAGACAGGAAGAAATGGGCACAATAGCACTGAGGGGTGGTGGGTGGGGGGCAGTGCCTAGGGCTGAGTGATTCTTGTGTGTTACTGCTGACTCATGAGCCCTGCATGTGTTCCAGCCAAGATTCTACCCCTGTCATCAAGGTGGGACCCTACATCAGCCCAGGAAACTTTCATGCATCATTGCTGGCAGGACCACCATGGCAGTCCTACTGGGCACCACAACTACCTTGGTACATAGCTTGGGTCTCCTCTGCAGGCCAGGCCTGGGACATAGCTCCCACACCCCTGTCACAGCATAGAGTAACATGTAGAAAGTTTGAGGAATGAAATTCCCAAATGCCAGGGTCCAGCCACACTCTGAGGGGCCTGGGGACTGTCCTGTGTGATATACATACTGTGAGAGACTTGGGAGACTGTCTTTTATGATCCCACACTCTGGGAAGGACTTGGGGACTGTCCTATGTGACCCTACACTTTGTGAGGAGCCAACTGTGCCTTCATGTGGTGTGTGAGTCCACATGCTTCAAGGGACCAAAGGACTGTTTATTTGGCAGCTGTGAGCCCTGGAACAGGGCTAGGGTCGGATATTGCAACTGAGGCAGACCCTGTCTGGCAGGGCTGTCCAGAGCCTGGAGCCAGTTGCCATGAGAGCAGAGCACCCGTGCATCACCACTCACTGTTGGGCCAGATGTGAGACCATGTGGACTTTAGAAACCGTGCTGATGCAGTTATGATGCCACTGGGAAGGTAGGCAGCATGGCTGGGACTGTGGGCACAAGATGATGACCCGTGGTAAAGCCTAGAAGGGTGCAGCCTAACGTCTTTCTGCTTGGGTGCCTTTGTGTTTTCCTCTTTGTGATAGGATGTTCCCAAGCCTAGAAGGGAGCAATGATCACAGATAGCCGCCCTTCACCTTAGGTGTTTCCCAGTTGCCTCTGTCAGCTGGGAAGTTTGTCTTGCTAGATCTTGAGTCACAGTGATTGCCGCCCAGTGGCACACATTTTTCATGTGTCAACTTTATCTTTCCTTTATTGCTTCTAGATTTTGAGCCACAAGAAATATTCCTTTCCTGGGTCATAGAGGTCTCTGTTTTCTGGCCTGAATGTGATGTCTTCTTCTCTGGGTTTGAGCAGTCATGGTGATACTGCCAATGGCTTTGGGAGTCTCCACCAGAGTGTGAGGCAGGCACTGCTCCGTCTTACCCCTAACTTTCCAGCACAGAGTGCCAATTACCCCAAAGCCCCCTTTTCCCCACCATAGGATGTGTGTCTTTTACTGTAGCCCAAATCAGACATGGGGCTTGCCTGGAAGTATCCAGTTCTTCTCCACAGGCCACTGGAGGGTTCATCTGGCTGGGATCCTGCACCCTGTAGTGGACTCTGTAGCATATTTCAGGGGCCCCTGGCAACTTGCTTGTCCTTCCTCCCAGCCTGACAGTCAATGCATACAACCCAGGATACACCTCATGTTCTCTATGCCAGGGATACCCACATGGCTGTGGTGCCAGGCAGTGGTGTGCCTGCCTCTGTGGGGGTCACTGTGGTTGTGCATGTGGTCTAGGCAACTGCTAACCTGGACAGGCACATTATTGAAAGTTGTAGTCACTAGAGGGTGACTTCTCTTCTGATACTTTTCACTGTGGGCCTCAGCCTGTGATGTGCCTGTACCTATGATCACTAGGCTTCAAGTGTGAGTTGGTTCCTTGGACTTTTCCAAAAGCAACATCCAGTCAGTACACCTATTCCTAGTTGGTTCCATTTGACTGACAGGAAGGATGCTATTAATTTTTTTTGTTTTGTTTTTGTTTTTCAAGACAGGATTTTTCTGTAGGCTTGGAGCCTGTCCTGGAACTCACTCTGTAGATCAGGCTGGCCTCAAACTCACAGAGATCTGCCTGTCTCTACCTTCTGAGTGCTGGGATTAAAGGTGTGTGCCACCACCCCCGGCTGTCAAATTTTAGCTGGCATCTCTTTAGATGTGTTGGCCAACCAGCCTCATTTTCCTGGATAACACCTCTCAATCCCAGAATATAATCTTTCATGACCTGTCCGGTGGAGCTTTGCTATTTTGTTGGGGATTTTTACAGGACCCTTATATCCTTTCACGGGGCAAGAGGGCCCTGGGTCCCTTAGACTTATGTGTGATGATATCCATATAGGTTCTTCTCGGGGTTGTTCCCTTGCCTACTACAGAACTGGCTGTCACACAGGCAAGGCCTGGTCTCTGACTGTGTTGTGAGAGGACATAGCATCTGGTGGCTGCTGAGGGGAATGGCCCCGGTTCCTCCCCAAGGAGTTAGGGTTCTGGAGTCCTTGGCCTGGGACTTGGTCTGGAGATCCTGGACCAACAGTCCCTGATGGTTCCCATATTGAGCAGGGCCTGACTGTCAGAACATTCCCCTGGGAGGTCTCCAAGTACACATTTGTATATGCATTCATAAGAATGTGTTCACAGAAGCATGCACCTGTGTATTCAAATAGACACCTTCCTGTATACAGCTGTGTCTCTAAGCAAGTGTGTGTTTGGTCTGAGAATATGTGTGAGAGGACATTTACATGTTTTTGATTTCGTGTATGCCTGTGCATACCTGTGTACCTATTCACGCTGTTTTGTGCATCTGCACATGCAGCTATGTTCATGCCTATGTGTAAACAGTGTTTTCATATGTAACTATATGTTCATGTGTCAATATGTGTTTTTTGTGTGTGGACTCATGAATACATCTGCTCCATTCCTCACCTGGTAGCTCGAGACTTGGGGTGCTTGTCACCCCTCTCTCCCACCCACAGTAACTTCTGACTTAGGCGCCCTCTCCTAGTGGCTTCTGCTGCCTCCCTCGGGCCAGGCTCTTTCTGGGGCCGGTATACCATCTGGTGGCTACTCTTGGAATTGCACACCACATAGATCCTATTGCCCTAGAGCCAAGGCGAGTGTGGGTGGGACCTTGTGATGTCCACTCCCCTCAATCCCTTCCCTCTGTATGAGCAGGTCCCTACTCCCAAGGCGGCCCCTCCCCAGTCTATTCTGCTTCCCAGAAGTGGCTCTTTGTCCACTGCAGTGAGGGCAGCGACCTCATTACCTCCTTTGTCCCTTTCCCATTCCCTGGACCCTTCCTGCCCCACAACAACTAGAGAGAGACTTTATAGAGCAACCCTAAGTGTTCCAGATGCTCCATTGGTGGTTTCGTATATTTTCCAACTTCTCTTTCATGGTCCTGAGAGTGCTACACATTTAAGTACCCCCCATCTCCAATCCTCCCCTCCCTCCTCATCCTTCACTCCCAACTGCCTCAGGGCCTTTGCACAGATGCTGTGCCCAGCAGAGTTGATTCTCTGCTATTAGGACTGACCTCTGGTCAGCTCTGCACACTCCCTGCTCTTTTCTGGGCACCCTGGGTGTGATGGGATTCTGTGAGTAGGCTCATATCTCTCACACCTTTCCACTGTGCCAAGGACGCTCAACATTCCAGCTGCTCAAAATTGTATATCTAAAAATTGTATATACGCAACCCCCTTCTTTTTAAGTCTTGTTCCCAAGCATGCCCCATAGGGACACCCCTGAGCCTCAGTTTCCCCATCTGTAAAGTGTAGGGATGAGAATCAGCCTCAGCTTTGGCCTTCCCAATTGTCTTTTCCACATTCTTTGTGTGAGTGTACGTGTGTGTGTGTGTGTGTGTGTGTGTATGTATGTGTGTGTATGTATGTGTGTGTATGTGTGTACAGTGCCCACAAAAACCAGAAGAGGGTGTGGCAGATCCCTGGAGCTTGGGTTATAGATGATTGTGAACTGTCCAACATGGATGCTCATCCAAACTTGGAACCTCTGCCAGAGCAGCAAGGGCTCTTAACTGCTAAGCCATCACTCTGTCCCCCACTTTGTCACAAAGCTGTGTCATCACTTGCAAGCCTCTGGAGGTCATACCTTCCAGGGTTTGAACTGGCTGTGTCTAGAGGCTTCATTTAGACTCATGGCCACAGATGGTGTTGGAGACAGCAGGGAAGAGGCAGGTGTGTGCTCAGCCTAGACATATAGACAAGGAGAGAAGTGTGTGACTCAAAGAGCCATGTATATGGGATGGTGATATCTTCCTGGAGGAAAAGATGCTTGGTGAGAGCGTTAGGTAAGGAGGAGTTGTGTGCTGTGGCAGATGGCCCTCAAAGGGTGGCTGTGTCCCAGCCCAGGCAGATATCAGGGTTAATGATTCCAGGCCTCTGGGGTAAGAATGACTGTTGGAGCCCCAGGCGGAGGGACACAGTGTAAAATGCAGGTGATACGTGCAGTGGATGGGAGTGGGGTAAGAAGCAAAGGTGTTTGTTTCAGCCTTGGTTAGCTCCAAGGCAGCCTCTGCTGGGCTGTGGAGACACCAGGTGGCGCTCTTGTCATACGCATTTCGGCAGCCCTTGGGCCCAGCCCAGAGTGCTGAGCGCAGGAGCCCAAACCACAGCCTGGGGTGCCCCACGGGGGCCCAGGGCAAGGGAGCGTTGTGAGGGATTCTGGGAACACATTGGGTAAATGGCGGAGAAGTCACACGAGGCTGCGTTCCCCAACCCCAGCGCCGATACTCCTGCCTCAGCGCCTGGCTTTCGCGGTGCCAGAGCCCTGTTATCTCAGCAGGGCCAAGGAAGCCAGGCGGCCTCCGAGGGATTAAGCATTCTGCTGAGCCAGGCATATTCCCTGGGCCTGAAAAGCTGTTCTTGGAGAAATCTGGGCCCTGCCAGGCCAGGATCTGGCTGGAACTTTGATCATGCGTGTTGTAGGTGTGCTTGGCCTTGAAACCTGTTTGTGGCCCCAAGGAGGGCATCCCCCTACCCCAATCCTGCTTCTGAATCCAGAGCAGGCTTCACGTGCATCTGTGGACGTGGCGCACATGTGTGTGCACGCCGTGTACGTGCACGTCTGCTGGATGTGCATGCATGCCGCCAAACCCACCCACCCCTGCTTGCAATAGGAGACCCTGGCCAGGCCCAGGTGCAGGGCTGTTTTTTGTCTTTCAAACCCCAGCTTGTTTTCAAATCCCACACAAAGACAGCTGCATTGAAAAAGTACTAACACAAACTCCAACTCCATGAGCCCTGTGGCCCGCATACCAGGGAACTGTCCCGCCATGCCTGCGGTTAAAACCCCTGTGAGCCGCGGCCGGAGGCCTGGGGGATGAGGTCATCTCTCCAGCTTCCTCCCTGACTGTGAGGCTCCCTGGCCCCGCAGGGGCGACCCACCTCCCTGCAGCTGGACCCTTCCTGGCCCGCCCTGGCTTTCTGCAACTTTCTTGGCAGGCCTCAGTTTCCCAGGGGCAAAATGAGATCCTGTGGGCTCTCTGAGTCCTTGAGACAGCCCTCCGTGGGTTCCACTTTCATGTGGAACAAGGTTAGTTCCCTAGGTCCCAGACCCTCGTTCACACTCGGCAGGGCCTCATGCGCTTACATTCATTTTCACACCCTTTCCTGCCAGGAGAGACTTTTACTGGCGTTAAATCCAGCGCCTAGCTTCATGTCTTTCTTTGTCCTGTAGCTAAGCTTTGCCTTGGTTTAGCTTGTTTTCACGCTCTATTTGTTGTAGAGTGTGTCCCTATCTCTTGATCTTCTGCTGCCTCGAATCATAGTTGGTGTCTTGTTTTTTGGCTACTACACGGCTCAGGTTGTACCTGGTGCGGTGTTGGCGCTTGTACTACATTTGACCGTGTGTCACACTGCCTGGTCTGGTGTCCTGTCTGGAATCTCTTGTGGGGGCATTAATACTACACCTGTCATTGGCTACACTCGTGGAAGCCAGTACACACTGACCCTGTCCCTGAAGACAGTTTGCAGCCGTGGGAAGGAGACTCCTGTAGGTTGAGTCACTGCTGCCCAAGGTCAGGAGACCAGTGGGCAACTTGAGTTTTCCACTGACAAACTCAAGGCTGGCTCCCCACCTCTCTGCTTGGAGAGGTCTAGTTCTTATAACTCCTTAGGGTGCCAGCCAGCTAACCAGTGGAGTTACCGGCTCTCTCCTGGGCCCTCTGCGGGAGGGGGGGCATTCTGTCCCTGTGTCCTCAGCACTCCAGGATCCTACTGTCCTAGCTTATAATTTTCTACTTTGCAAGATGCCCCCACCCCATGCACGCAAGATGTTCACCTCTTTGGCTGAGTTGTTTTCTCCTACATTCATTGAGGCAGAGCTATGAAGCTCCAACTATGTTTCAGGCTTTTGGCTGATGAGACACAGGCTACAGATTCACACCCCAAACTCACACCATAGAGGCCAGTCCCCACTGACATTTGCAAAGAGCACCTGGGGCTGGCGTTGAGGCTTAGCTCTGTGCATAGACCCCAGGGCATCTAGAGCGCAGGAGGCGTGGGAGGGTACTCTCCAGGAATTGCTGGCACTCTCCAGGAGACAGCTGCTCTGTGGTTTAGTCTGGGGGGGGAGGGGAATGTGGCCTCTAGTCTTGGGGGTGACCTAGGTGAATGGATGGGGCTGGGCTGCTTCTAGGGATCTCAAGGCTTCAGAGCTGTGCAAGAAAGTTGTACTGGCTGGGCTCAGAGCTTGTAGGTCCTGCCAGGTTTCTAGAAATGCCTGCCGTGTTGAGCTGCAGCAAAGCTCTTGCCTCCTAGCTGCCCTTTCGACAGAGTCGGATTCTTCCAGAGTCTTTTGTGTATTATGATGGTGTCCATGGGCTGGGGCAGGAATGGTGGGCAGCTCTCCTATTATTTTTTTCTTTTTCAGCTGCTAGAGAATGTAGGGACTGCCTGGGAGGCTGAGACCCCACCTGTCTGCCACTAGGGGCCAAGGCTTGTGGACACCGTATTTTTTGTTTCAGAGCCAGGATAGAGACTGTATGGCCCTTGAAGCCTACAGCAAGTACTTTATGGCCTCTGAGAAGGTGGCCAAGCCTCATCCTGTTCAGCAGGAGAATTTGCAGAACAGTGGTCACTGGTATACTTTGTTTCATTAGTTTTCATTGTTTTGAGATGGTATCTTGTGTAGTCCAGACTGGCTTCCAAGTCAGAGATCCACCTACCTCTGCCTCCTGAGCACTGGGGTGAAAAGCCTGTGCCAACGCGCCTGGCAACTCTGAGTGGCCTTGAACTCCTACTCCCCCTGGTTTCACACGAAGCACGTGCAGTAAAATGGTACTTAGATTGCTGTGTCCTGATCACATGGGCATGCTGCACTGTCCTACACTTCTGTGTTCCCATGTTGACATACAAGGCATTCATGCCACTTTGGATGGCTCTACCTGAAGCCACTAGTTGGTTTTCTCTACTCCATCTATGTCAATATTTTTCTCTCTATAAATACATCATGTTGGGTTTTTCCCGAGTTACTGAGATTGTGTCCCTTATCTTTAGAAAGCCAGTGTGTGCCCCTAGGAGAAGACCTTCTCCTTTGTAACTGGCGTGGTTGACTTTAATGGTCAACTCCACACAACCTGGGATCTCCCAGAAAGAGGGAGATTGCCTGCACTGGGCTAACCTGTGGGCACATCTGTGGGTGATTGTCCTAAGTTAATTGATGTGGGAAGACCTAGCCCATTGTGGATGGCACCATTCCCTAGACAGGGCCTCCTGGACTGAGTAAGAGTGGAGAAATGGAACTGAGCACAAGCAAGCGAGCATGCATCCATTCATTTCTCTCTGCCCTTGGCTGTGACTGGGATGTGACCAACTGTTTGAAGTTCCTGTCTTGACTTCCCCACAGTGATGGACTGTAACTTGGAACTGTAAGCTAAAATATGCCCTTTCTCTTCTTCTCCTAAGTTGCTCCCCCTCCCCCAGGATATTTTGTCAAAGCAACAGAAATGAAACTAGGATGCATGGGACATATCTCCTAGGAGGCCATCTCTGCCACAGTGTACACAATTTAAGGGCCATGGATTCTAGGTCGTCAGGTTTATGGGGTTTAAACTGGCCACCACCCTGCTCTGTTTCCTTTGCGCAAGGCTTGTATTCTGTAAGAGCAGGAAGGCCAGCATCCTCAGCTGCCACCAGATTTCCTGAACCTCCCAGGCCTTAGTGTGGAGGGTCCTTCAGGACACAGCTCTGGTTTCTGCATTCACTGTGAAGAACCAAGCTGTGTGTAGTGACAAGAATCATCACATATCATGTTTGTTCAGAACAAGACAGAATCATGAGAAGCCATGGGCAGGAGAGAGAGAGGAAAGTAAAGAAACTATGAGACCCTTCTGGAAGGACACACAATCTATTCCTTACTATGGAGCATGCGAGAATCAGTTGGAGGTTCCTAGGCAGGATTGGGAATGCAGGCAGGGCTGGTCTTCTGGAGGCTCTGTGGGTGGAAAGCCATGACCTAGCTGGCTTTGAAGGTCCTGTTCTTCCTTCAGAGCTCATCTCCACATCATTTTCAGGTGACCCTGAGCCCAAAGGAAAAGAGAAGAGGCCTTGGTGTATGCCTAGCAGGTTCTCATGGCCTCAAGACAACCCCTTGGAGAGTCAGGGAGAGGCCCTGTTTGAGGGTCCCCATACCCTGCCCTGAGTGCTAACTCTTGTCTCCAAGGCCTTCACTGACTCAAGTTATACAACAAATGATGTGTGTGCTGTGGATGGAGGGCCGGTCTCCACACTGGGTGGCTGCTGAGTCTTAGTAACAAGGCCCAGGTTCTGTATAGAAACATGGGGAGAGGCCCATGTACCAGCCCTCATTGTTTCCTTGTAAGCATGTGGTCAGTGCTGCACCTCACACTGCATCTTCTTACAAGGACCAAACCAATGAGTGGGACCCTCCCCCTCCCCATTCTGCAGTTCTGTTTTAGTCCTCAAATCTATCTTCTTGGGAGCCTGCCATCCCCATGTCACCCTGGGACCCCAAAGATCATACTCCTGGTTAGGGGAACTGCAAGGGGTAACTGGGACAGCACCAGGACACACACACACACACACACACACACACACACACACACACACACACATACACACACACACGATTTCTGTGTAATGTGCTTGCTCATGACTTCCCAGCCCCCTCCCAGGGCCTCTAGGTATCTGGGTGGTCTTATACTCCCCTCCTTCCCTCTCCTCACCCCCTACTCTCCATGCCCCTTTCCTAATAATTGTGCTGACTCAGCTCCAGGTTGGTAAGGAATGATAAATCAGGCTGGGTGGCCATGTGTGGGGTGCCCAGTGGCTCTTTGGGGTCCTGGCTTACAATGGGGTCACATGGGGCTCCCATGTCAGTAGGAAAGACCATTCTGTGTCAGGAGTCTCCTGTGCTTCTAAAGAAGGGTAACTGTTCAGGAGCCAAGGATCCTAAGGCAGGCAGGGTCTCATTCACAGACTCCAGAAAGTAGGTGTGTGTGGGGGGGGTTCCCTAGGTACTCTGCTCTCTGCAGCCTGGGGTCTGGCTGGGGCAGAAGGAGGCCTCTGCTTCCTAGAGCAGTGAGTTCTCTTCTCTGTCTTCTCGACCATCCATCCTTTAGTCTCACAAAAAAGTCAGACCTGGGGTAGAAGCTGGCCTGCTGGGGGTGGTTCTCCACTTGGGTTTAGTGGGATTAGAGTGTGCCGGCCAGGGACAGGTGTTTCCTTTATGCTCTGCCTGAGGCTGGGAAGAGCCTCCTCAGCAAGTGCCGCATGCGGTGGGGGTCTCCAGTTCAGAGTAGCTGGGGGGTGGCAGGGTTTTGTTAGGCCCTTGTTTTTACATCTGACCCTGGCCAGCTGGAGCGCCTCGCTTTAAGTGCGGGCTAACAGCTGACATAATATAGTGGGGTGGGCTGAGCAGGCCGCCCTGGCACCCCCTCTCCAGTGGGGCGCCCGGGGGCTGTTTGGGGGATGTGTTGGGGGTGAGAGGATGAGCCGCAGGGCCTCATGGCTGCGGGGCACAGCTCGGTGGTGGAGTCCGCCAGCTGTCTGCCTGGATGACCGGGCTGCCTGAGTGGCGCGGGCTGGGGCCCTGAGTGTCCCCCAGGGCATCACACTCAGACGGGCTCCCATCACGTTCTTGGCCTCCTAGGGTCACTCAGAACGAAAACCAGAGGCCCAGGCTGTGTGCTATTGAAGCATGTCATTGTGTGACTTTGCAGGTGGGAGGGAGGGAGGGGGCTGGGGGCAGCCTCTTAGGGTCGAGAGGCACACTTGAGCACCCAGGCCCCCTGGCCCCTTGCTTTTTTGAGCTGACCGGTGAAGGAAGGCTCCAGCAGCAGCTTCAGTAGACTGTCTGTCTCCTGGTGATGAGGCTGCATGGCGGCTGGGGACTCTGGGTGGAACAAGTGGGATTTTGGGGCTGCGGGCTGGGGGCCGGGGTTGGGCTATGGCAGCCTTCTTCAATAGCTGTGGGAGGTGCTCTGACCCAGAGGCCGTCTCAGTGTGTCTGGACTGCTGGGCTTGAGAAATGGAGTGCGTACTCAAGTACCTTCAGGGTCGTGGCAACCAGGAGCTATGCTCGCCTCCCCCATGTGAGTGATGCTTGGGAAGACACATCCTGGCCCCTGGTGTCAAGGCTTTGTGTTCTGTTGGTTATTTATAACACAGACTCTGCTCTGGAGATGTGGCTCGGGGGGGCGGGGTGGGGGGCTGAATTGCAGGTGGACCCAGCACTTGTGATCTACAAAAGAGGCTAGGAGCTGCAAATGGTGACAATGGCTTCCACGCTTGCTCAGGACTGCTAAATAGCAGGTTGTTAGTAAGAAAAGGCAGCCTGGTGCAGCTGGGACACTGGATTGGGATATGCATGTTCGGGGTGCACACACATAAACACAAAGAAGTTTGTGGAGGCACACAAGTGCCTGGCCTGTGTGCACTGCTCTTACCTGAATGCAAGTTGGAGTTGCATACATATGCAACTCGAATGTTCTGCTTGGATCTGGGTCTGTGGGGAGTGGGATCCCCCCACTTGGGGGACCATTCCATTTGTACATTTAATTCATAAGAAGCCTGTCAGCATAAGAAGCCTGGACAAGAACAAAATATCAAGTGTGGGCTGGGAGTTCCACCCCTGCAGAGGGGAGACCGTGGGGCTCTGGGGGCCTGAGGGAATCTTGATTTCACATCTTGTTTATTTTTTCTTCTTTTCCTCCCTCCCTGCCTCCCTCCTCCCCTCCTTCCCCTCCCCCATCCCTCCTTTCTTTCTTTCCTCCCTCCCCCCTCTTTCTCTTCCTTTCTTAACATGGTTCTATCCTCTAGTTCCCCATGCAGCTGAAAATTATCTAGAACTGATCCCCCTCTTCCAGCTTCTCAGCTCTGGGATTGCAGGCCTGCACAGCCACACCCAGTTTATGTGCTATTGGAGATCAAACCCAGGGCTTCCTGCATGCTAGGTAGATGTGCTGTCTACTGAGCTGCACCCTCACCCCCAGTCATTATTTTACCTTTTTTTGTTTGTTTGTTTTTTGTTGTTGTTGTTTTGTTTTTCGAGGCAGGGTTTCTCTGTAGCTTTGGAGCCAGTCCTGGAACTAGCTCTGTAGACCAGGCTGGTCTCAAACTCCCAAAGATCTGCCTGCCTCTGCCTCCTGAGTGCTGGGATTAAAGGTGTGCGCCACCACCTCCTGGCTTATTTTACATTCTTTATTTTTGTTTGTTTGTTTGTTTTTGTTTTTGTTTTTCAACACAAGGTTTCTCTGTAGCTTTGGAGCCTATCCTGTAACTAACTCTTGTAGACCAGGCTGGTCTCAAACTAACAAAGATCCGCCTGCCTCTGCCTCCCAAGTGCTGGGATTAAAGGCATGCGCCACCACCGCCTGGCTTTATTTTACATTCTTTAACAGAGCTGTGTCTCTTCTTGCTCACAGATGAGGCTCTATCCCTGCCCATTGCTAAGTATTGCCAACAAAACAGGAAGCATGAAGCCGTCTGTTTGTTCCCCAGAGACAGTCATGGAGGTGGCAGGAGTCCAGAGACCTGAGGCAGCCTGGTGGATTCACGTGAAGTACCATCTCTGGACCTCTGTTTACTCCTCCGTCAGAAAACAGTGGGTTGTCCTGCTCCTAGGAATACATGGATTGTTTCAGGGAACATCAAATGTGAACATTCTCAGCCCAGAGTCAGTGGCTACAAGGGCTGCAGCATGTGGGTGGGTAGTGGCTACCTAATTCTAGTGACGTGAACAAGCAGGGATGGAGTAGAGTTCATTGATGGTGTCCTGGGATGGAAGGACCTCAGTTAGGAGGCTTTTATCCTGGTGTGTGCAGGCATGTAGCACATATCATATTTAAAGCACACGGTTCAATAAATCCCAACACATGAGATCATAGCCACAGGCAACCTACTGTCCTGAAAAAACCCTGTATTGTAGATGTTGCCCTGAACCCTGTCTGTTACTTATTTAGGTGGTGCACGCTGGCCTGGTGTTTGTTATTGTAGATGCTTCCATTTTCTAGAGTTTTCCTATGAATGAAGCATTCATAATGCCTTCTTTTTGTCTGGGTCCTTTGATTCAGTTTCGTTCTTTGAGATCTAGCTAGGTTCATGCTTTTTTATCACTGAGCAGCAGTATGCCAGTATATGGATGTACCACCGTGAATACTCCTGTTTCCTTTTTCTTGGGCCAACACTTAGGTGTGGAATGTCTGGATGATACAGTGGGTATTTATCTAGCTATTAAGGGACTGGCCAACTAAGGTTGTACCATTTCACACCCTCTGAGCAGTATGGAGATTTCCAGCAACCTCATGCTTTGGCTAGTCAGTCCTCTCTGAAGTAATGGATCTAGTGTGTGTCTTAGGGGAGGGAGAACCTCACTGTATCTGAAATTACATTTCCTAGTGACTGAAGGGGCTGAATCTCTCTCTTTTTCTTTCTTTCATTCTCTGTGTGTGCATGCACGTGCATGTTTCTGTGTGGGCTGAATCTCTTTTTCTTTCTTTCATTCTCTGTGTATGCATGCGCATGCATGTTTCTGTATGTGTCTGTGTCTGTGGATGCACCTTATTTTTGAGACAAAGTCCCTCACTGAATCTGGAGCCTCATGATTTCAGCTAGGCCAGCAAGCCCCAGGGATCTCTGCCTGTCCCTGTTCCCTGCCCCTCAGTGATGGGATTGCAGACAGGTGCCCCCATCCCCAGCTTATTATGTAAGTTCTGGGCATGGAACTTGACTCCTCATGATTGCAGCCTGGCACTTTGTTGCCTGGGCTGCCTCCGCAGCCAGGTGTCCTCTTTTTGTAGTTGACTTGGCATTCATGTAACTTGTTTGGTGAAACTGCCTTTAGATCCTATTCTAAAATAGACATAAAAATGTCTTCTTATGTGCATTGTGCTGTTGTTTTTCTTGGGCTGGGAATTGAACCTAAGACTTCATGCATGCTAGGCCAGTGCTCCAGCACTGAGCTAATCCTAGTCCTGCCTTTCTACCAGTGCAGGTGTCAATGTTCTTTGTGACATCACCATAGATCTGGGCTTTGCACATAGCTTATTCCATTCTGTTACTTGCCTTCTGTTTATTTAACAATGTGGTTTAGAAGAAGAAGAAGAAGAAGAAGAAGAAGAAGAAGAAGAAGAAGAAGAAGAAGAAGAAGAAGAAGAAGAAGAAGAAGAAGAAAAAGAAGAAAAGGAAGAAGAAGAAGAAGAAGCAGCAGCAGCAATGTTTGGGGCTGAGAGTGTGACCCAGAGGTAGAGAACGTGCACAAGATTCTATCCCTAGCAACTTAAGAAAAAGAAAATTTCAATTTGCAAAGTCAAATTTTTGCCGCCTTCTGTTTTCTTACCTTTTAATTTCATTTCTAAGAATCACATATTAAGCATGATATAAATATTTTCTTATAGTAGTGCTATAGTTTTAAATATGTAATACAGTGTGTATTGTGTGTGAGAGAGTGTGTGTGCACACACATGTGTGCACATATGCACACATGATGGGGGTGCTCACCTATTCAGGTGCATGTGGAGCCAGAGGTAGACAGACATTAGAATCTCCCCCCATTGCTTTCCACTTTAGTTTTTGTCTCTCACTGAACATGAAGCTCACTGTTGCAGCTGAACAGTCTGACCTGCAAAGCCCCGGATCCATCAGTCTCCACCTTCCAGTGTTGGGGTCACAGTCACATGCAGCCATGCCTGACTTTTCACATGGGTGCTGGGGATCCGAACTTAGGTCGTCTTGCTTGCTTAGGCAGTGTACCCCCAAAGTCATTGCCAACCCCTTGTGTTGGCTGTCTTTACTTCTTCATATGGATGCTAAATTGGTCTAGTACCATTTGCTGGAAAGAATCTCCTTTCCCTCCCGAGTCTCCTGCCATCCTTCTTAAAGTCTAGTATGCCACGAGAGTGTGATCTGCCAGACTCTGTCCTGAGCCACTGATCTGTCCTCCTGGGATGCCATACTGTCCTTACTGTCATTAAGGTAGAGCAGCAAAAAACAGTCATTTGTGGAGTTTACTTTTATTTTTCAAGGAGTTTGGCTATTTCCTGGTCTCTTGCATGTCCATATAACCTTTAGGAGCAGCTTGCTTGTTTTTGTGAAGAAGCACTGTGGAGTTTTACTGGAGATATGAACCTGAAGTTTGGGGAGACTTGGTCTCTTGGCAATATATGAGTACACATGTCCTAGTTTGAGCTTAAATTTCTTTCTTTATTAAAAAATTAAATTTATTTATGTTGTGTGTGTGAGTGTCCATGCCTTAGCATGTGTGTAATGGCCAGAGGGCTATTTGTAGGAGTCCATCTTCCACGATATGGGTTCTGGAGATCAGACCCAAGTTCATCAGGCTTGGTGGCAGGTGCCTTTACCAACTGAACCATCTCCTTGGCCCTCAACTTAATTTCTGTCAGAGATGTCTTACAGGTCTCATTGTCCAGGTATCTTGAACACCTATTTTCAAGGCATCTATGTTGTTCTTTTTTTCCCCAAGTTTATTTTAGAATTATTTTATGTGCATGGGTGCTTTCCCTACAGGCATGACTGTGTACCACATGCATGCCTGGAGCCTGTGGAGGTCAGGAAAGTGCATCAAATCCCCTGGAACTGGAGTTACAGATGCTTGTGAGCAACCATGTGGTTGGTGGGAATCAAACCAGGGTCCTCTGGAAGAGCAACCAGTGCTCTTAACCACAGAGCCGTCTCTTTAGCTCCAGCTGTTTATTTTTTTTTGATGCTCTTGCTGAGCTGAGTTGGTTTTTCCTCTTTTCTTGTTATTTAGTGAGCTTCATCTTGATGCCGTCTGAACCAACTTCTCTCCATGAAAAGGTTGTAAGTAGAATTTAATTGGCATGGTTCTGTTAAATTTGATTCTTTATTGAGAACTGCAGACATTTTGGCAAATTCATCTTGCTGACCTTGTTAATTCTAGAAGCTTCTTGTAGGTGCCATTGTTGTCATGTGGCATTAACAATGTTGGCTTCTAGTGAGGAAAGACTTTTCTCTTCCTTCTGACTGGGACTGTGGGCTTGTTTTCTTACCTGATGGCATTGTCTAGCCTTGATTCTATAGTGTTCAACAGATGCAAAAAGGGTGGCCATATTTTGTTCCCACCATCGGGAGTAGACTCATCACTTGCCGTCTTGTGAAAGGGCATGTCTCCTTTGACACATAGGTCACTTAGGACTGCGCCCACGAAGCACAGGCGTTCTTGACTGCCCCTCCCCCTCACTGATTTCTACCTGGATCTGGATTTGATTATAGAAAATACTCAATATGCCTTGGCTCCCTCACAGCTTAGTAAGGCTCAGTTTAGGGTCCAGGATCAGGTTTACATTGGTAGAGATCCCTCTGTGAGCACGTCAGCGTGCTTATTCTGCTGGTGCTAGGAGGCCCGCTCTACAGACCTGGCAGCGCGAGTGACAGCGTAGTCCATCTTGGCCGTGTCCTTACTGATCTTCTGCATACCCTTTCCATCTGTCACCAGGAGACTGGTGCTGAGGTCCCCTACTGTGGAGGGAGCTTGTAGTTCTTACAGGTTTTGCTCAGTGTGTTTTGAAGTCCTTTTATTAGGTGTATTTGTGTTTAGGGTTGCAATGTCCTCCTGATGGCTTTGCCTGTCTGCTGTTATGAAATTGCCTTCTGTGCCACTGGTAGTTTAGCTTTCTCTGGTCTTTTCTTTTATTAATATGTACATGGTATGTCTTTTCATTCATCTTCATTTCAAACTGTTTGTGACTTGATGCCCTGAGTGCATTCCTTGTATGAAGCATGTACTTGGGCCTTGTGAATCAAAATCTTTTTCTCTAGTAGATTCTGTGGACCCTCCCTGTGTTTACTGCCATGGCTGAGGTTCTTGGTCTCACCTTTGTCAGAGCCTTTGTGAGTATTTGTTATCAGAGGACAAAGAGATGGCAGATGACATGGGGGGCAGGCCTTCAGTTCTCAGCAGAGGGGTCCTGGGTAGCTTTGTTGAGTGAGCAATAGGGATCCTATAGTAGGAATGGGAAGAGGGTTGGGTTCTGGTATTCACATCAGAAGAGACAATACTCAGCAGGACCGTCAGCATATCTGGTATGCCTGGCATGGGTGACCAGAGCTGCAAGGATTCCAGGTGTCAGAGAGGAACCAGGGTGAGAGTTGGTGGCTGTGGGTTGCTACAAGATTTGAACTTGTGTATAGGATGATGGGGGCCAAGTATGGTAGGAGCTGAAATAAACGCCCTCCTCTCCACATGGGAACCTGTGCTGTGGACCTGAAGGTCACTGCCTACATGACCTGGACTAGGGCTTGACTTAGGGGGTCTAGAGAAGGCTTTCACTGATCATGACAGGTTTACATTCTCAATCAGAACCAAATTTGGCCGTGCTGAAGAAATAAGAGATGGGGTGGGACACACACGTATATAAACCTGTCGTGTTACTGATTGCATTCTTGTATTTACTCAGAAGATCACAGGTCAGACAAAGAAAATTCCCATGTAACCAAAATGTTTCCATAACTGCTTGTATTCCCTTTTTTTAGAGTTGTAGATGCAGTTGGGGTACCCCAAGAGGGACACATTTACACGCTTGCCAATGGCCAGGCTCTGGAAGACATCTCCGGAGTTCGCCAATCCCTTGGGGAAATTTTTTCTTAAGCAGTGTTTGTAGGTATGTGGGGGAGGAGATTGGATACAATGGCCCCCTTGAAGGTGAGTCTTATTCCATCACTCTTTGACCATGCTTGTTGTATGTGTGTGTGCGCACGTGCACATGCATGCATGTGTGCACACGCATATACTCTTGCATGTACATACACATGGGAACACTGGGCTCTGGACCTAGGCTGATTGACTTGGATTGTACACACATGTACAGAGAGAGAGAGAGAGAGCTGGCCCAACTTATGTGGAGGTACCGCTCTCATCTTGGGGCAAAGTAAGGGCACATTTGGAGGGAACAAAGGGGCTCTGTTCCCTTCCCATACCCCTACTCCTATTAACTGCTCTGACTCAAACACCAGCGCTTTGGAGGATGTTTGGTGACAGGTACTGGGTGCCTGGACAGAACCAGGTGTCCTAATCTCAGGGCTGTCTCCAGGCTAGGTGCCAGAGTCCTTTTCCCAATGAAGGGCTGATTCCAGTGGCCATGCTCAGCTTACAGCCCTGGATCTTCCACATTACAGTGGTCATTATTAGGCTCCAGCATCTCGTTGGATACCATGAGCCAGTGGGGTCAGATTGCAGGGAAGGCAGACTGCTTGGATACTGAGGTGCTATCTCCAGACTAGGTGTACCTAGGCTGGGCACCTGGAGGGCATCCTTTGTTGGGCTGGCTCTGCTTTTCAATCTGCCACCTCTTCCGCTTTTGCATGCCTTTGAGAGCAATTTGGGGCCCTGGTTTTCCATCTGAAGAATTGAAATGCTATATAACCCTCGGGGGTCATGGAAACAGGATGGAGGCAAAGTGCCTACCAGTCCCAAGGACCTGCCTGAAGTCCTGGGATACTTCCAGTAACCATGCCATGTGGCTGCCAGGAGGGTGGGCCTCTATCCCAGCACCTGGGGAGAAACAAGAGGCCCGATGTGCCCTGTAGCACTCCAGCTGCAGGGGGCCTGATAGACCTCAGGATGTCTTGTTCGTAACTGAGAGCAACTACATATGGTGCCATATACCCATGTGACCATGTGTACCCTGACATGTGGGGCCATGTGGGGCTGGAAGCCTGACACCCAGTATATTCTCCACAGAGTAGTAGGAAGGGGACCCTGGTGTTCCCAAGCAGAAGCTTAGGCATGATGACTGGGAGGTGTGGGAGCCCACAGACATTAGGGAAGGCAGTGGGCACACCTGGAGGGGCAGACCCTAGAAGTGAGTCATTAGGAGCCATGGCTCCTGACACCTTCAGCAATGTTAAAGCAGGTGTCAACCAAATGTAATATACCAATGGACAGAGATGTCAGGCTAAGGCCCAAGCTGCTGACAGTAAGGTCAGCTTCACTCAGTACTCTCGCTGGCTCTGCATTTTGTCCTATAAGCATCACTGTACCCCTGGAGGGCAGACTTTCTGGCCCAGTGTGACCTTAGCACGGGAAGAACCATAACGTGGACTGTAGTAGTTCTTGCATGCTGTGGGTTGTCCATTCTTCCTGTCACCTAGTTGGCCCCCTCTCATGTGACTGAAGAAGCAGAAGTCACAGAGACCCAGAACTCTGTGTTTATCACTGAGCCTCCAAGGCTGCTGGGCAGGTTGCATAATGATATCATGCTCAGTTGGGGACCAAGATACTAACAGATATGCAGTGATATTCACCCTCTCCAGTCTTCTGCACCCATGTCTTGGATGCCAGGCCCAAGGCATAACAGAGCCCCAGCTTCCCTTGAGAGTTTATGACAAGTGCTAAGAGCAACAAGATGAGCCTAACATGAGAGTCACTTGGTCGTTCCCTCCCAGGAAAGATGCTGAGGAGATCACAGCTGGGCTGGATTCCCAGAAGCTGAGGGAGGAGGTTAGAGGAGGGGTGGTGGTCAATGCTGGGGCTAGAGCCGACCCAGTGCTCAGGAGCTGTGGCATAAGTGCCTACAGCCAACCTAATGTGGTAGTGGGATATTTCCTTTTTAAGTCTCCAAAACCTTAGCTTATCTTTCTTTTTAGTATTTAAACTTTGTAAACATTTAAAGACTTTATTTACTTATTATTATTCTGCGTGCCTATCTGTGCATGCATATGAACACGTATGCCTTGAGAGACATGTGGAGGCCAGAGGAAACCTCTGTAAAGTTGGTTTTCTTCTTCCACCTTTCCGGGGAATTCAAGGATCAAATTCAGGGTGCCAGGCTTGTGTGGCAGACACCTTTCCCCGCCGAATCGTCTTGCTGGCTCCTATTTAAACTTTTTAAAACACCAGTGACCCACCTATCTCATAGACTACTCTTGTGTTTCTGTTTTCTTGCCTTAGATTTAGCTTTGTTGGGCTTAACTTGTATGCCGCAAAACTCTCTCCCATGTGAGATGTCGGGTTCAGTGAGTTCTGGCAAATTCCTAGGCCAAGTTGAGTTCCTTCACACGCTCTGTACGCCCTGTACCACAGCCCATCCCTGCACCTGCACCTGGGAACTATCCTGTCCCCCTGAGAATGAGACTCTGCAGCATGAAGCCCCACGTCTGGCTCCCATCACTTTGCAGGGCTCACTTGAGGCCCGTCTGCTTCTGGTCTGTGCTCTGGTTGATTCTTTCATTTGGAAAGGATAAAATGTACTGCAGCTTGTTTACCGGTCCACAGGCTGATGGACATCTGAGCCGTCTCTGGGGTTTGGTTATTATGATGAAAGCAGCCATGAGCACTGCACACATGCTCTGGAGTTGTTCTTGCCTCTGTTGCTCTCCAGTAACTCCCCCCATCCCAGTCCTCGAGTGGAGGGATCAGCATGTTCAGAAGCTGCCAAGCCCTCTGGCAAGATGGCTGCCACTGACTTTGCTATCACCACCCTGGGTACTACCACGGTAGCTGTGGGTCCTCACCAGCACTTGGTATTGTCTGTGTGAAGGCTGGAGAGATGGCTCAGTGGTTAAGAGCACTGGCTGCTCTTACAGAGGACCCCGATTCTGTTCCCAGTACCCACATGGTGGCTCACAAACATCTGTTAACTTCAGTTACAGGGATCTGATGCCCTTTCCTGACCTCCTTAGGCAGCAGACAAGATTGTTGTGTACATTTTCACATGCAGGCAAAACACTTGTGCACATTAAAAGTAAGCAGATAAATAAAATGTATTGTCTGCTTTTGAAATGTTAACCACTCTAATCATGATTGTAATTTGCATTTTCTTAGCATCTGATAGTGTGGATCTCCTGCAGGGAAGTCTTCAGTGATTTTTCAAACAATTGTATGTCTCCCTCATGCTGAGTGAGAAGGATGGTATTCATGACATAGCGTCTTTCACGTGATCTGTGTTGCTCAGGCCTCTCCTCTCCTGGGCTCATTTTTGATTCTTCTTAGCAGTATCATTCAGAAAGCAGTTTTTAATTTTCAGGGTGTCCCCCCCTTTTCCTGTAAGGTTCATTTTTTTGTGTGTCCTGTCTAAGAAGTATTTGCCTAATGCGAGGTTACAAAGCCTTTTCTCCTGTTTTCTGTAGAAACTTTATCGTTTCATGTTTCTTGTTTAGATTTGTAATTCCTTCCAATTTTAATCTTATGCATGGTGACAGGTACGAATCAGGATGGAGTCTCCTTTGCATGTGGTTACCCTCATGTCCCTGTGACTATTTTTTTTTTTTTTGTGAAATTACTTTGGCACCTTTGATGAAAGTCAGTTGGCCGTGCACTGGGTCCGATTTCTGGACTTTGTAAACTGTTCTGCCAGCAAAACCTTGATTGCCACGATTTCTACACTAAGCCTTGAAATCAGGTCTTGTTAATCCTCCAATTTGGTTCATTTTCAAAGTACAATTCTCTGCTGGACCCTTCACAGTCTCTGGAAAATCAGAGAATCTAGTCGTCAACTTTTAACAACAATCCAAAACCCAAACCCAAACCCGGCCCTCCTGGCATTTTGACTGGTATTGCACAGGGGAGTAGAGAAATGTAGGTTTCTCATGTGTCTGGACTGCACTGTGCTTCCTCTCTCTACCTGCTTAAGTATCTTCAGTGCCGGTCATGGCGCCATGCAGTCTCCAGGACTGTTAGATTGCTGCTTCGTCCTTTAGGGTTTTGAAGCTCCTGACAGGATGCTGTTTTCCCCATTTTGTTTTTGGGGTTGTTTGTTGCTAGGATACAGAAGGACAGTGATTGTTTCCCATGTTAACCTTGTTCCAGTGGCTTTGCTGACCTTACTTACGACTAGGAGAAGGGCATCAACTCACTTGTTTTATTTGCTTGCTGTGGGTTCTTTAGGGTTCTCTACGGAGAGGTCTGGTTATCCCAAATAAAATCATCTGTACTTTTCCTTTTTGGTCCACATTCCTTTTATTTCTTGGTTTGCCTCATGGCACCAGCTGGAGACCTTGAACTGGAAGTTCAGCAGTGAGCAGAAAGGGGCCACATGGTCTGCAAGCCTCGGGTCAGATAGTGTGGGGTCTGATGCGTGTGAGGGGGCGATGGTAACTGGAGCATGTTCTTTTTCTTCCTAGTTTCCTGGGCCAGGAGACTGTATCAGTTACTGTTGGGTGTACTCAATGCCTTTCCTGTTGAGATGGCTTTGCCTTTTCCTCTCTTAAACTTTGTTTTGTGCTCATTATGCTGCAAAGAACAAAACAAACCCCCTTTTGTCACAGAAAGCCATCTCCATTACAGTGCCTTTAAACGTGCATCCTGTTGGACTAGATCATTGGAGTTCTGGTCTGCACATCTGTGTTCGCATAGGAAAAGGCCTAGTTTTCCTGCCATGTGTTTGGCTTTGGTACCCAAGGTTGAGTCAGGAGACACCTGTGCTCCTTCACTTCAGCACAGGTTGTATAAAATGTCTTGTGTTCTCCTTTCTAGGTTGCACAGACCCATGCGTCCTTCTCATCTGCAGTTTCCCCAGCAAGAGTTTTTTTTTGAGATAAATTAGTAAACATAGGACCCATGAGTTTCAAATTTCTCTTTGGCTAAATTTTGGCCATTTGCATTCTTCAAAGCACTCATTCCCCCCAAGGAGCAGGAGCCTCAACCTGAGTTTGAAGATGAGACCATCTTGGAGCTAGGTGTGGTAGCATACAGGTTTGGGTGGCTGAGGCAGGAAGATTGGCATGGGTTCCAAGCGAGCCTGGACTGTATACTGAGTGAGAGGGTAGCTATATAATAATAATATATAGCCCTTATGATAGGGCTCTATAATAAGACCCTATCTTAAAAGCACACAAAAGCTGGGCAATGGGTAGTACACGCCTTTAGTCCCAGCACTCAGGAGGCAGAAGCAGGTGGGTCTCTGTGAGTTCAAGGCCAGTTCTGGTTTACAGAGCTAGTTCTAGTACAGCTAGGGCTACACAGAGAAACCCTGTCTCAAAAAAACAAAAACAAAAACAAAAAAAAACCAAACAAACAAAACAAAAAAACAAAAACCAAAAACCAAAAAACCCACCCCAAAACCTTCATAAAACAAAACACACACAAAAGTCCATCTTTGGGTATTCCTAAACTTAGACTTTGGGGTGAGGTGTGTGTGTGTGTGTGTGTGTGTGTGTATGTGTGTGTGTGTGTGTGCAAGCTCAACCCAGAGCTCTGAGGACTCCAGATTGACTGTGACGTCAGAGCTGTTTCATTCCCATCTCTGTTCTGTGCTGCTGACCATCCAGAGTCTGTGGGCACCCTGTCCAGACTGCTTGACAGGACACAGGATGCAGGCACAGAGAGCAGCCATATGCTGGGATCTGCAGGAAACAGCCTCTTCCCCATGGAGTGAAACTCTAGGAGAAGAGGAGATGAGTGCTCAGAACCCATAGCAGGTCACGTGTATGTCTCCCATGAACTGTGCAGACACGAGCTCCAAAGTAGCAGGGCTCCCTCTGAAGTTGTTGACTTACCACCTCCTAAAACAGCAAATCCACACACAATTTCCTCAGTCCCTTAAAACATTCCTGACAGGAAGAAAAAAAAATACTGTTTAAAGTCTCCCCTCATTAAGATGTCTAGATTCGCACAGTGAGTGAGTCGTGGAACAATGAATAGGCCAACTACAAGAACTATGCCTCCAGTGCAGGCTCACACAGGCATAGTACAGCCTGTGATTAGGTGACCCACTTATCCTCCTGTGCTGCAGGTCTCAGAACTGTCTGGCTAGGTGTAGCCCCTAGACCTCCATAGACGGAGTGGGAGTTCAGGCAGTGGGTCAGCAGGCTTGCCCAGGTCTACAGCTGTGGTGAAGGGTGCTCACCCTGAGGGTCTCAGCTTCACTAAACTCTAGTCCTGTGGGAATTCTTGATTGGAGTGGCTTTAGAAGTATGGGCTCCCTGCATATGAAAATACATCCCAGTCCCAGCAAGGGACCCATCTGGGGAGGTTTCTCCATGGGGTTGACAGCCACTGGTAGTGGGGTTGAGGGTCTAAGTAAAACCCCATATAACTGGGCAATAGATGGGTATGACTTTCTTGGCAAAGGTTGAGTCCTGCTTTAAATGATTGCAAAACTGTCTAGGAGTTCCAAGTATGGGTAATCTTAGGCCCCTGCCCCCACAAAAGCAAGTTTCAAGGTGGTCTACTGGGGCTGTTCCTGTGTGCAGAGGCCCCTCTGTGTTCTCAGGGGTTATGCATAGTTGTGCTTGATAGGAGTTTAGGGCTCATCTGCTGTCTGGACAGAGGCCAGCTCACCTCTGAGGCCTTGCTGCTGCCTCCCATGACTTGGGTTAATTCTTCAAAGTCCACATTGGTGGGGTGAGGAAGCAGTGGTTCCATATGCCCACAAGGAGAAAGATAATCTGCTGGGGGCTCTTTTGGCCTGATAGAGGAGTAGATAACTCTCCAGGTCCTGGTCCAACTCCTGGATTGGTCTGGGTGACAGCTTATAGCTGTTTAGGGGCTATTCTTTCTGGACTGTAAATCAAAGATAAGGAATTAGCTGGTAGCTTCCTTCTAGCCTTGAGAAGAACCCATTCCCAGTCTATTCTCTGGAAGCTGGCAATCCTTGGTGTTCTGTGGCTTATAGGAACATTTTAGCAACCTCTACCCCACTTGGCTTCCTCCATACCATTGTTTCTGGGTCTTAAAGTCCCCTTGTCATGTTGGATGAAGAACACATCCCATGCCTTTGTTGCCTCATCTTAAATTACATCTGCAAAGACCCTGCTTCCAAATATGGTAACACCCTGAAGTCCTGGGCATGGGGATGTTGACAGGAATTTGTGTTGATACCATTTACCTGATAACACTCTCCAACCAGAGGATGAGGAACCAGGAAGTCTGTGAACTTGGTCCACACTCGGCCTGTATGTCTATACAAATCAAGTTTTATGAGCACATAGCATGAATTCTTGTGGATGTACTGTCTCTTGTCCCTTCCAGTCCAGGAAGGAGGCCATGTGACCCACAGAACCTTAAACACCCACTGCCTGGCCTTTGACAGAAATCTTTAGGCTGTGCCTGGCTCTAAGGACTCGGCTCCACAGAGCCCTTGATGGAGATCAGAAGAAACAGAGCCATACACAAATCACTGGTTCACTAGGGAAAAGTCTCATGAAAGCAGTGCTGTGGGAAGTGTTGCTAGATAAGAGCTGATTTTAATTCTGTCTTTAAGGGTCTGGTAGAATGAAAGAGGACAGTACAATGTCCTGGTCCACAAGATAAGCAGGAAGGGCAGTGCTGACCAACTCAGCAGCTGCCAGGAAAGTGGGGAGAGGCAAGAAACCATAGCACACATAAGGATGGAAAGAATCAAATCACATACATTCAATTTTATACTAAATGTTAATGTCCTAAATTCATCTTCCAAAAGGAGATGTCCAAAAGCTCCAAAAGGCAGCAGACTGTCAGATGGGGTTTTATTTGTTCATAATGAATTGATCTTGTGCTGGGGCTGTAGCTCCAGGCTCTGTGCTGAGGAAGTGACATTACCAGTGACTATATAGCCCCAGTCCAAGTTTTTTACATTTTTAAACAGATATATCTAATACATTTAGTAAAGCAAACATAATAGACAGTTAAAAAAAGAGAGATAACCAAAAATATGCAAAGAAACTACACAGAAAACAGAGAAGGAGACAGGCAGCAGGCTGTCAACACTGACGCCTGGGCTAGTGTGTGTGTGAGGCCTAATTATAAATAAGAAGACATCACATGGTAGAATGCTTGAGATATATTATGTGGAATATGGAAAAGAGGGATAACTGTGGTGACTGGGGGGATTATTTTTTCTTGTTTTTATGATAAAATATCCTGACAAAGGAACTTAACGGAGAAAGGGTTTATCTTGCCTCACAGGTCCAGGTTACAGTTCACTGGGGTGGGGAAGTCGAGGCAGCCAGACCTTGAAACATCTGCCCACACTAAGTCTGCAGTCAGAAGAGGAGAGCAATGAATATCTACGTGCTATTGTCCAGCTCATTTTCCTCACCCAGACAACCTAGTTCTCTCCACATCAATGAACATAATCAAGAGAGCCCCACAGACATGTGCAGAGGACAGTGTTCATGGTGGTTCTAGATTTGGTAAGGCTGAAAATTCACCCTAACCGTCACAGGTATCGTAAAGCAATCCTTTCAGAGTAGGCTTAGAGTAGATACAAGATCAGAGGACATAGGCAAGTAAGTAGTTCGGAATCTAATAGGAATCTAAAATAACTGTTGTTGTTATCTCTAGCCAGGGACCCCTTCCGAACCCCACAAATCCAGCACCTCAGACAGCCCCCAGAGCACGGCTCCTGGGCTTGAAGGCTCCGCAGCTCTGGGGATAGCACCTCTTTGCTTAGCACAGGGGCGGCAGTGTGGGGAAATCTGCTTCCAAGGCTGTTATCCTGCTGTGTGGCTTCCTCATGGCTCTGCTTTAGAAATGAACATTCCAGAATGGGGGAGTGGGGGAGTCCACAAGAGCAGTGGTGGAGCACTTGCCTAGTGTGTGCAGGGGTCTGGGTTTGATCTGCAGTGGAAAAAAATAAAAGCAGAAGTGAGCATTCCAGGAGACAGGAGCCAAGAGACAGGATATGCAGGAGGATATACCAGCCTTTACTTTGTTCTCGATCTTAGAGCCCAGATTCTGGGGGCCAGAGTGGCAAGGAATGTGGGAATCAGGTTTTCAAGCTGTCTCTGTGAGGTTTGGAGTCCGATAATGGGTAGTCTCTGCTTCTTTGCATCCGTGAAAGATTTCTGAAGCCAATCACATGTTGGGCTCGTATTAAAGGAATACACCTTACACTATTGAGACAATTGTCCGTGTTCTCTAATCCAAACTCACTGCAAGGGCTGGGGACTTAGCTCAGTTGAAAGAGTGCTTGCCCAGCATGCATGAAGCCCTGGGCTCAATCTCCAGTCTGTATAAACTGGGCATGGTGCTGCACACCTGTGACCCTAGCACTGGGGAGATTAAGGTAGGAGAGGAGTACGGGGAAGATCAAGGTTATCCTTGGGTACATAAAGTCTGAGGCCAGCCCAGGCTCCATGAGACCCTTTTTCAGCAGCAGCAGCAGCAACAACAACAACAAAAAGAAACAAAAAAAAAAAAGGGAAGGAAGAAAGCAAAGAAAAAAGGAATGAATAAAACTAGGAACATAGAAACAAATGGTTGAAATGTTGAAAGGGGAAACATTGTATCAGCAGGGATAGAGGGGCGCTCTCCTAAATAACCAGAGAAACTCGGCTCAGTGAGGGAAGACAGGGCAGCTGTGGACAGCTATGTGGAGCTGACCTCTCTTGATGGAGACACTATTCATCCTGCCCCCAGCAAGGCTCAGACTGCCCCCTTTCCCCGTCGTGGCAGATACTTCATTTTCACGTCTGCCTGTCATCACCTTCCTCCATTGCTGGTGTTTGCAACCCCACATAGTTTGAAATTCATTAAAGAAAAATCATTGCCTCCTGTCCTATGCAGGCACACACGTCCAGAGCACCCAGACCACCTCTTTTCTACTGTAGGGGGGGTGGGGGGAGAGATTGGCTCACAAGTACCCTGGAGGCGTCTGGGGGATGGCATGAATTTGCTTGGTTTGAATCTGCTGATGAGGCAGTTCTGGGCAGGGATTTCCTGGGCTGGTTTGTGTGCATATCCTGGCGCCATCTACCCTGCCCCCCACCAGGCGTCAGGAGGCCACTGAACCCCCATGTTCGCCTCCTGACCTCTAGAACACCCAAGCAGGGAGGGAGTGGGCAGGGCATGAACACCCCCACCTTGCTGGCCTGCAGCAAGCTGGGTCCCAGGACTGGAAGCAGCCCATTAAACCACCTGAATGGCATGTAACTCTAGTCAGTACACACAGCACCGTACCAGCAGCACATGTAAAATTAAAATGACCACAGGGCCCTCTCTCCTCCTCACCATGGGTGGGCAGCCTGTATTCCAAGGTTGAGGCCTGGAAGCCTCCAATCCGAGGAGGATTTTCCCTGATGATAATGGGCGCAAGCATGGGCTAGCCCACTGTTGGGGACCTTGGCCTTATCCCTACTCTGCCCCATCTGCCTCTGTTCAGACCTAGTCTCCGTAGGTAATTAGTAGGGCTTGCAGGACCTGGCTGGAACAGAAGTTCCTGAGCCCTGGCCTGCTGGGACAGTGTGCTCAAGAGGTACTTCCTGGGCAAACTGATTGCACTTTTATTGCTTCCTAAGAGCATTGGCTATCCCAGAGGGACTTGTTAGGAAGTTCGTGGAGACAATCTGTCACTGTTCGAACTGGAATTTCAAGGTCCTGCTGGGTTGGTCACTATACCTGGAACATAATAGTGGGAGGGTTGAGTATGATACAGGGGGGCCCTAGGTGGCGGAGCCTCAACCAGAAGGTGGGCACTAGACCAGAAAGAAGGGAGATGGGAACCTCAACACCCCTCGAGGGATTCGCAGAGGGGCAGGTTTGAAGTAGAAAGTGATTCAGGGGAAACAACCAGTCTTCAAGGCACCCCCTGTGGTTTTGGTCCCACACAAGCTTCTCCATATAGCAGTGGACCCTGGGCCTCGTGCCACCTGCTGAAGTGGGGTCCACGGTGGGAGGGCCAGATAACAGCTGTTGTGCTCTTTCAGGGCCTAGCTAACCGGTAGATGGGAACGCCCATCCCCATGGTGACTGAGCAAGCCTCATAGCCTCTTCTGCCCAGTGTGGAGAATGGCTGCTCAGACAGCTGGCAGTTGGGGCTGGTTCTCAGGGGAAAGTAGTTCTGTGTCTCCTAGAGTTCCCCCAAATCAGGTCTCCCCTAATGGGCGTGGACATAGCAGCTGCTGATCTGTGGCTGGTGCCATTGGGAGCTGGCCACTGCAGAAGGCCTGTGTGGGATTCTGTGGCCAGCTCCCAGGACCAGGTCTTCTGCCTCCAGCTCTCTCTTACAGCTTACTAGCTTTTATGGTGGCGGGCCTGAGGAAATGCCTGCTTCCTGGCTGTGTTGTGCTGTGCCCCAGGGCCCCACTAGCTTATTGTCATTGTTGGGAGCCGTCCCTTGGTGCAAAAGGACCTACATCCCCTACTGTCTAAGCAAGCTGAACCATTCCAGGCCACCTTAGGTAGCCAGGGATTCAGGTAAGCCAACCAAAGTCATGAGCTGCAGTTCAGAGGGGCTTGGCAAAGCTGCCTACCAATCGGAGTCCACCACACAGTGAGCAAGGGAACTCAGCTGTGGCCACTGAGGTACTCATGACTCCTGGGATATTTGGAAAGAAGTGGGCTCTTATAGAAAGGGCTACTTCTTCACAAGGTCCTGGTTCTGTCTACAGCCAGTGGGACCCTGATATCCCCCTAGAGTCCCTGAAGGCTTTGTGTCACCTGGGACTAGCTGGTGGCCTGTGGGGACTGATGCTCCTCAGGGTGGGCAGTGAGCATGGCCTGAGGGCTCCAGCTGTGCCCAGTACATGTCACTGGAGGGCCCATGGGCTCTCAGCACAGGCCGGCGGCTGGGAGCAGCTGGCCACAGGCAGGACCTGAACAAAGGGAGCTTTGAGCAGCTTGCATGCCGGCACCAAGCCTCCGGCCAGCTGCCCCTCCCGAGAATGCAAAACTGGCCCTCTCTATGGCTTATTGGGGCCCATGTAGAGTAAGAACAGCTGGCCCCAAAGTCTGCTGGCTGACTTTGTGCTGAGATGGCACTGTCCTCCCACAAGAAGCCCCCTGGCTCAGGAAACAGCCACTTTACAGGTTTCCTAGCTATGAAAGGACGGTAGAACCCTAGCCATAGCTTCCCACATCATCCCTATGCCCGTTGGTGGCCTAAGTGGGGCCTAGAGGTACCTAATACTCTCTGCCCTGTCCAGGGTCTGGAGGGCCTCAGGGAGACCGGCTGGGCCTTTGGCCCCATGACCTGACTTTGCTGGCCCTCTTGCAGGGCCCCACCCATACGGGCCAACCCTTCATTAGCAGTATTTAATCTTCAGGCGGGCTTTCAATTTATTCTTTCATTAAAAAGATAATAAAACAGTAACATCAGAGACACCGAATATTCGTGATAAGCATCTTTGAGCTCCCTTGATTGTTAAGCAAAAAGAGGGTTATCTAAGGGTTCGAGGCAGCTGGGCTGAGCCAGTCTGCCCTGTCCTGGGTTTGCTGTGGCCCATAGGTGAGTGACTGTGGTAAGCTGGACCCCCACCCTCCCAGAAATGGATTTACTAGCTGATGAAACGAAACAATGGATAAGTCGCCCTCAACCTTCACTGATGAGTCAGGAGGCTGTGGACCTTGTGCAGGCCTTTCCCCTGTTCACGACAGCTTTACCCCGGTAAAGCACCTCCTTTACTTTAATCTCAGCCCTGTAGGCTCCTGTGTGGGCAGGTCGCTGCTTTGCTATGGCTACTCCCAAGCACCTGATGCATATGTGTAGGGAGTGTTCATGTGTGACATGTGTTTTCAGGCCTGTCAGAAATTCTGTCATGCTGAGCTTTTGTCTTCTGCATCTCTTGCAGCTCACATGGGTCTAGTTTTGGGGAATAGTATCCATCTGTCAAATGAGAAAACTTTTTTCCCACTGTGAGGTTTTCAGAGGCAGTGTGTCTGTGCATGGGTGTCCCTGGCAGCATACAGAACCCAAGAGTGCTACTGAGCCCATGCCTCAACCTGTTCCATCACTGCAGTAGTGAAATGAGATTAGAAAGAACCTAAGTCCTTGGTTGCTTCCTGCCTTTGCTCCACTGCTGTCTCCCTTATCTTCACAATGGAAGCCATGCAAGGGCCTATTTGTTACTTTGCAGGCAGTAGAGCCTGTGAACCTCCTGACTCCATGCCCTCTTCTCATCCTGTCTCTTGTTTTAGTACATCTATTTCCTTATTTTGCATGTACATGTGTGCATGTGTGTATCTAAGATTGCATGTGGTGGTCAGATAATTTGCAGGAATCAGTTTTGTTCTTCCATCATGTGGGTCTGGCAATCAAACTCAAGTTAACAGGCTTGATGGCAGCAAGCACCGTTATTTCCTGAGCCATCTTGCCACCGCTCCCTTCCTAAAATATGCATGCCCTAAGGTCTCTCATCTGGGCCATGTTCAACTGCCCAGCTTAGTGGCATGAAGCTCATTCACAATGTTGCGCAGCCATCCTCACTGTCTACCTCAAGAGCTTTTCAGCTTCACAGATGGACTCTGTCTGGTCTTGTTTAAACACTGACTCCTCAGGTCCTGCCACCTCCTCCTACTTTGTGTCCCCATGGCTTCAGCAACTCAAGGACCTACAGTTGTACTTGGAGTAGGATCTTTCAGGATTGTGTCTCAGCAGAAGGCCCGTGCCTTGTGTTGGAACACACTTCCATCTGAAGGAATATTATGTCTGGAGCCTGTTTATCCATCCTCTTGGTGGACATTGCCTTTGGCCACTGTGTGCCTTGGCAGAGTAAACACAGTGGACAGAGAGCACCTCAAAGTTCTGTCCATCTTTTGAGCGTAGCCCCCAAAGTAGAATTGCTGAGCTCTAAGACAGCTCTTTATTTTTTCTTATTGATGCATTTCTGCGTGATGCTGGGGATTGAACCCAGGGCTTCGTGCACACTGGGCAAGTGCTCTAACAACTATGCTCTGCCTCCCCAGCTCAGCAATTGTATTTTTTTTCTGAGCTACTACTCCTTTTATGTTTTTCTTTTTAAGATAGAGCCTTGTTTAGAGCAGAATTGAGTGGGTGGTAACTCCATGCTTCATGACTTGGGGAACCAATGAACCATGCCCCCTGTACCTTGGGTCTTGTGTCTCCCTCAGGCAGCCATGTGTGGTAGCCCCGCCTCTCCACCTCCTCTTCCACTGTTGTCATTGCCCATGTTTTGCTAATAGCCATCCTGATAGGCTGGAGGGACACAGCAGTGTCTGTCTGTATTTATGTTCCCACAGTTAGTGACATAGAATGTCTATGGCTGTGGGATGTCTTTCTCATTTGTATGTCTTCCCCAGATAACTGCCTATTCGGGTCCTCTGTCTTATCTTTTGGTAGTTTTTTGTTTGTTTTGTTTCTTTGTTTTGAGACAGGGTCGCATTTAACTAGGCTGGCTTCAAATTTGTACATAACCAGGGAAGACCCTGAACTTCTTCTGATCTTCCTGCCTCTATGCCCCTAGAGTTGGGAGCCAGGTATACAGTGCCACATCTGCTTTACACAGTGCTGGGGATGGAACCTGGGGCTTCAGGCATGCAAGACAAGCCCACTGTCAACTGAGCCTCAGCTCTAGAAGCTTTGTTTTTAAAAATAATTTTAATATGTGGATCACTCCTTTGAGATATACCTTTTAACACTCACTGTATGGGAAATAAGCAGACTATGGCTAGGGCATGCTTCCTGGTCGTGGCAGATGGCATATCATGTGGATTAGAACCTGTGCATGGGCAAAGGAATAGGGTGCTGCCAGGGGCAAACTCTAGGGACTATTGATTTCAGAGCCTGTCCAAACCTCTTTTGTTGGCACTGACATTTTTGTATGTCACTAAGCCCCCTCTCGTTTTTTTGACAGAGCTTCTGGACAGGGAACCAACGATAAGGCTCTGGCCCTGACATCATTCTCTAACTCCTCAAGGGTCTAGAGGAGACGGGGCCAGTATATTAGTTGGGGTTCCTATATCTCCTCAGGGTTCTTCACACCTACATCCAGCCCAGACTCACACGCATAACCTTTTGCTCACTTGCCATGAACAGATGACCACCGGGATAGGGGTGCTGGGACCCATACATGGCCTGGGCTCATCTTCTGTTCCTTACTCTGGACACTTCCTGTCACAGACCAGGTAATGGACTCTTCTATCTCTAGGCCACTCTCCATCCTAGGCCGTTTTTGTTATACCTTGATTTCTGTCTCTGACCCCACAAGACCCTGATGTGTGTAAACTCTCCCTACTCTCAGACTCTTCCCAGACCTCATCTGTCCTCACGCAGTCTCAGTCCTGCTCATGTGTCAGCAAACAGCCTCGCTGGCCAGAGTCCACTCCCTGAGACCCATGCTTCATCCTGCCCATGAGATCCCCTGCTGTGGCCTGAGTCTATCTGTTCCATGAATCCTTAGGCCTCCTGTTCTCATGAGCTTTCTTCCCTATGTGTGGAAAGCGGCACAGTGGTCCTGCCTTGGTGAATCCAGGAAAAGCTGCAGGCTCTGTGCTTGCTGTTTGTCCCTGACATAGGAGTCTCAGCCATGAAGCCAGTCCAGCTCTAGTCCAAGGAACAGTGGTCAGTGTGGGAGGGGCTGCTGTGTTCTCTTGCCTTTTGTCTCAGAACAAGCTAGTTGGCCCAAGGACAGCCCTTTCTTTTATATCTTTGAGACAGAGCTCAGGGCCACACTTCATCAATGTCCCCGGGCCTTGAGTCCTTGGTTCTGGCAGTATGTGGATTCCTCTGGGAGGCCCTTTAGAGGGTTGAACAATGCTGAGTGCCTTGGGTTGTTGCTTTTTTTGGCGGGGAGCATATTGGCTTCTTAGTTGCCTCTTCTAAGGCTCAGGGGTGCTAGAACGGCCTAAGCAGGGCAGGTGGTTGGAGGATTGGCTAAGAGAGTACACCCCACATATCAAGCCTCTGAAGACATGGAGAACTCAGAAGATGTGATGTGCCTGGAGTCTAGGAAGGACCTTGGGGTGCACTAGGCCATGAGATCCTTTGGGTAGTCGCCCATAGCCTTTGGCATCAGGTGGAGAGTAGGAATGGGCATGGAGGAGTAGCAGGTATTTCTGTGTTCTATAGAAACATTTGAGGTCTCTCATTCAACACTGGGACTGTACTTAGACCGGTGATCCTTGGGCCTGATTCCCATGGCAGGGGGTGACCATGCTGAGAGGACAATTGGCATCAACTCTGGGGTCTATTCTAAAGAGGCTGAGCTAGCCTCCCCTAACCCTCCTGTGGACTAGGGTGTTGTTGCCTGAGTTAAACTGTGAAGTACGATTAATAAAAACTCAGAGACAGATATTGGGGTTCAGCCTGAAGGTCAGTAAAGCAAAATAGCTAGCTACTGGCTCTTACCTCGACCTCAGTCCCAAAATGGTGATCCTGCCTCCAGAAATCTCAGAATGAGACTCTGTCTGAGAACTGTCTCCTCCCGTTTTATAATCCTTTCTAGGGCTGGGATTAAAAAAGTGCACAACTGTGATTAAAGGCAGGCACTGCCCGGTTTCTATGGCAACTGGTATAGCTACTGGGATTGAAGGTATGTGTTCCCACTGCCTGGTCTGTAAGGCTGACCAATGGGGCTGTTTTACTCTCTGATCTTCAGGCAGGCTTTATTTATTAAAACACAAATGAAATGCTGTTACAAAACTGGCCCACGGTGTGTCTCCTATACACTCACACTCCTGCCAAATGCCAACCCCTTATTGGAGTCCCAGTGTGGCCTGTGGTCTGAGGGCCACTCCTCCTATAGGGCTCCAGGATACATGCAAAGCTAATGGTGATGGAGATCATTTTATCTCTGTGCAAACACTGAATATGGCTGTATCCCACCCAGGACAGGGCTGTTTTCCTCGGCCCCTTTCCTACCAGCCACTGAGCCCTTCTAATTAACTCAGCCCTGCCTGCTCTGGACATAACTAGCCAGATATTTTCAGGGGATGATGGGGCCCAAGCTCTCTGAAGCCAGACTTCACACTGTGTCCACATGTTGAATAGGATTTGGAGATTTGTGTAAGAGGTCCTGTCGTTTCACATGGCCAATCCCAAAATGGATTTTCCTCCAAGTATTAGGTCAGGGGGCACCTGTAGTCAACAGAAGCTATTGCTAAGAAGGTATTTAAGTAATGACAAACATCTAAATGAGAAAAACCCACTAGATTACCAGCCAGCTGGGTGATGGATGGCCCATGAAGTTGGGACAGAGGCCTGCTGTCTGGACTAGCTCTGTAACTACCTACTGGGGCTGTGCATGGTCAGGCATGCTATCTCCCATGTAGTCACATTCTGCGTTGGGGACTGGGAGCAGACTTTTTATGTTGGTCAAAGACACACACAGTACTTTGGGCAACAATCCTACAGGCCCAGGCTCTCAAGAAACAAAGATAAATCAACATCCTACAACCCAGCTCTTCACAGATTTGTTCATCCATTCATTCATTTGTTCATTCATTCATTCCACAGGCTAATTGTGAGCACTGACTGGAGTGAATGAGACTATGACTCCTCCCTGGTATGCTTAGTCAAAGAGGGCCCATCATTGCCAACACCCTCTTGCTCTCCCACCCTTAGCCATACACAGACCCCCTTCCTCAATGAATCCACTTCATGGGTCAAATGCTCTTCTCACAAGGAAGGAGGTGTGACTCTCTCCCAAGCTCATGCCTACCATCAAGTCTTGCTCTGGCCTGAAACACAAGCCAGGTGGTATACTATTTTGTCTTAATTAAGAGCATTTGTGTATGGTGGGCAGTATTTAGCCCCCACTCATGATGGGCTCTCTGTCAGGGGACTGGTGGGGGCAGGGCCAGCCAGTGTTACCCATCAAGGAGGAAGTCCCCTCCAGGGCCAGGCTCCTGAGGGAGGCAGGCAAGGAGCCAGCTGGAAGCAGGCCTGAACAGCACAATGCTTTGTGGCTTCGTGGGTTTGTGGCTTTGCACAGTTCCCTAACATATGTGGGAGTGGTTTCACCTCCTCACCCCAGGCCTTCCCCAAGGGCCTCTTACCAATGAAGGCTGACTGGGAGCTGGGGCACAGGTTTGGAACAGGGTCAAGACCTTGAGGGCCAAAGCAGGCTGTAATTCACATGAAATGCGTATTTGCATCAAATCCTGCAATCACCCATTTGCAATGGGCTACTCACATCCATGCCAGAGCAGGGATAAGGGCCAGACCTGAGCTACCCAGGGATGGAGAAAGCAGGAAGAGTATTCTCACTCAGGACAGTCAGTCCCTATGACAGTGGCCCTGTGGCAGGAGCTGGGAAGGAACCCAGACTGGCAGCAGAATATGGGTACCCCAGACCAGACCTCCTGCCATCACTGTTCCATGGCAAGCCAGTCACTACCTCACCCTCCAGAACTGTGCATGTGGCAGGCCTTTGGGTGTTTCATCGAAGAGGCAGCTAGTGAAGGATGGAGAAGCAGAGGCTATGTGCCAATCAAAAGCAAGGCCCAATGAGCCTCACCTTGACCTCTCTCATGGTGATAGTCAGGCCTGCAATGACTATTCCTTCAGTTTGTGTCAAGGCTGTGCGAGCAGGAAGCAGCCCAGTAGCTCCCACCTAGTGCTGTGACAGACTGAGCAGGCCTCAAGACTGCTGCTAGGTGGATTCTAAATCATAGTTAGAGGCTGTGTCAAGTGACAGGAAACCTCTGTCTAGCTGTTGACTTAACTAAGAGAGCTAATGGCTCCCCTTTGTTTTTGAACTTGGTTCTCACACCACTGACCTGCATTTGTCTGCTGTTGATCTGCCTTTCTGTTCACCTATTCAACCAACCATCCGTCTACCCACTTATTCCTCCACCCATCCACCCACCCCTACTCATGCATCCATCCACTCCTCCATTCACCCATACACTCATGTATCTATCTGTCTCTGCACTCGCTCATCTACCCATCTACCCATTCAGCTTTCTGTCCATCTGTCCTTCCACCCCTGTAGCCTGGGTTATAGCCTGGGTTCGTCTAGCTTGTAAACCCCTTCCTTTCAGAGCCTTCTGCCTTCAGAGCCTATGTGGATGCACTGGGAGAGGCCTGGTCTATGTGAAGTGGCCAAGGGGAGCTGTTTTACAGCTGAAGCTGCCTGTGTCCTTTGTTTTATTTGTCCTACTATCTCTGGATGGGTTGGGAGGGTTCTTGCACCCAGACCTCAGTCAAGGCAACAGATGGTGGATATGGTGTCTCTAGCGTGAGGCAGAGCTATAAGGTGAAAGTGGGACAGTCCCCCAAAGACACATGTACTTGAACCCTCACTTCCAGGTGCAGGGCTTGAGCTCTGGATTTCATGAAGCTGGACAACACGGATGTCAACACTGTATTGTCACACTCAGTCATTATACCCCAACTCTGGTGTGGAGTCTTCCTTACACAGAGGTAGCTAACCAATGTCCACTACTGGGGTTGCTGGACTCAGTGTGTTGGCCTTTCCAGGTGGGTGCCTCTCATAGACACCACCTGTTACTACAGATGGATACTGAGCCTGCTAGTCTTGGGTATCCTTCAGCAGAGGCTCTTGGGCACGGTACGCTGTAGGTGGTCCAGCCTGAGTGGTTGTAGCCTCTGACAAGCTTACTGCCGTCTTCCTCAGGAGATCGTCCTTGTGGTGTTCTTTGGGACAGAGTATGTGGTCCGCCTCTGGTCTGCAGGCTGCCGCAGCAAGTACGTGGGCATCTGGGGCAGGCTGCGCTTTGCCCGGAAGCCCATTTCCATCATTGGTGAGTCCTGCCTACCCACCCTACAGACACTCCACACCACGCTCCTGCAACCAGAAGGACATACCCCATTACAGTCCTTCCCAGAGAGTCCCCATGGGCTAAGACACTCCCCCACACATTATTCTCCCTGCAGCAAGACAGGCCCTAAGGCCAGCAGGAAGTATGCCTGGCTCCCTCAGTCCTGGAGCCACCGCTTCTTGTGACTCTCCTTGCCCAGCATGGCTTGATAGGCTTTAGGCTCTGTCTACTCTGATTTAGGTAAAGACACATGCGTGGGTCCCCACCTAGATTGTTCCTGTGCCCTTAATAGTTGGGGCTCATCTTGCTTGAGTGTCACATCATCCAGGGGAGGGTGGTGACCCAACGTCCCCAGATTTCTGGATGCCAGAAGTAATAACCAGCTGCCCCTCCCACAGACCTCATCGTGGTTGTAGCCTCTATGGTTGTTCTCTGTGTGGGTTCCAAAGGGCAAGTGTTCGCTACATCGGCTATCAGGTATGTTGGTTCTTCCATTTCTCCCTGTGAGACAGGACCCACCATAGGGCTCCCTCCTCTTAAGTAGTAGCCTCTCCCTCCCTCTACCTGGCTCTTTCATGATGGGTTGAGAAGGGGCAGGGTGACCATAGTTCATAGTATTGAGACAGTAGGCAACCCTGGGTTCAAAGCCAGACCCTAGCACTTCCAAGCTCCTAGGACTTATGTGATAGGCCGACTGTGTGGTTGCAATGTGGGTGACCCTGGGCCTCCCCAAGAAGGCCATCTGGAAGAACTTCTGGAGTCAGAGTTCACAGGCACCTGTAGGAAGCAAGATGGCCCAGTACAGAGTGACATGTTTGTGTCTCCTCTACTCATTGGTGGCTTGGGGACAAGAACATAGGGAGCAAATGCTTGTGACCACCATGACCCTCTCAGGCCCTCTCTCCCTGCTTCTTAGGGGCATCCGCTTCCTTCAGATCCTGCGGATGCTGCACGTTGATCGCCAGGGGGGTACCTGGAGGCTTCTGGGCTCTGTGGTCTTCATTCACCGTCAGGTGAGTGAGCCTGGTGTGGGCAGGACAAAAGATAGTCAGCCTACAGCAGGAGGGCTGGAGATTCACAAGGCTGGGATATGGGGTTGGTGGTATCTTAGTACCAGGACCCCAGCTGAGTGACCCAGGGCTAGGCAGATACCGAGGCATGTGGGTCTGAGGACAGGGTCCAGGACCCCTAGAGCTCTCGCCTGCAGCCTGAACCCACTCCATATCCACAATGATAGCATACTTGGTCTGCCCATGGTGCAGAGCTGATGCCATCTCCCTCAGACTTGGGACAAAAGTAAAATGGAGAATAGATTTAGGAAGCTCAGAAATCAAGGATGGTGCAGTGGTGAGGGTCTCAGATACCTTCCAGTGGGAACTCTTTCTCAGAGAGGCTTCTGGGACACATGACTCTTAAGTACTATCCTGCCATGAGAACAGAGGAATCTGGTAACCCAGCGGCTGGTTCAGCATGACAGCTGAGACTGCCTCACTGCCAAGTAGCATTATTTATCACCTTCAAGAGCTGTGAAAACTGGGTTGCTCTGGAAGGTGACTTCTGCATGTAGATCATGCCATAGCCAGCATAGTATAATCTAGCAAATGCTGGAACTTTCTACCAAGGCACTTCTCTCACCATACCCATGGAGCTCTGGACCACAGGGTATATGAGCATGGCTGTTGTGTTGTTTGTCCCCAGGAGCTGATCACCACCCTGTACATTGGCTTTCTGGGTCTTATCTTCTCCTCCTACTTTGTCTACCTGGCTGAGAAAGATGCCGTGAACGAGTCCGGCCGCATCGAGTTTGGCAGCTACGCAGATGCTCTGTGGTGGGGGGTGGTAAGTTGGAATCTTTAGCTGGGTATCTCAGGGAGGGGACACATGGACCTGGGGAGCAGGGTTAGGGATATTGGGCTCTACTTGCTCAATTGTTTCACCTCCTGCACTGAGGCTACTAACCCCAACATTGAAAACTTTTCAACCGCAAAATTTGCTCTTGAAGCCTACAGTATGGGTTCCTCTGTACCAGAGTAAGCGTTCCCTAGTCCCCACTTTGAAATTTGAACACTGTTATCTTTCAACTTCTGTTTTGGGAGGGAAAGCTGATGGGACAAATGGAGCTTGGTACCTCAACCTTGTGGTGATCTTTGCCCTGGAGGGGTCCTGGGCTCAGAGTGAAAGGAGGAGTCAAATGCACACTTTGCATGTCTTTGGTCTCTGTGCTGACCCAGAGAGCACACCTGTGCCAGGAATCAAGCCGTGAGATGGCATAATACCTTCACCGTCCTTGGGGCCTGGGAGAAAGAAGCAGGGTTTCTGTGGATGTGAGGTCTACACGGTCCTTCACTGCCCCAGGCAGCAATAGTGTGAGGGCCAGCCAGGCCCTAAGGTTATGAAGATGGTCATGAGCCTCCTGGGTTAGGGTGACTCCAAACCTGCTGAGTTGCCAGTATGTATGGAGCCTGGTGTGTGACAGATGACCTCTTATGCTAGGGCTGAATGTCCCAAGGGGTGGTGATGTTGTGTGCAGGCGTGTGTGTGTGTATGTGTATGTGAGAGAGGGGGTGGGTGCGGGGATATGACTCCCCAGAGGTCAGCTGACAGGCAGAGGAGGGAGAGGTTCTGGTGAAGATGGGGTTGAAGAAATCCAGGCACACTCTTGGAGCACTGGTCTATGACCTTGGAACCATTGCTCATGGCCTAAAAGCCTCTGACTAAGGCAATTTAGGGGGCTTTCTAACTGCCAGTGTCCTCCAGAAGTTGATGGCTGCCACATGGCCTTCAGGTCCTTCTCTGAAAGCAGGCTTTGTCCAGGCATTAGGTGTCAAGGACCCCTATGCTCAGGGAACACAAATATCTAACAGGAGCACATAGTTCAGAGCAGTTGTGGGCTACCTGGATTCTATCTCACCCCTCAACTCTGAGGGCAATAGGTTGTACAGAGGGACCATCATGCCTGGAGGAGCTACCAGGGCTGGCACCCCTGGGTGGGCGTGAGGATACCAGAGCCAACTCCATCCCATCCAGCATTCTCAGTCTGTTGGACTTGGAGCTCACTAGGCTACTGAAAAGGTTGGTTGGATTGTGGCAACCTATGGAAAGGCACAACACAGGCTCTGGGAACCTGGCGCAGGGCAAGCAGCCATACATGGTAGTGATGGCCACATTGGGCCCTGGTTTCAGTGCCCCCAAATACCCTGACCAGGAATGAACAATCTCTGAGGCCTGTTCACTCTCAGACCTTCTAGATTAAGGTGGGCACAGGAATCTGGGGCAAACATGTTCCCACAATTCCCACGTGCCCCCAGGAAGCAGGGCACATAGCAGGAACTCTTGACATTGGCCAAGTCAGTCTGTTTTTTGGAAGTGTCCAGCATTCTAAACAACTTAGAGAAGCTAAGGACATGCTGGCAAGCTCCCAGGTTGGGACAGGCCCTAGGTTCACCTCTGTCTACCTTTTTTGGGGGGGGCAATGTCTCCAGATACCCTGGTATGACAGGAAGTAGTACTGCTAGGAGAGAGCTCAGTGCCCCAGTTAGGACGCTTGCCTGTGGTGGGGGACACATCCCAGGGATGTAGCTAGGCCTGCATGGACAGGGGGCAGACTACTCCAAGTCAGAATTCTCTGGTGAGAGATGGGCGGTGCTGACCGAGGCACAACAGGAAGTGAGTGGATGACTACCCACAGTGTGGCTGATAAGTGGTGCCCAACCTTAACAGTGTCCAGCCTTGGTGCTGTCCTGCCTGCGTTCCCAGCCTCCTGCAGGAGCTGCTTCCCAGCCCCCTGGTCCCTGGCCCCCCAGCCCTCGGCAGAGAGGCGCCCCCACTCCCACACCTGTGCAAACATCCGCCCGCCAGCCGGGAACACGGCCCCTTTGTGCCCAGCTTGGCACCGGTGCTCCGGCCTACTCTGTCAGCTGCAACCCAGGCCTCGGCCACAGCACACCCTGGCCTGGCCATTGTTCCCATGAGGCCCTGTGCCCTTGGCTGCCCAGGACCCCCAGCACCCAGCTCAGGGGGCCAACAGCCCCTATTCATTCAGCGGCTGTCTCTGCAGCTGTCTGGTGGGAGCAGCCCAAGGCTGTGTTCCTGGCACCTCTAGGGTAATCAGAACTTGAGTGCTACAGGACAGGGGCAGCCGGGCTCAGAGTTCTTTAGCCTGTGCCAATGAACAGTCATCTCCTTTGTTTCCCTTCATTCCACAAGGGGAGTAAGGCCCCACCCTGCCCTTCTCCTGGGCTCCTCATCTGTATTAATGTGGTGGAGGCGGGGGGGGGGGGAGGGGGCATGTGAGCACCTACAGGGAAGAGAATTTTCAGAAGGCCAGACCCCTCTATTATCTGCTGTATCTGCCCCAGGCCAGGCCTCAAGCCCTGGCCCCTATCCCAAAGGGTGTTGGCTGAATCCTGGGGACTGGACTAGCTTCCCCTAAGGTATACTGAAGGTAGGACTAGGCATAGAGGCATGCCTGTGGGGGTGGGAATTGCTCTCACCTTGTTAGCCTGCAGAGGCTGTAATGAAGCTGAGGGTCCTCCGCTGGCCAGTGTTTCTTCACTGAGCAAGTAAACCAGATGAATAGGGCCATGGAAGTCTGTCCACTGCCCGCAGGTGGATTCAGCATGTCCTGTTCTGTCGAGATCCCACAGTTCTGAAGAGTCTGAAACTGAGGCATGGGCAGGGCTGTGCTGGCTCATGGAAGGTTCATTATTAAGTCTGGTTTCTGGTGGCCTGAGCATCCTGTGTTGTTCCTTTGTGTTTCACGTGGACACATATCACTAGATCAGGATCCACCCAGGGGACCCAGAAGGAAGGCTGTAATTTGGAATAAAACCATAGTCTGTGTGTGTGGCGGGGATGGTGAGCCATGTGGGGGACACAGTTAAGTCTAGAATGTAGGTATCCAGGTAGTATTTTGTGGGGTTGCCTGTCTTCCCAGACCGTGGATTCCCACAGCTGGACTACAAAGGTGCCTGCTCCATGGGACTGTGTCCCCTTCCTCTGGTGGAAATACCTGCATGGGTATGAGGTCCCAGAACCCTCAGTGTAATGTCCAAGTGTGGCCGTGAAGCATGGGAGGAGCTCTTCAGGCTTTTCCTTTACTTCTGGAACAGAATGCATTTGTTTGTATTATGGTTTGAGTGGAGGGAAAAGCTGTTTCTGCAAACACGGGCTCCTCTGTTTAGTGCCTGGGGTCTCTGAAAACAGGCGGCTGCTGGGCTCTGTTTACCCCGAGTGGATAAATACAGAACTTCAAGTGAGTAGACTGGATCCCCACCCTGCCTTTCAGTCCCTTAAAAAACCCAATCTGACCGGGCTTCTTTCCTCACCTGGAGGCTCTGGAAGATTCCCACTTCCCAGGCTGGACTGCATCCTGCAGAGCCAGGCCAGAGGGGTCTTGGGATGGGGAGGTCTCCTTAGATGGTCACATGCAAGCCCTGTGGAACTGTCTGTGGGAGGTGTCATTCTTCAGAACTATTCTGACTATGGAGACATGAAGGCCAGAGCAGGGGTCAGGGCTTGTAGCATTCAGCCTTTTCCTCCTCCATGTAGGTTCTATTAGTATCATGCAGTAAGGGCTGAGAGCCTGCCAGGACCCTTTCTAGTTAGCCCTTCCCAAGGAGGGGTCTTTATCAGATGGCTAGGAGTCTACATAGCATGCCCATTTTCTTGTGGTTGCTGTTCAGTAGCCAGTGACTACAAGATGTATTACATAGACTCAGCAGATCTGGTGGAGATGGTGTGAAGCATGATTAAAAAAAAAAACTCAGAGAGAGAAATTGGGGTTCAGCCTAAAGATCCGAAAAGCAAAGCAGCCAGCCACTGGCTCTTACCTCAACCTCAGTCCTAAATGGCGATCTTGCCTCTAGGAATCTCAGAATGAGACTGAGACTGAGAGCTGTCTCCTCTCATTTTATAATCCTCTCTAGTTCTGGGGTTAAAGGCATGTACCACTGGGATTAAAGGCAGGCACCGCCTGGTTTCTATGGCAACTAGTGTGGCTACTGGATTAAAGGTGTGTGTTATTGTTGCCTGGTCTGTAAGGCTGGCCAGTGTGGCTGTTTTAATTTTCTGATCCTCAGGAAGCTTTATTTATTAAAATACAAGTGAAATGCCACTACAGGGATGCACAGGGGTTTAGCTCATGCATCAAGGATGTGCCTGTGCAAGTCTTAGGAATAGAGCTTCCCAGGTACCCTTCCACCTGGAGGAAGCAGACAGCCTCAGAAAGTAGTGAAACATGAGATACAAGGATGACACAGTGTGACGCCGCTGTAGAGACCAAGCTGTACTCACATCCCATGTCCACCAGGCATCAGCTGTGTGGCCCTGGGTATACCAACTAGCCATCGGGCACATCTAATCCATGAGTATAAGTAAGAGTTAAGTTCGTGAGCATGCAGGAAGCTGAGCTCCAGCAGTGATTGTTCTGGGCCAGACTGCCTCCAGACGCAAAGAGAAAAGACTAGGTACCACCAGTTCCAGACATCAGGTACCACGAGCTCCGGAAATCCTCCCAGTCTCTTCTTCCTTCAGCCTGTTCAGGAGGAGCAAGGGGACCATGAACCATAGCCCGCCCCACGGGTTCTGTCATTGGGACAGTGATCTGTGAACACAAGTGGGTATGGCTCAGGTGACCTACTGTTGGTTGGATCCTGGAAAGGTTCCCTCTGTACATTGTCCCAGGAGACTTGCAGATCTGGCTGTTGGGGACAGGTTCTAGACATCTCTATAAAATGGCCCATTCCTGAGTTGCTGTCTCTGTAACTTCAGGAAAAAGAATTTGACAGGCTCAGGCCACCTGAGAGAGAGGACTCATGAACTGGACTGGAAGGTCTGGGGTGGCCCAGGAGAAGGAAAAGGCTCCTAGTACTTAGGTGCCCTCCAATGTGGGGCTGTCCAGCACTCAGGACCGCTGCACTGGAGCCTCCTACTACTGATCCTTAGGGGGAAGGCAGGAGCATGGCCGCAGGTCTCTTTCCTGTGTTCCCTCCCCACTCACCTGTGCTTCTTCCCAGCTTGCCATCTAGACCATTACCCTTCCACTTGTAGAGATGTTTTTGTCCCTTTCTTTCTTCCCCCCTTTTTTTTGGGGGGGGGCCTGCGTTTTATGTAGCCCAGGCTAGTCTCAAACAAACCATACATGACCTTAAACTCTCACTGGTTGCAGCCCAGCTCCTGGCATGTGCCTAACTCCCTAGAGAAGGCAGCTGTGGGCCAGCTCCCACATGTGTGGTGCAGGCCCTCTGGGAAGACACCACTAGTGAGGAGCTTAGTTCCCTTGGGTCCTCTTATCCAGCAGCCTGCTGGCAGCCATGCCCTCAGTCCCAGGAGTGACTTGGCTTCAGTTTACACTATCAGAGCTGTTTCAGGTGTGTGTGCACATAAGATGTCTGAACAGCATGTGCCCTGGCTGTCAGTCATGGGCATGACCTCTAGACCTCTTTGTGAACTTATGCAGTGTGTATGAACACCCTCATGGTCTCAACTCTGTCGGTGGTACATGTTCCCTCATGTGTATGTGAGTGGGAGTGCGTGTCCCTGTCTCCATGTGAGGCACATTTCCAACTGTACGGCCACATATGTAGAACAGGGTGGTCCCTTTAAAGAGCCCAGTCATGAATGGCTTGCTATGCTCTCTGTTTGTGTGTGGGGTGTGGATTTGTTTAAGGATAATGACATTGTGGGGAAGATTTCATGTGGGCAGTTGTGGGAAACACCAGTATGCACCCTTTACAGCCTGGTGCAGCACTGGGGGTGGGGGGGGCTCAACGGTGGCCTGGACCCAGCTATGGCCTGTCCTATTGGTTGCCATCTAGGGAGACCGACCTGTTGTTTCATGACTTGTTAGCATACTGCTAAAGCAACGAACTTGGCACTGTGAGGTGACTCCTGCTGTCCTTGTCCTCTGTTCCCCTGCTGTGGTTGCTCAGAGTGCTTCCTGGTCTGCGAGCACCCTTCCCCACAGCCACTCATGTGTGCCTTGTCACCTCTGACTCCTTTTACTTCTCTTACTTTCCTTCTTCCTCAGTGGCCACTGGGGAACAGCAGTAGTCCAGAGTACAGTCTGTCTGGGAATGTCGTGGGCAGTGATGGTCAGGAGGGATCTTGGAGCTTCCTCTCTGGGCCTCCCTTCAGTTGAAGTCTATTAGATGCTGTTCCCCAGGCCCCATCCTTGCTGACCCTGTTGGCCAGGGGCCACTTAGGAATTCTCATGTAGGTCTTGGCTGGGTGGTTGTCACTTGGACCCCAGTGTAGCAGCTGAGGCATCTGGAGTGAGCAACTGGCTCTCCCATCACACTGATCTGTCTTAGCTGCAGGGCTGACCTGGACAGAGTGTTGTGTTCCCAATGGCTGTATGTGAGTGTGTGTGACACCCTGGTCTCCCCAGCAAGCCCAAGGCAGACTTATGGTGTGATCTAGTAGTTAAGCACAGCCAGGGTGGGCCCCCAAGTCCCTCATCAGAGGCCTCAGGAGTAAACCTCAGATGACAGACGGCAGGGGGTGACCTGAGGGGGGCAGCCCCTCACTCCTATTGTCCCACTGCACACCCTGGACGCTGCTCTCCCACTGAGAAGAAGGCTAGCGACTTGTCTTATTCTCTCTGAAAAGGAAAAATGAAACATCTGGATCCCTGGGCTGGTGGCAGGAAGCAGCATGTCAGCCCCATCCTAGGGCTTTGTGGACCGCTGGCCTCAGTGGGAACTTCCGGCCTCCTGGGGGCCAGTGTACTGCAACTTCGGTGGCCAAGACAGGGCTCCTTGGGATGGGGCAGGAAGCCTGGCCCCTGTGGGTGGGCTCTGAGCTGTTTGCCTGTCCTGCACACCCCTACCTCTCTGCAACCCCAGGGCTGTGCCATCTGTGGTAGTCAGAGCTGAGGGACTAAGGAGACAAATTTGAACCAATCAACTTACCACAGTGCTGTTCCTGGAACTTTCGCGGAACTGTGCCTCACTATTATGGTGGACAGGGTTTTAGGTTGGTCTGTCTTGTTATGAAGATACTGGGTTGGAGCTGGCGGGTGTCCTTTCTGAGGTTCTCAGCCCACCAGCCACTGACTGCTGTCCTTCTTCCTTGTAGGTCACAGTCACCACCATCGGCTACGGGGATAAGGTACCCCAGACGTGGGTCGGGAAGACCATCGCCTCCTGTTTCTCTGTCTTCGCCATATCCTTCTTTGCACTCCCAGCGGTGGGTGCCCAAGTGGACCCTATCCTTTGTTTCCACTGCATCCTTGCCCCAACTCCTGAGCCTCCCTTGAAGTAGAATAAGAGGCAGCCTGTTGTGACCCTTGACAGAAGCAGTAAGGTCCAGGGAGCAGACTGGGCAGAACCTGTAGGCCTGCTCTGCAGCTGGGAGTGACTCTGTTTCATGACCTTTCCAGAAATCATAGACCTATGTCTACACATGTGTGCTATGTGGGACACACACTGGTTACTTGTACATATGTGCCATTGTAGGTGTCTCTTATAATTGTTGTGTTATATACTATACATGTGTTGCATGTATAAGTATCTGTGTTGCATCTGAATAGCATATTTACCATATGTTCTCTGTGTACATGTGTTTATGTATGTATCTCTGATTTCATGTGTGTCATGTGTACACATATATTTGTGCATGTGTTCCATGTCTATATAGCATCTGTTGCATGAGTCTCTGCAGCACATGGGAGATAATATGTGTTCATGTGTCTGTTGTATGTGCATGTGTAACATATAGGCATAGGTTATTACATATGGTATGTGTCTCCTGCATGGCCCCCAGTTGCTAAGGTAACATTCTTCTCTGCCACTGCTCTTCTTGGCTACCCTGGATGCAGTAGCTGTGGGCTCCTTGCCGAGGACAGTCTCAAACTCCTGCTCCCCTAGGGCATCTGCTGTGTCTCCTACCTACCTCCTGGTGGTGCCTGCCTCGCCACAGCCCTGGGCACTGTGCATGCCTGGTCTCCAGGTGCCTTTTGCTCCTCTTGCTCTTCCTTGGGGCCTTTGTCCTTTGTTGAGTATTGGCCAGCATGACCCATGTGACAATAGACACCTTGTGTCCCTTACCAGGGGATACTTGGCTCTGGGTTTGCCCTGAAGGTCCAACAGAAGCAGAGGCAGAAGCACTTCAACCGGCAGATCCCAGCTGCGGCATCCCTTATCCAGGTATGTGCTATGCCTAGTGGGCTGTTAGTGCTATGTGCTTCGGCAGTGGAGCCCCTCCAACCATGCCCACTGCCTGAGAGGAATAGGTCCTTTTGCTATGGCTCCTCCCACGGTAAGATGTCTCTCTGGGAAAATACCCACTATTGGGATGACAGGATGGGCACAAAAATGCGGGACCATCACTCCCTATACTATTTCCATTGACGGCCATACTTGCAGGACAGGGTGAGGCCTGACCATCACCACTCAGCCAGTCTATACTCTGCCAGTCAGCCTATGTGGACAGGGACAAGTCAGAGAGAGGAGGCCTGGTGGACCAGGACCCAGCTTGTACGGTAGCATGTCTCTGGGAGGTCTGGCATCTTTTAGGACCAGTGGCCATTGGTGGGAATAGTAAGTACAACAGTCAGACAGCATGGGCCACTTCTCAGAAGGTTGGGAGTTAGGGACAGCAGAGCCTGAGAGCAAAGGACAAGAAGGCTCTAAATGTAACTGAAGAAATGGCATGTTTTGCTACTGTACTCTAGGCCCTTAAAGAACACTCCAGAGAAATGGACTGCCCTTCAATGGCAGAGAGACCCGTTGCAAACAGGGTCTCTGTTTTTTATGCTAACAGAGCTGAGGTCACGTGAGGACTCAGAGCACGGATACTCTACATGACCAACATAGCCTGGGTGTGGACATAACCATCTAACCAGAGTAGTGGCTATAATCACTGTGTGAACCCCTCTAGTTCAAGTAGAGCTGCCCGCATAGGGTGTGCATGAAACATACAACCCTTGGAAGGGCCTCTAAACTGTCCCGGTCATAGGTATTCCTGCCTGGGTTTTGTGTTTGTGCTAGATTCCTTTCATAGAGTGGGGCTGTCTCCCCAGAAGCCTTGCCTGCACGTAGAACTTTCAACCAGTTTTGATTTCTTATGCCCATAGGGCCTTTAGTGACAAAGCCATTGTGATATGTCCCCATAAGAGGTTCTGGCATCTGTTTCTTCCTCTTCTTGCTGCCTTGGCTCCCTCAGGCCCCTCCAGGGTCTTCTGCAGGTCATCTTGCTGTGATGACTAAGGGGAGGGGTTGTCCCTCTAGAATGCTGGCCAAGAGATTCATTTGTAGTCATCAGAGGCTCTTCATAGTCATAGGCTAGCACTTGAAGCCCCGAGGAGGCCTCACCTCATGCTGGTCCCTACTGGTGTTCCACACCCTGCTGGTGTTCACACAGGCCTGGGCAGCCCTTTTCCACTATCCTTCTCTAGGTAAACCCGATTGTCTAACTCTGCCTTAGTTGATGTGTCTGAGGTTTGCTCAAGGCCACACTTAAGGAGGGACTCAGGTCACAGGCAAAGGTCTTGTTAGCATCTGAGCTATGACTGATAGTTGATGCATAAGGCAGTTCCCTTCTTAGCCCTAGAGGGCCAGGTCCTGCTGCCAGGGAAGGGGTCTGGGGCTCTAGAAGGAGCTGAAGGTTTTCCAAGAGGCACCACTGAGTGGCTGGATCAATGACCCCTCTTTCCTCTCTCCTCTGCCTGGCATCAGACTGCATGGAGGTGCTATGCTGCTGAGAACCCCGACTCATCCACCTGGAAGATCTATGTCCGGAAGCCTTCCCGGAGCCACCCTCTGCTGTCCCCTAGCCCCAAGCCTAAGAAGTCTGTCATGGTAAGCAATCTTACCAGTCACCAGAACGGGGATTGAGTGTTAGTAGCTCAGGAAGCTGGAGAGGCTGAGCGTGAAGCCCTGGTATTGCCATTGAGGTTAGCGCTTATCGGAGTATCACCACCATTCTGAGGTCAGAAGAAGTCTGACCTGATCCCTGCTGTCCTCATGTCCTCCACCCTTGGAGCCATATTGGACTGGCCATGCCAAGACCAGGATAGGTCTAAAGAGAGTACTTCTGGAATAGGATGGGCTGGCTCCATCAACTGCTAGAAGAAAGCTCTTGAGAAGACCCTGGTGCTGGTTTTCCTTGCTGGGTAGAGCAGGCAGAGGGGAAGGTAGGAGCTCTAGATCACAGAGGAGGGAGGTTCCAGCAGCTGTGGGCAGGAGCCCTGTCATCTACCTGGAGCACTGAGGAAAAGGTTGCAGCTCTTCCTCTTCCTGGCCCTTACCCTCACTTTCCTTGAAGAGACAACCTTCCCAGCTTCCAATTGTCATTGGACACTTGAACTTGCTCTTCCCTTTGTCTGAATGTTCTCCCTGGCTTCACACAACCTGCTCCCTTGCTTTATCCAGGAAACCCCTTTGCTTGTTTTGGTTTGATTTTTTTCCAGGCAGGGTTTTCTAATGTAGCCTTGGCTGTCCTGGAATTTGCTCTGTAGACCAGGCTGTTCTTGAACTCACAGAGATCCGCCTGCCTCTGCCTCCCGAGTGCTGGGATTAAAGGCGTGTGCCACCACCGCCCGGCAGGAGACATGTTTAAAGAGGCTCCAGTGCTCCTAGTGTATCTCCACCATTTACTTTGCTGCCTTGGCCTTCAGCCATACTGTCCCGGTGCAAGCTTGCATATTTACAGCCTACTGTTGTCCTGTTTTTGTTTTTTGGTCTGTCTGCCTTTCTTAGGCTGTGGCTCACAGAGGGCCACACTGGGCCAAGTCACACCCTGAACCCTCCAGCAACATCAGCACACTGAAGCCTCACTCCACCAATGTTTGAGAGTACTAGAGCTTAGCCTCTGACCCAAGTTCCCTCAAGGGTACATATCTCAAGGCTGGACTTGGTACTCTACAGGTGTTCTGGGGCTGGTTGACAATCTGGCAGATGGTGCTCAGGAGTTGCCACTCATCATGTGGACATTTTAGGTAAAGAAGAAGAAGTTCAAGCTGGACAAGGATAATGGGATGAGTCCTGGAGAGAAAATCTTCAATGTCCCTCACATCACATATGATCCTCCAGAGGATCGGAGGCCAGACCATTTCTCCCCTGATGGCTATGACAGCTCAGGTAAGCAAGCTCACATGCGTGCAGGGCCAGGGCCCTCAGTACTGGCCCGGTAGCAGCGTCAGTCTAGCTTGGGGAGCTTCCATGCCACCCCCAGTCCTCTCCTGGCACTCTGTCCATAAGGACCCTTTGCATACACAGCCACTGCCTACTTTGGGAGCCCAAACATAGCTTGAGGTCTCTGCTACAGGAGGATGGAAGGCAGAGTAGACCTGGAAGTTTCTGGAAGCTTTGATGCCATGTTCCCCTTGCCTTTCCCAAGGAAGTACAGTCTTCTGAGAGGAGGCCTACAACTGCCTTTGAATGTTGGGGGTCAGCATGGCCTGACCTTGCCACAAGAGGGAAGGTCACTATTCACTGGACCTCTCTCTTTCAGCACCCAAGTTCTGTATTTGAAAAATGGCTAGGGTGACCTCTTAGAGATTTGCCCACTGACAGGGAAGTCCAGATGTGAGGGTGGTAGAGATGAGGCCTCTGCAGGCCCTGGGGAGCCAGTGAATGGTTAGTGAAATCATGGGAACATACAGAATTGGGGTCAGCACCTTGATGGACAGACACTTCTTAAGCAGCCCTAGGTTTATATCTGGTGTCACCAGAGCTGTTCCTCTATATTCATCCCACAGTGGGGCTTGGATGAGGCCTGGCTCATGGGGCCTGGTTATGAGGCTGCAGGCCCTGTCCAAGCTTTGGATGCCTGGGCCCCAGTTCAAGTTTTGTCTTTGTTAAGCCACAGCGAGGCTCTGCAGCACTTGAGAAGGGAACTTGGAGAGGTCAGGCATATTTTCCAGGCCACAGAGTGGGAATGTGGCATGCCCCCAGATATGCCTCTGGGTCACCAGCTACAGGGCAGATAGGCTGTGAGCACTCTTGGCACATCATTCCTTTGGTCTGGAGACCCCTTTATCGGGGACCACAGCAGGAGCACCAGGTATCCACTGACCAGAGAGACTTCTCTGGAAGTACATGTACTGTTTCCGTTATCACAGTCTATTGTCAAGTACTTTCCCATGAGACATGGCTGCATGGGTCTAGTATTCTCATATTCCTGGCCCCAAATACAAAGTGGAGACTCTGAATTTGCAGTGTAACCCTTCGGAGACAGCATAGGTGATGGTGGAAGGAACCCAGTTCTCCCTGCAGCTCTCATTATCTCTCTGAAAACTTCAGTACCCAGTTCACAGTGAATGACTGAATTCTCTAACAGCTGTCTGTAACTCGATTTGAATGGTTCTGGCCCTTTTCCTCCTCTGAGTCAGTGTGGGTATTGAGATAGTGATCTGTCACTAGGACTGGGATGTGGCTCTACTCACCACATTTTTTTTTTTTTTTTTTACTCAGCATCTCCTGGGAAATCCCTTACACTGTCCTGCTGACTGATTCCTCTCAGGACTATATACTGAGGCAAATGGTTCAGATATCCCAATGTCCACAGGTTCTGCATCCTCTGACTCAATCAATTAGCAGATTATTACATGGCAGTTGTTTTTCTAAAGAATCTGGAGATGTCATACGGATGTGCAAGAAAGTTCTATGTAAATGCTTTCCTATTTTATCTAAGAGACCCGAGTATTCATGAATTGGGAGAGTCCAAGAACCACTTCCTGAAAGACAGGGAGGAGAGACCGCACAAACATTCCTAAAATCCCTGCCCAAGATACAGTCCTAGGTGGAGGGGACATCTGACTGAAAGTACAAAGAAATAATAGTTGGGCCTCAGCAGTTGAGGTTGGGGAGAATCCTCTTCCAATTGGAGAGCTAGAAGGTTGAGCCAAAGGCATAGGTGTTCATCTCACTTCCTCCTTGACTGTTTGCTCACTCTAGCAATGATAGAAAACCCAGGGCCTAGTGCTGGCTCCTGTGGTCCTGGTTTCTGCAGTCAGAATCTTCCCTATCATTCAGAATTATTCCTGATTACCTTCAATGAGTCCCAGGCTCCAAGGGAAGGCTTCATTTGAGTGTCCTGTTGGGGACTGGACATCCAATTTTAGTATCTGGGCTGCCAAGAGTCATGCCAAGCCTTATGTGCTATGTGGTCAGGTCTTGTGCTTGGCAGGAAATAGGCACTGACATTGCATCCTTGGTAGGATGAGAACTAAGGATCCAGGCCGACAATGTGTATCCAACACTGTTTCCTGTGTTGATGCTATGCCCCTCTGTTATTCTGTCACTTAAGCTTGTTCCATCCTTCTCAGATTTCTTCCCAATGCCTGGGACCTGACAGAATGTGTTGGTACTAAATAGAATGTTCCAGAAACTTGCACCTTGTTGGCAGTTGTAAGGACAGTTTTAGGTATAGCAGAGGGCTACCAACAGCATTGTTCCTCATCCTTCTTCTCACAGGTGTTAGGGCCCCAGCCTACCAAGTTCAGCTTGACTGAGGGCAGAAGACCTGTGGCCTATGTCATTGTTTCCACTACTACATCTTGGCAGGAGGGTGGGAAGTGTTTGAGAAAGGGGCTGTAACTGTTCTATGCTCCTGAAGACTACACTAGGCATCCCGTCTGTCAGGACCCAGCCTGGGCCCCACTCTACTGAGCGCCAAGCTGCTACGTCCTCATCAGATGGCATGGGGATTTGGCTCAGGGCTGGCCACATCTCCATGAGCCCCTGGGACATACTCCCCGCCTGCCCACTGGAGCGGGCACAAAGGGCAATTGTGCCAACAAATGCCCAGTGCCCCTGCAGCTCTGCTTCAGGGGTAGGATCATTGTCTCAATGCAAATAGGGGCTTTCTGCTAATGCTAATGGGCAGGTTGGGCGTGAGCAGAGGCGGCAGGGATGCAGCCCTGTGCCTGCCCAGGAGAAGCATCACTCGATGTTTTCTGAATACGGGGCAGCAGTGTCCCTGCCGTCCATTCAGCCTGCTTAGTGTTATGAAGTCCGCAGTGATGTCTGTGGCATGTTAATGAGGTACACGAGCGGAGAAAGCAGCACTGCTTGTGGAATGCTCCCACACCACGCCGTCTCTTTCTATTAATGAGATAAGTCAGCCTAGACCAGAGCCGCCAGATTTTGGAGATTGAGCTACTGGTCTGGTCCCTCTAAGGACCTAGGGCAAGCCCTACCCCACGGGTTACCTGATATACCCAAGTCTCCTTATCTAAGAGGCTATTAGGAATCTTGGACACTCTGGCATGGAGACGGGGTGCTAATCCCAGTGGGGGAGGGATATCACTGGGAAAGCCCCAGAGTGTCTGCTCCCACGAGGCAGAGCCCAAGCAGTCACACTGACTTTTAGTGCCAGGCCAAACCAAGACTTGAACCTCATCTGTGTGTGAGAACTGTGAAGCCATAATCTTGTCCTAGCATAGGACACATATCTGTTCATGGTGTGCAAAAATCCACATGCACACAGTCCTTTCAGTGTATGCTGAAGGTAGAAGTGGGCTGCAGTGCTATTCCCAACCAAAATCACTGGACAGAGACCCAGAATCATTCAGGGATCTCCCAAGGACACACATATGTCCTAAGAAAACTCTTCTAGGATCACCTATGAGATATGTGCAGGTATAGTGGACTTGGAGTGGTGGAAGCAGGTAAGGGAAAGGGTCTCTTCCCAGTCTACCCTGCAGTGAAAATGGGGGTGTGCCCCCTTAAAGAGATGCACTATGAAAAGCAGGCAGGAGTCAGCTCCTCCCCCAGAAGGCCCACCACTTTTACCAGGATCTTGAACTTTCAGTGGAGACAGGAGTAATGCCAACAGCTTAGAGAGGACACAGGGAACTATCTATGTCTGAGAGGCATTGTCTCTCACTCTGGAGGACTCAAGCCACATGCCATCCAACTTAACTAGCATTCAAAAGAGATTGATATCCAGGTCCAAGGAGAAGGTGCAGAGCAAGGCCCAGGGCCCTAGATAATGGAGAAGCCCAACATTGGTGACCTTAATATTACTGCCCATAGGAATCCTGAGCACTCATTTGTGGCCTTAGTGGACATCTAACAGACTGGCAGCCATGGAGTGGGTGTATTTATGCAGAGATCCTGCTGTGGGTGGGGCTTGCTTGTTCCCACAAATGTAGTAGGTCTTCCAATGTGTGTCAAGCAGTAGCCCTGACTCCCAGGAGTTCACAAAGCTGTCAGTGTCAGGCATTTTCTGGGTACCTGCCTGTGTGTGAATTTCTATGGCTCCCATAGAATCACATTTTAAATGCTTTTATGATCTCTATATCATGTGGACCCATCTTTTGAGCCTTAGGAGTCCTGGGTGTGTTCTGGGTGCTGTCACCCTGCCTGCCCCCACAATACACACCTCTACGTTGCTGTTGCCCAGTGTTTTGATTTTGCCTTTTCAAACAATCCTCTGCATTACTTGTTCACATTGCTGCTGGTATGAACCACTGAGGCTTGCTCACAGATTTAACTAGACTTCTTTCTTCTGGGAGTCTAGGCTTCCCCCAGGGATGCTCTTGGTGAACATTCAGCTGCAGCTAGGTTATATCCTTTTATTGTTTCTTGCTCCTGGATGATGGTTCAGTTGGGAAGAAAGTTTCATACAGACACCTCTTTGTACATGACCTTTTCACCCCTGATGACTCTGAAAATTTTGAGTTTAGTGTAATACAAATATGATGTATCAAAGTGGTGAATCATTTTTTTTTCAATCATGGGGTGTGGTACTGACTCTTGAATCTGAGGTATATCTTGCATCAAGCGAGCAAAGCGGCTTCCATATCTACTGGAAGCTGTTGTGTACATATGCATATGTGTGAGGGCCAGTGGACAACTTTGGGTATCATTCTCAGAAACACCATCTCCTTCTCAGAGATGGAGTCTCTCATTAATGAGCTCTAGTTTATTAATCAGGCTAGACTGACTGGTCAGTGAGCCCCAGGAATCCTTTCTCTGCCTCCACACTGCTGGGATTGCAAGCACATGTCACCATATCATACAGTTTTGTGTGTGTTCTGGGAATCAAACCAAGGTCCTCATGCTTTTGAACCAAACACTTTCGGACTGAGCTATCTTCCAAGTCCCCTTCTTGAATCTTCTACTGGACCAGCTCACCTTGTCCTTGGCTGCCTCATGTCTTTCTTAGGCTAGTCATACTATGTTGTACTTGCTGCCATTCCTAACTGCAAGCATGTCACATCCACTGCCTTACCCACCCAATGAAATAGTCATTTTAGTTATTGTATATTTTCTCATTTCTGTTTATCCTCATGTGGACCTTTAAATCAGCATTGGTTTTAGCACCTAATACCTCTCTTATATTTTATATTACAACTTTTCATTTTGAAGTCACATGAACATGTTTATTTTTTCAGCCTCTATTGATAAATTCAACATCTGCAGAACTTGGAGTCTAATTTCATGTAGTGTAGACTCTTGTTCATAGTACCTTTTGTCTGTGGGGTTTCTGGGGGAGAGCACATCATTCTAGAGGTGCTATATCTTCTCTCATATAGGATATCTCAGGAAAACCATGCAGGGTCTTCGGGGCCTCAGCTTTGGGCTAGATTTTCTAGACAGTTCATGTACTGGGAGTGGAGTCTCATCTCTTGGAGAACAGGTCTCTGTCATGCAGGTCAAGCAGGGCCCTTTGGTTTTATACATCAGAAAGAATAGACCAAGACCAGTGAATTTCCTTCATTCCCCTACCTACCAATGCATGGGCTTTTTTATTTGCTTTGTTTTTGTATGTTTCCCTTGAGTCTTCTCTTTTGATAATAGGTCTCTATAAGGCCTAGTTTTACACTGGGGAGGAGTCCCAGTTACTACTTCTTGCCTGATGAAGATTCCAGATTCACTTTCTTTCTTTAGGGGCCATCAGAGTTCACATGTGGCTACTCAGGTAGGCTGAGTTCCAGGCTACCTGGTTCAGGCTGAATGTGTTCTGCCCTGCTGCACCTGCTCTATTGTCAGTTCTCAGGGCTGATTCCAGAGCCACTTTTACAGAGGAGCCCAGAGGTATGTGCAAGGCAGGCATTCTGTTTCCACAAACTTGTCTAGGGACTTCTTGCAGGGAGCAGATTTTAGGTCTGCTTGCTGCTTAAACACACTTTCTCTTTGTGTCAGAGAAAGTTCTCTCCACGTAGACCAGAGCTCATCTGCAGCAGATTTAGAAACCCACTTCTCAATACTTTGGGCTGTTTTGACTGTGGGAAGGTCCTGGAATCTGTAACAGGCACCCAGGTTACTATGAAGCAGGTGGTTTATAGATTAGCCTTGGGACGTCAGTGCCAGCTGCAGAGCAGTTCTTCTGTGACTTCTCACTCTTCCCACTTTGCTGCATCAGAGCCACCAGGGTAGAAGGGCAAGGCCTGATGTAGGACAATCGTAGGCTTATAGCACCTCTGCCACCTGCACCTGTGTTCTGGGCCTCAGGTGCGATAGTAGCCCAGGACTTTGGCTGGACTTGATCAAAACTTCTAATGATCCTCCCAGTTGTCACAAATGACTTGCAGCAGCCTCCATATCCTGAGGAAGTTGATCAGGACTTTGGGGTAGAGAACCTACCTCACTGATGGGGTGTAGGCTATGGTGGGGCCAGTAGGAAGGCTGATCATAGTTTCTTAGGTATATTTTGAGCCTGGATCAGAACCTTCTCATCAGCACTGCATCTGGCTTCTCATTTCTATTCCCAGTGTCCTGATGACTCCCCTTCTCTTTGGTACTGCCACTGATAACACAGCCCTATCATCCTGCGTTTTTACCTCCTGTTTGTCACTTCAAGTCTAGTCTTCATGATGAATGAATAGATGAATCAGTGGGCCCACCTTGGATGGAATTGTGGACTAGTAATGGCTGTTGTATACCTAGAAGGGTCATGTGACTTACAAGAGCCTGGTTTCCCCCCATCTTTCCAGCAGTGCCTTACTTAGCCATTTCTGTCTTGTCCCATAGCTGGACTTTCCCACCTGAAACATCTGCCTAATCATCTTCACACTGCAGCCTGTATCTTTAAGAAAATATATCTTTTTAAGAGATATATTTTTCTGCTCATATTCACTGTGAAATATGAATACAGAGAAGATGATAAAGAAAAAAACAGCTTCTGTCTTATTGCTGCTGGTTTTGGACAACTGTCCTCTCCCTGGCTACACCCCAGCTTTGATGACTGTCATCCCTGGGTTGGGTCCACATTGAATGCTCAGTTTTAATCCTGCTTTTATCTACTTACTGTGACATGAGCATTAATGCCTGTCATTTTAAATTCTTTTGAAACTGGTTTGTGTTGTTTCTAGGCAAATATTTATGCCAATAATTTTGTGGTGTTCACCTGCTACATAGAGTCTGAAAGCTAGCTTGGCTCTGATGGGAAAGTGCCCTACAAGCTTTAAACTTTTTATTTTGTTGGAATTGGGTTCATCACTTTACTCTTCTGAACAGTGATGCTTCTGGCATTTAAACTTATTCTCCGAAAGAGGAAATACAGTCCCAGATTTGTGACTATTTAGAAAAATAATGATAAAAATATTCCACATCAGACCCTATGGTGTATGTATAAGGTATTTATCTATAACTAGTGTTATATATGTTAATACCTCTATTGCTGGAGATGCTGTAGTTAGACATAAAAGTCAACCTAAATGCAGATCCAAACAATACTTCCAATCAAGTTGACTTAACTAACCCTGGTAGAATGTTCCTCCCAACAACAGCAGAATAAACATGGCTGCCAGCTACACAGAGAGCACATGCTAAGTCAGACCATATTCTGAGCTGTGAAAAAACTTCACAAACTTAAAATTATTCAAGTCGTATGTCCTTTGACTACAATAGAATTAAATTAAAAATCAATTAAAAAGATGGCAAATTCTGACATATATGGAAAGCAAAGAACGTGTCTCTATATAACACAGGGAGAGTGAAGAAATCTAAGGGAAAAAAACGCAGAATGTTTTGGATCAATTGAAAGCAAAAACACAAAATGCAACAGTTTATAGGCACTGCTAAAGCAATTCTTGGGAGGACCATATAGAATCATGCAAGCACTTCAGAGAAGGCCTCGCACTGGGACCTATAAAACTGCTAAGTAAACCAAAATAAGTAGACACAAGGAAATAAGGATTTGCGGAGGAAAGTAGGAAAATAAAAACAGGAAAAATAATAAAACCCATGTTGATTTTTAAGGCCAGGAAAAAAATCAATAAGTGACTAACCAGCTAGACTAAAAGAGAAAGAGTGATGTCATGACTTGTCAGTGTCAGAAATGAGATGCTCGGCTTTGTGCAAATGACAGGATGTAAAACCACAAGACTATATCCTTCACAACTCTTTGTTACTAAAGTCCAAAACTTAGATGAAATGGCAGATTTCTTGGGAAAGGTAAAATGCAGGCAGATGTAAACCAAGTATCATCTGCTAATACCAATGAAATAAAAGAGTACTCCAGAACCATGTTTTTTTCCTGATGAATCCTGGCATATGCTTAAGAAAGAGCAAAATCTAGTTTCCTTTTTAAAAAAATGAAATAAAGGGATCCTTTTAAGTTCTGAGACTATCACTATCCTGATATGAAACCTAGCCAAAAATATTACAAAAAGGAGACTGTAGATAAATATCACTTGTGAACACCAAGTCAAACATTTTAAGCAAAATGATCAATTAGGGATCAGGAACACAAAGTTAGTTTTAATTTTTTTAATTAGTAAAATGAACCCTATTAGTAAGTGACAACATAAAGACATAGCTATCTCAGAAGATGCTCGAAAAGTATTTGGAAAAACATTGGCAATGACTGATTACAAAGTATCTAATAGAAAATAGAAGGTTCCTCAGGCTGAAACAGGTTAACAAAAAACCTGCAGTTTGTTACTGCATATTCAGTAAACAAATTTTTTCCTCATATATCAGGAGCATAAACATCTGATCTTAACACTTTTATTCAACATTAAGTTGGAGAAGCTTGCCTGTAGAATAGGTAAGAAACAGCAAATTGGAAAAGAAGTGAAACTGATAGAATTTGTAGATTTCCTGGTTGTCTGCAGAAAATCTGATGTGTCAGATTGGCCATTTGACTATACAGATTCAGTTCAGTTGCACAAAGTAGCTTTGCAAAAAGTAATTCTACTTCTAAATTCTAGCTGCAAATAAGCTAGAATTAAAAACTTTTAAATACTACTCTGAGTAGCATTAAAAATGTGAAACTACGCTAATGAAACTAAGAAAAATGAATGTAGATACATATTAGGTTCTCAAACTACAGGGTTCAGTATTGATTTCTAAATTTAGTATAAAACCAGTCAAAGACCAGCATGCAGATAGCCAGAATGACCAAAGCAACTCTGAACATGAACAAGATTGAAAGGTTAACTAGATGTATAGTGTCAGCATAGAGAAGCAAATAAATCAATGAGACAGAATGGGGGTCAGGTGGACCTTTATATTTACTGACAACTAATTTCTAAACCACATGTGAAGGTTATAGGTTTTTGCAGGGTGGGGGACAAGATGGAAAAACTGAATATACATTTCAAACATTTTTATCCTCATACTCCACAAAATCCAAGTCAAAATGGTCATAGAACTGAATTCAAAGGCTAAAACTTACAGGATACACAGTATAGTTAAGGATATCTTTGACACATCAAAAGCATGTAATTGGAATAAATTGGTCAGACTTCCTAAGCATGCATTTTTGAAAGACAGATATTGAAAGAAAATGTTTTGTGTGTTCTGTGTTGTGCATTGCATGTAAGTGTACAATTGTGCATATCTGTTAATACACATGCAGAGGACAAAGAATTAGTATCTTTTTCTGTGGCTCTCTACCTTCTTTCCCTGAAGCAGTCTCTCACTGAATTGGAAGTTCAATGTTTCAGCCAGACTGGGAGGTCAGCAAGCTCCCAGGATCTGCCTGTCTCTGCCCACCCCACCCGCAATGCTAGGGTTATACATATGTGCAGCCATGACAGGTTTAGGGCTTTTTAAAATGTGTGTGCTGGGGATTTGAACACCTGTCTTCATGTTTGCATATCAACAAGTTTCCCATTGAGCCATTACCCCAACCCTGAAAATATTTTAAAATCATATACCCAATAAGGTATTGTTGTTCAAAAAATAAAAATTCTCAGAATAAAAATATTTTCATTGAAAAATTCATATGTGATAGACACTTTAAACTGAAAAATAAGAAAAAACACATTACAAAAATGGGTAAACTGTTTACACCAATACTTCATAGAAAGGAAGACAATGAGACAATGCCCAGCATCATTAGTTATTGAAGAAGTTCACAAAGATAGACACTACTTCATAACTACTAACTGCCTAAAATTAAGGAGACTGACCAGGTGTCAGTGAGGAGATTAAGGAACCATCACATGTCATGGTCACAGTGTACTCCTCAGTGGTTCAGGGACTCTACAAAAACAGTTCAGAGGTTTCTTTTCTTTCTTTTTCTGTCTCTAGCTCTCTCTCTCTTTTTGCATTTGGAAACATTCCAAGTGCAGTCAACATTTGAATAGGGTTTTTTTTCCAAAGTTGTGCTGTGTCTATACAATGGAATACTACTCAGAAGTACAAAGGAATGAACTACTGATACACCTAACATGGATGAATCACCAAGTAATTACAGTGAGTGAAAGAAGCCAGACAAAGAGTTCATACTGTCGTCTTCTGTTAACCACAGCACTCTAGAAAATGAAGTCTAACCTAGAGTGACAGAAAGGTCAATAATTACCGAGGGGTGGAGCAGTGGTAGGGGAAGTCCAAAAGGGCAAGAGGAAGCTTCTGGGAGCACTGGATATGCTCATTACCTTAATTGTGGAAGCGATTTCAACACATGTCAAAAGTTACCAAATCCTACAATTTAAACACGTGCCATTTATTATATGCCAGCTGTACCTCAGCAAAGCTGGTAATAGAATATATAAAGTTTGCACAGCAGAAAATACCAAAAATAAGTTTTAAGTGGTAACCTGGGGAAACAGTTTCCACCCATATTGTAGGCACAGAGTGAATTATTTTCATTCAGTTTTTTTCAAAGCTCTTTACATTGAGAAAATGGGAGAATTAAAAAAAAGAAAATGTTATTGATTCCAGGGTAAAAAGATGATGGTGTGGCTCACATATGAGAGAGTGCAAATACAAGCAAGGGTTATATCTTTGGTTATTAAGTAAAAGACTGGTAATTCGCAATGAATGAGTATATGCAGAAACTTAGCCTTAGTTATTGATGTTGGAAGAAAAAATGGATGGAATCTCAGTGAATATCAAAATTAAAACTGCACAATTTTTGTATAAATTTGTACATTTGCAAAGTGGTTTTTTCTGGTGACATTGATATCTTTGATTGCAAAGTAGCAAAACACTGCAAACTGCTAATATCCCCATCTATGAAGATCTGCTTATTTGATGGAGATCCATCAATCAGTTATTAAAGCTATAAGGATAGCTTTTCAGCAGTATGAGGGACAGCCCTGTTATCTGATCCTACAAGTAATAGAATCTCTGGCTCAGCAGAGTATGACAGGTTCCACCATGCCTTTGGTATGCAAGTTAGAAATCTATCTATTCTGTGTTCTAAAACAGTTTGAAAACATTAGAGCTATGGTCTCTTTAAAGGTTAAATAGTGGCTGGCAATTGGGCTCAGTGAGTTAGTTAAGATACCTGCTGCCAAGCCTGATGACCTGAATTTGATCACTGGGATCTACATGTTGGAAAGAAAGAACCAATCCCTACAAGTTCTCTTTTGGCCTCCATACATGCTGTGAAGTGCACCCACCACCACTACCACACTGCATGCCCATGTGTTCACACACACACACACACACACACACACACACACACACACAATAAGTAAAAAAAAAATTAATTTACCATCTGGACCTAATACAAAATCTTAACCTTTTTAAGTCTTTTCTGTGGTAATGTATTCTAAATTAGTTTAGTGCATGCTTTAAGGGATAATTTATTCATTGCTATGTAATTTCCTGAAGCATTTCAACTGTGATGCCACTTGGTAGCAACTAATTTTCTTTCAGTAGTATATGCTCTTTCTATAAATTTTTCTTGCCTGTACTTTTATAGTTTTGCTTTTTTCTTAGTCAAGTTCATGAGAGATTTATCTATTTTGTTAATTATTAAAATGTTTATTCTCTTATCAGAAAACTACCTTTGTCTATATTTGTTTTCTTCTTAGTCATTTTGGGGTATGATATCTATTAATTCCATCTTCCTAATTATCTTTAATTTATGTGTTTTCTTTTTAAACTTAATTAAGAATAATATTTAGTTCACGTATTTAAAGTCCCTTTACCAAGAGGCACTTTAAAAGCTATAAATTTTCCTCTGATCACAGCTATAGCTGTGATATATAGGGCATAGTATGAAATATGGTCCATTTTATTCCCCCCATTTTTATAATTTTTGTGTTATGGTTTTCTCTTTAATCTAGAGTTCTTTTAAATGTTTGCTTAATCTTTAAGCAATAAATTTTTATAACTGTTATTTATTTCTGGTTTAATAGGCTTACAGTGAAAGGATGCAGTGTGTGAAAGCCCCGGCTTTCTTAAAAAGAGCTCCTTTGCAACATCAAAGTCTAAAAATCAAAGCATTATTTTTGTAATTTGTAACTTGGGATGTGACCTGTTCCACATACCTACGTAAAAAGAGTCCTTTATTTTGGGGTACAGACTTGTATGCATACACAGATAAAATACATGAAGATGGATTATACATCCATCCATATAGATTTACTTATTTATTTAATCAGTTAGGTCTATTTTGCCCTATATCCATCCCACCACAACTTAATACATCTAAGTATTTTTGAAATATTGAAATTAAATTATTCCTTTGCAGTTGTGCTCTTTAAAGAGAGACAAATTCATTGTGCTCAGAGTACTTACAGCCATGCTCCTGGAGGTCACAGCCCTGTCCCACTATTTATTGTTGTGGTCCTGGTCCAGCTACTGCCTTCTCATGACTCTCTTTTACATCAGTGAAATGAAGATTCTGTGGGATCAACAAGATGGGTCCCTAGGTAAAGGCACTTGCTGCCAAGCCTGATGACCTGAAATCAATTCCCTGTATCAATATGTTAGAAGGAGAAAACTGGTTACCATAAGTTGTTCTCTGATCTACGCGTGCATGCACGCATGCACACACAGAGGCACATATGTGTGCATACATACGTATGTGTGCAGAGACATGTATAAATTAAAATGTAATTTTAAAAATGATAAGAAAAACTCCTACTGCCTAACTTCCTACTGCAAAGATTGCTGTAGTGAAAAAATATGATGATGTAGATTGCTACCCAGCATGCAATGAAGACTCTGGTGTCTGCCTCCTCTAATTTGACCCCATGTTCTATCAACACCAGACCTGTCCTCTCTGATCAGACAGCTTTGTGCTCCCATTTTAGTCCTCATGCCACAAATCTTGGGGGTGGGGATTCTTTTTCTTAAACGTCCTTAAAATTGGCCAGGTGGTGATGGTGTATGCCTTTAATTCCAGCACTTGGAAGGCAGGGGTAGGCGGATCTCTGTGAGTTCAAGGCCAGCCTGGTCTACAAGAGCTGGTCCCAGGACAAGCTCCAAAGCTACAGAGAAACTCTGTCTTGAAAAAACCAAACCAAAACAAAACTTCCTTAAAATTATATAATAGTTGAGTATAATGTACATATACAATCTTTATGTTTGCTAGGTTCTCCTCTGTTACCTACTCTGATAAACAATAATTTTGTTATCTAATATTTTTCCTGATGCTCATATAATACACAATGAAATCAAACATACATGTCACGATGTAGCCTTATTGTTGTTTTTGAACAAATGGGGGCCACATTATGCATGATTTTCTGCACCTTCTTATACAGTCATACCACTACAGCTTCCTCTGCGCTTGCAGGAACAATTCTATTTATCTCTCATTTCTATTCCAATCTAAGATTATATTGTCTACTTCATTCCTCTTAGTATACCTAATCCACGATGTTGTTGGTTGCTTGAAATATACTTTGCTTTAGGTTCAAGCTAATTTTCTAAAAGTCTTTCTTAATCTTACTTCCCAATGTACAGGTTTTTATTTCTATGCAGTGAACTTCCAGAATGTTTTAGTTTTCTGGGGTTGTCAAAACCAAATGCTGAATTGACAGGCTTCTCACAAAACAGGAGGGCACCAGACTGAGAGATTAGAGTACCAGTGGGTTGTTTTTCTCTTAAAACCTCTTTCTTTAACTTGCACATGGTCTCTATATCCCTGTGTATTCACATAGTCTTGTCTACACAGTCACACTTTGGGACTCTCTGTGTGTCATAATTTCCCCTTATTTATAGGCACACCAGTAAAATTTGACTCAATTTAACTGTCTTTTTAAAGGTCTGATCTCCTGTTACATTCTGAAATATTAGAAATGAGGGCTTCAACTTAGGAAACTAGTGGGGATGGAGCTCAACCCCAAACACAGGCATGGGTTCACTGTTAAATTGCATGCATGTTGCCAGGTTGCTTTCCTCAAATGCTGTCTGACCTCACATTTCTACAAGCAGGGTTCCCCTTTCCCGGCATCCCTGCCAGCCATTATTGGCAGAGCAATTTTCCATCTTGTTAGCCAAGTGGGGCAGGGATACTCCACTGCGGAACCATTGACATTTGGCAGGAGATAACTCTTTGTCAACAGAATGTCCTGTGTACTGTAGGATGTTTAGCAGAGTCCATGGTCTCTGCCAGGATGCCAACGCAGCACACGCTCAGTTACAACAACCAAAAATAAAGTAACCCACAACTCTCTACATATTACCAAATTTACCCTCCTCAGATAGGGCAAATTGGTTCCAGTCTGAACCACTGGAATACTGTGATATCTCATAGCTGATTCTTGAAACATAACAAAATTGTTTTATTCATAAGTAATGATGAACTATAGAACAATTGCAGGAATGAGGATCTTCATATCCTTCATTAAGATTTGAGGTAAAACTTATTAACATTAAAACCTCATTTGCTTTTTCATTTCAATGTTTTTATATGCATACTTGTACACTATGTTCCTCTGGAAACTTGAAAAGGCATTGCACACTTTACAGTCCCTCACCCCTAGACATTTTGCTGTGTATTTCCTAACAATTTATTTCCTAACTGTACTAGTTTAAGGAGGATGACAACATCACATTTCCTCCCTTTGAAAGTGATATAATAGACATCAACTTCTGCAATTAAACATCAATATAGCCACTGAAATAATCCAATGCCTATGTTCCACTTTTTTCAGTGAACACAACAAAATCCTTTGGTGCATCTCTCTCCCAGTGCAGAGTTCAGTCCATGTTCCATGTTGCCCTTAGTTGTGTATCTTTAATTACCATGAACTTGCATATTTCTAGTTTTTCTTGGTCTTTTTTGATATCAAAATAACTTTTTGAGGATTTTTATATTTATGATTAGATCCAGATTGTATATAATGATCAAATGATACAGTATTTTTCTTAGGATGCCATGTCCTGAGTTAAATGATGACCTTCAATGGTAATAGTGTTTTGATCACTTCACAGAGGTACTGTCAGGTTTTCCACTGTGTAGTCACTATTATTTACCTTGAGGCAGATGAACTTGCTGTGGGTTTGCTATAAGCCCTTGCAAGTATATCAGTCCTCATAAAAAATGAGTATCCTGATTAAGATGCTTTCTATAACTAGACTTTATCATGGTAGCTGCAAAAAAAAATGATTTTTCATCTGTAATACCCCAACCCAAAAGTCCTGAAAGAAAAAAACTGTGCATCTATTATTTTGTTATCTAATATCAGTATTGATGTATTTTATAAATGGTGTTGAATACTTTTTCATGTGCTAAGTATATTCTTTACTGATGCATACCACAACACATACATGAAGGGCAGAGGAAAACTTGTGGGAATTTATTCTCTTCTTCTACCATATGGATCCTGGGGATCAGACTTCAGTCATTAGGCTCAGTAGCAAGCTCCTCTACCCACTATCTTGCTGTTTCCCTTTTGCACACTTCCAAAATTAAAGTTTTTAATATTTTTATTTTAAACATTCATATGCATTTGTAAAAAATAATCAAAGAGATACCATCCACTATTTATTTAGTTTTTCCTGGTGGTAACCAAACCGTAGTATAGTTTAAGGGGGATGGAAATACTGGTTCAGTGATACAGAATATTTTCATTACCACGAGGATTCCTGTTTGCTTTTTTATAGCTAAATTCTCTTGCCTCCTACCATGCCTTAATTCTCAGTAATTGCTATTTTGTTTTTGAGTCTATAATATTTGCCTTTTTAAGATTGCTATATAAATAGAAACAAGCAAATCTTTTGGAATTTAATCACTTTTAGCACTTTTCACAATTCTCTAGAAGTTTCATCCAATTTGTTTTGTCAGTTTATTAAGACCTGTTGTTGAGTAGAATTTCACAATATAGACATACCAGTTTTTTAACTATTCACTCATCCATAGACATCTAGGTTATTCCTAATTTGGAGCTACTGTAGATCATCTAATATTGACAGCATTTTCATTTTACCAACTCTGGTAGACATGCAGTAATTTCTTAGTGGTTAAAATCTGTATTTTACCAATGGATAATAGTGAATGTTTTTTCCACATTCTTCCATTCAGTGAATGCTTATTTAAATTTTTTTGCTAATTTTCCAACTGAACTTTACTGTTAAGTTTTGAAAAGTTCTTCTCCATGTATTCTAAATGCAGATCTAAGTCAAATATATGATTTCTCAGTATTTTACCCCCATTATAGCTATCTGTCTTATCCTATTAATATGATCCTTACAGAAGTTATTTTTAATTTTTATTATTTCTTGTGTATGTATGTGTTCAGGTGTATGTGGAATCTAAGGATGTCAGAATATTCCTTTGTTGCTCTTCTACCTTATTCTTTGGGACAGGGTCTCCAAATCAAACCCAAAACTTGCCATTATGGCTAGTCTCAAAAGCCAGTTTTCTACAGGAACTCAATATCTCCTTCCTGAGACTGGCATTATAACAAGTTTCTTTGCCAACCTCACATTTACACGGGCTCTGGAGACCTGAACTCTGGTCTTCTTGCTTGTGTTTAACCATTGAGTCATTGGCTCACACCCGTTTGTTTTATTTTGATGAATTTCAACATAACCTTTTTGTGGAATATAGTATGAGTGCTTTGTCTGCATGTATGTCTGTGTACCATATGTGTGCCTGGTATCTACAGAGACCAGAAGGTATCAGATTTCTGGAACTGGAGTTAGAGATATTTGTGAACCACTGTATGGGTGCTAGGAATCAAATCCTTCTCCTCTTGAAGAGCAGTTAGTGCTTTTAACTGCTGAGCCAGCTCTTCAGCCCCCTAGAGTATACTTTTTGATACTAGTGCTATGAAAAACTTGCTCACTTCTAGAAAATAAATACTCTCCCCATATTATCCATAATGGCTTTACTGAGAAATAACTAACACACTATACAATTTATCATTTAGATAATGAAATTCAGTAGTTTTCTATAGCCTGAAGTCTATTTAACCATCATTACCATCAGTTTTAGAATATTTTCATTTTATCACAAAGAAAATAAACATTTTTAAATTATCATTTTCTAACATTGCCTCCCCCATTCTGCCACTCTAAGCCTCAGACAATTGCTAATCTACTTTCTGTCTCAATAGACTAGCATGTTCTGAACAGTTTATATAAATAGAACCATAATATGTGGTCCTTTGAGGCTGGCTTTTCACTTAGAATTTATTCATAGTTGATTCATTCATCTATGTTGTAGTACACATCAATATTTCATTTATTCTTCAATATTTATAGTATGTATATACCATATTCTGGTGATCCATTCATTAGGTGGTGAGCATTTAGTTTTCTCCACCTTTTCATTATTATTAAAAATGCAGAAATAAATTCATGTTTTATATAAACATATATTTTCATGTCTCTTGTATAAATACACCAGAGCAGAAAACTGAGCTCCTGTATCTTTTGGGAACTGAAATGTTTTCTAAAATGAGTGCAGCATTTAATATTCCCATCTGAAGTGCACAATTTTTCCACATCTTCACCAATCCTTTATTAAAACATTTGGGGGGCTGGAGAAATGATTTAGCAGTTAAGAATACTTGTTACTCAAAGATAAAATTCCATCTCAGATTTACACAGAGGAAGCAGAATTTGGTATGAAATTGAGTCTTCTCTTCTGGCTGTCAAGAACTTCAGAAAGGGTGAACATTCTCTGGTAAACATCTTGAGAGTTTCTTCCCCACCAAGAGACTCTCAGTAACATTAGGCATTCTGAACTGTTTCCTGGAATGCCTCTTCTACACCTGAGCTCATATTATCAATTACTAATTCCTCAGATATGTTCCTCCTTTCAGAATAAGAATTATTTTCTTTTGAAAATTGCAACTGCATTTAGTGACTGTTTCAACATCTGTAAATATGTGCCCAATATTAATGGCCTAGAGAAAAGCAAAGTTTTGTAGACAAAAACTTTGGAACCTGCTATAAATTAATGTTTCCTATTGAAAATTCTGTTACCACAAATTTCTGAGATTATAGGGGATAATAAAATATTTATAATGATTTTTTAAAAAAGAATACTTTTTACTCTTGCGGAGGATCTCGGTTCAGTTCTCAATGCTAACATACTGGCTCATATTCATCCATAACTCCAATACCAGGGGATCTGATGCCTACTTCTGACCTCTGAAGGTACCAGCCATCCAGATGGTACACACATATACATGCAGCCAAAACCATTAATATACATAAAATAAACTCTAATACACACATACATGTAGTATCTCTTGATACAAATGGCATGTCATTGTGGTTGTGATTTGCTTTTCTACATAGCAAATGGAAGTTCAACGGAAATTGAACAGTTTTTAGTTGTTTGTTGACAATTGTATATTTTCATTACTCTATTTAGAGTCTTCATTTTTTTTAAAAAGATAAGGTCTCACAATGTAGCCTTGGCTGGCCTGGAAACTGCAATCTGGCTTTAAATTTATAGAGATCTTTCTGCTTCTGCATTTTTTCTATGTGCGTATTTGACTTGTAAGAATTCAGAGAATTGTATATATTGAGTTATAATATATATATTATTATTTGCAAGTATTTTCTCACACCTGTGGATTGCATCTCTCTTTCTAGTACTCTCAAGTATAAATTTTTAAAATTCTAATAAAGTCTAATAAGTCAATTCTTTAACTTTTCATTTAAATCCAAAATAACTTTTGTAAAATCTTTTGGTACAAAAATTTGGCTCTATGTTATTTTGTAAGAATTGTACAGCTTTATTTGTTATTTTAAGTCTCTGATCCATTTGAATTTAACATATAGTGACAACCTTAATTCTTTTACATACAATCAGCTGTTGAAGAAAATCTGTTAAAAAAACTGTTCATTCCCTCATTTATTACTATGGCACCTTTATCAAAAGTCCATTGACTTTATCTATCTCGTTTTATTTTCAGACTCTAATTCTAGTCCCTATGATCTATTTAATGCCATGATCATACTACCTTATTCTTTTATAATAAGCTTAAGCATTGAAAAGCATGAACCCTATAAACTTGACTGACTTTTATAATTGCTTTAACTATTGTGAATTATTTGGGTTTTGCGTAATTTTAAACATTGTCATTCTCTAGAAAAGCCAGCTGATATTTTGATAAGGATTGGATCTCTATATCATTTTGAAGAAAATTACTATCTTAACATCAATTCTTCCAATCATAAACAGAAGATATATTTCCATTTGTTTAGACCTTTACTTTCAGTGGTGTCTTGTCACTCTTGGAGTATAACTTTTATACTTATGTTAGATCTATTAATTTTGTTCTTTTTATTAAAAAGCACAAATTTTTATCACTAATTTTAAGTGTATGTTTCTGTAGCATTAAATACTTTGTGACTTGTTCAATTTTATATTATAAATTGGTTTTCTTAATCTCAGTGGTCCCTCACAGTTCATAGAAATATGATTGATTTTTATATGCTGCAAACTTGTTGAAGTTGTTTCTTAGGACTTTGATGACATTCAAAAATACAATTTTACTTGTTTCCAATCTTGTTTCTTTTCCTTGTCTAATTATCATGATTAGAACCTCTTCATAATGTTTAATAGAAGTGATGAAACAGATTTCTTGAATTAATTGAGGGTGGGCAAGCTTTTTTTTTTTGAGATAACTATAGAGCCCAAGATGACATCTAACTCTTCTTTCTTCCTCCTCCTTGGGTGATGGAATTACAGTTGTGTGCAACTACACTCAGTTAACTTATTCTTGATTTGGAGAGGAAAGCATTCTATCTCCCACCATTAAGTATATTGTTTTCTTGTTTATAGACAGGATTTCTTGTAGCCAAGGTTGATCTCAACTGCTATCACTGTGTAGCTGAGAATGACCTGGAACTTCTAAACCTCCCCACCTCCAACACTGGAGTACTAAGATTATCAGCATGCATCACCTATACGTCCTATTTTTGTGGAGCTAAGGATTGCTACAGGATTGCCACAGGGCTTTTGCATGCTAGGCAAGCACTCTACCATCTAGGGATGAACTACATCCCTAGTACCAGTGCAGTTTTTAACAGATGTCTCTTCCTATTTCTAGTTCATCATGTGGATTGGTTGTTGTTGTCCCCCACCCATTACGGATGGGTGATTAACTTTTAAAAAATGCCTTTTATTCTATTTGTACACACTGTAAACTGAAAGATGGTATTCCTCAAAGTTCATAGACTGAAATCTTAATTGCCAATATAATGGTAAGAGGTGGTGAAACCTTGTGCATGATTAGGTCCTTATGAATGGGATTATTTTATAAGGAAACCTCAGAAACCTCATGTCACAAGTAGGGTATATGTGAGTGTAGGTTCATGCCATGACAGGCATCTAGAAACCAGATAACAACTCTGGCACTGGGTCTCTTCTTCAACCAATATAAGTTGATTCAGGGATCAAAATTGGGTTGTCAGGCTTGTCTGAAGATACTAAGCCATCTCACCACCCTATTTAGATATTTTTTTAGATGGTACCTTACTATGTGGCCCATGGTGGTCTCAAATTCATAAGCCTACCAAGAGCTAAACAATAGGCATGTGCCACCACACCTGGCTCTTTAGCTCCGATATAGCAGATTTTTATGAGAAACTGAATTATCTTCTTAATTCAAGGATTACTATGATTTATCAAGGCTGATAAATCATGTCTTCTAGATTTTTTAAACTTTGGTTTGTATATATCCTGATGTTTCATTAATTCTGTTGTTTTCATTGAGAGGTGAGAGTTAAGATTGTCCCTTAACATTAGATCAAGGGTGTGTGTGTTCTGCAGAGTGCCACAGAACCTTACTTCCCATTATCTCATTCAACAGTAATCACTGGACAACATTTCTATAATCATTTTTTAAAAAATTTGTGTGTGTGTGTGTGAAAGAGTATTCACTCACCTATGCGTGTGTATATAGAAGCCAGAGGTTGACACTGGTGTCTTCCTCAATCACTCTCTACCTTATTTTTTCAGAGAAGGTCTCTCACTGAACATGGAGGTCCCTACTTCAGCTAGGCAGGCTGACCAGTAAGTCCCAAGGATATGCCTGTTTTCTACCTTCCATCCCATAATTCCCCAGTCTAATACTGCATTAGTTGCCATGTCTGACTTTTATGGAAGTGCTAGGTATCTGAACTCAAGGCCTTATGCCTGCACAGAAGATGATTTAACCACGTCATCTTCCCAGCTGTGTAAATTGAACAATATTACTGTGGAACCGTCTATCACTCTTAGGTTATCTAGTTTTTTTATTTACTTATCAGTAAATCCTTTTATGTATTTTATAATTATATTTACTATACCTCTCATTTTTATTTCTTTAAATGTTTTGTTTATTTCTGTTAAATTGATCCTTTTATCACCATAAAGCCTCTGATTTTTGTATGACTGTAATAGATTCATAAAAACTTTTGACATTTCCTCATTTACTATTTACACGTTAGATTTTTCTATCCTTTCACTTTCAAGCTATTTGTTTCTGTTGTAGAATGTGTACACTTGAAAGTTTTTCTGTAGGCAGTCTTTATTGAATTCTTTATACATAATTCTGGATAAGATTCCCCTGAACCACATTTCTATACTTTTCTCTGCCGTATCTCTTCTGTTCTTCACCTCCTTTATTGTATTCAGTGTGTTAAACTCTATGTTCTAGAATGCTGTTTTAAATTAATTGCTAATTTCTTCTCCCTATTCTAAACATTGTTTTTTCTTAGTAGTCTAATCTGGGGGGGGTTAATAAGATAAACTTTACATAAAAACAAGCTGCTTCTGGTCAAAATCTCTTCAAATGATTTTATCTGTTTTTTTTCCTTTCTAACAATTCAATTATATATACTCCTTGGTAACATATACATTTGTGGTAACTTATTGTTATGGTAGCTAACAGATCTCGCAAGTCTCGTTCATTTTTCTTCTTTATTCTTTCTGTCCCTTAAATTGAATCATCTTTATATATCTATATTTAAATTGATTATTTATCTCTGCTCCCAGCCTATCTTGTTGTTTGGCCCTGCAAGTAAGATTTTTTTATTAGTTATTATAATTTGCACCTACTGAACTTTATAATACATCTCTTTATTAACATTTTCATTTGATGAGTTATTGTCATGCTTTACTTTCATTATTTAAACAAGGCTTATTTTAGTTCTTTGAGCATATTTATACTTTGAAATCTTGGCCTACTAAAGCATTTAGGCTCCCTCAGCGATCATTTCTATTTACTAATCTTTAATCTCTCTATCCTTTCCTCCCTCTCTCCACTTAGGATGATGTGTTGATTGTAGGAACATTACATTTGAATTCTTTCCCATCTGTGTAGGCAATGGCTTGTTTCTGCCATGCCTGTGCCAATTTTGCTTCTATGGTGTTTGCATTTCCCTGCAGTGTGTGTGTCTTATTTATCTGCACATTTACTCTTTAGAAAATGACTGTCTTTTGTTTTGAAGCTTGGTTTAATTGATCATCTTAAGCCACCATTAGTCAGAGGCTTTGCTTTAAGTATCTCAACCTGGTAAATCTTCCAAGTTTTTCTGAAAGGGCCTTGCCTTGGTATTTCCATTCAATATTTGGGCTCCTTTCATTTGTCCTTCATTTAACCATCTTGTCTGTACAGTGTCTCACACTCAAGAATGTAGATAAAGAGAGTATATCTGGTATTTCTTGAGGGCACAGGCCATCTTCCATAGCTCTGAGATTTGAAATGTTTTACTGATTTTATACTTTCCCCAACCAGTACTGGAGCATCAGATTGCTATAGGGGTGGCTTTACCCATTATATATCCTGAGGTCACTATTTTTGAGTTTGTAATAGAGCCCAAGTCAGATTAGGTCTATTCTGAACCCTCAAGGCTATTGTACAAATTTACGTACCAGTAGTGTGGCCTCAGGTTGAACTGCCACAGACCGTTCAGTTTTTATGATGATTTAGCAGGTTTTCCCTTTGTAACTTTTTAAAAAAAAATTATTGTTATTAAATCAGGTCCTAACAACTGTGAAATAAGTGCCATTACTGCTCTACAATCCTAATGTTTTTCTTAGTAAGTTTTTGATTTGTGATATAACTTTAATTTCCAGTTGTTTAATGTTTGTTTTTGATAATCTTGTTCTGATTTTTCATTGCCTTTTAAGGCTGTATTTGTTTGATTGCTTGTTTCTTTAAAGAGATGAGGGTTTGCTATTTGTGTAGAGCAGTGGTTCTCAGCCTTCCTAATACTGCAACACTTTAATACAGTTTTTCATGTTTTGGTGACCCCCCAACCATAAAATTATTTTTCTTGCTGCTTTACAACTGTAATTTTGCTACTGTTATGAGCTGTAATGTAAATATCTGATATGCAACCCCTGTGAAAATGTCATTTGACCACCAAAGTGTCATGAGCTACAGATTGAGAACCTTTGGTTTAGAGATATGAGAGTTTGGTATTAGCCAGACTGCTCTTGAACTCCCAGGCTGTCATTCTTCCTAAATCTTTTCCCCCCAGTATCTAGAAATATGGTTATATACTGTCATGCTGAGATATTAGCCTGTGCTTAAGATAAGGTTCTCATTCCACTGTTTCAAGTCACCCACATCTTAATTTTTAAATTATTGGAAATATTAACATACTTCCAAAACTCAGCATAATATGAAAGGAACTACCAAGAGAAGTCTTCCCTTCCCATATCCCTTCTATATTCATAACCCCCTACTCCTACTGTAGGCAACATATTTTAGTGTTTTCTAGTTTAGAGTTTATGTGTGGCTATTCTTCACACATATTTTTAATTATTTTCTCATTTCAAGTTCCTTATTTAAAAAGAAATATATTACCCATTCATAGATTGGTCTCATTCTTTGGTGTAGTTGTATAGCTTTCCTTTCAACTAATCTCTCCTGTATGTATAAGTGATTTCTAGACAGACTCTTTACTCACACCATTTTGTGGTTTTCAGTTCTGTAATATCACTACCAGTTACAATTAGAAGTGTTCATTCCTTTGTGTGTCTTAAGCATTTACCATGCATTGCTGAACTACTTAATTAGCTCTGTTTGTGAATTGCATTAGATTTTTCTCATATAAGGTTATATAATATTTAAATAGCTTTGTTCCTTTATTTCCAGGTTACATATTATTTAATCATTGTAGGCAGATCTTTAAATACACCACTTCTTAGCTGTGGTAAATTAGTATGTCATTGTTTTTCTGAATGGGGACGTTTCCAGTTTTTTGCCATTGTTCATACTGTTAGGCATGATTTTTTTCATGAATGTCCCTTATCACATTTCCAAGTTCCTTTCAATTCCTCATATTCTGAATGTTTTGTTTTTATTTTGACATTGAACCTTACCAAATTCTTCCATACCAACTAATGTGGTTATATGGCTGTATATGATTTCCCTTTTTATTCTATTAAAATGTAAGATAATCCCTGAAGTTTGATTCAACTTAGCTTTTTTGACTTTATGACAGAATGAAAGTGGTAGAGTTTCAGTGAAATTATACTTTCAATTTTGATCTCTTAGGTTAGAAACGTGGAATGATGCTCCTTTGTGGTGCTGGGAAACAATACCAAGTCCCAGCTCCAAGTTAGTCATGAGATCATGATAATAAATAATGAATATTCAACATAATATTCTATTCCTAAACTAGTGGTGTTTAGTAGGGTAGTTATGCTACATGCATTTTCATATTTTGATAGGTGGGTCAGGATATAATACCACTGAAATTTGAGGACAATTTGTTGTATGTTGGTCTATATTCTTCTAATCACTACTTGTGTTCCTGATATGAATTCTCTTTGGTTATGGTGAATAAAACTCTTATATGATCATAGATTTGGTTTAGCGGTACATTTCAAGGACATTTACATATATACATTTTACCCTTATCTAGTTTTCCTTGTGGGCATCAAAATATTCTTTTCTATTTCCTTTTAATATGTAAGGTAAGTAGTAATGTTATCACCTTCACTAGTAACACTGATACTCTCAACTACTTTTTCTGGGTATTCTAATTTTTGTTACCTTTTCAAAGTTATACAATTTGTGTTTAGCAGGCTTTTAGTTTTTAAATGTGATTTTTATATTTCTTCCTGCTTATATTATTTCATTCTTTCTGAGAGCTCTTGTTTTAGTTTGTTCTAGTTATGTAGTTTCATGAAGTGAGAAATTAGATTGCTGATCTTTTTTTCTTGAAGTGGGCCTGTATGGCTATTATTTTCTCTGAGAAATTACTTCATTACCTTTCATAATTTTTGCTATATTATGTCTTAATTTTAGCTGTTTTAATGCATTTTCTAATTTTTTCTTGGAACTTCTTTAACTTAGTGGCTAAAGTATGTGTTATTTTATTTCCAAATATTTGTTAGTGATTTATTATGCCATATTCTGGATTCACTCAATTGTGGTTGGAAAAGAACTTTATTATATCTATCTTATAAATGCTTTTATATTCTTTTACTCTTAAAATATGATCTATCCTAAAAAACATTCTAGGTATATTTGTGAAGACTATACTTTCTCTTTTCAAACCTTCATAGGTCTACAGTTGTGGTCAGCTTATAGAATTATTTAAGCCTTCTGCTTCATCAGTAATCTTTTTTGTTATAGTACCCATTATTTTTCTTATAAAACAAGTTTTACTATATATGTTTAAGTTATACAATATGTTATAAAAATAACACACTGCTCATTTAGTAAAAATTTTGAAAACAAGTCACATATGGTGGCACACATTTGTAATCGCGGCACTTTGTAGGTGGAGGCAAGAAGATAATAAGTCATTTACTATAGTCTTTTTGGTATATATTTCATCTTTAGACTTTTTCATTTCTTTGATCTGCTACTTTGTATCCTTTTTACCTATACCTAAAACCTCCTGTTTTAAACAACTGCTTCTTTTAACATATAGATTTTTATACTTTTCATTCCTTTAGATTCTACAAATAAAAGATGTGATATTTTTCATTTTGTTTGGTTTATTTCTCTTAGTACAAGGTCACCCAAGTTCATCTCATTTTGTGGGAAATGGTAGGATCACCTCCATTTTACATGCTAAATAATTTTTGTTATATGCCAAAGTTTCATCCGTTAATTACACAATGGACACTTATTTTGTGTATACTGTCTATAATTAACATGAAAGTACAGACATCTTGACATGGTGATTTTCATTCAGATATACTCAAAAGAGAAATTGTTGGGACATTTGGTAGTTTCTTTTTAATTTATGTTGGAAATTTCCATTTTGCATTCTATAATAGCCACAGCAAAACACAGCCTTTGAACAAAACAGAAGTGTAGCATTTTATGCTATCTCTTATTATGTTTGTGAGCACGTATGCATGTGAGGCAGGTTTGTTCTATGACATATGTTTGGAAGTCGGAGAACGACTTCCAGGGGTTGGTTCTCTTCTTTCTACTGTGGCTTTGTGGACCTTAACTCAGGTCACCAGGTGTGGTAATTTGAATGAAAATTACTACACAGGCTCATAGGAAGTGGCACTATTAGGAGGTGTGGCCTTGTTGGAGGAAGTATGTTACTGGGAATGGGCTTTGAGGTTTCAGAAATTCAAGCTAGACCCAGTGTCATTCTCTTTTCCTGCTGTCTGCCTCCTTCTCTAGCACATTGTCTGCCTGCATGCTGGCATAGTCCCTGCCATGATGACGGAGAACTAAACCTCTGAATTATAAGGCAGTACAAATAAATTAAATGTTAATTTTTTTTATAAGAGTTGCCATGGCAATGGTGCCTGTTCACACAATATAAACCCTAAGACACTAGGCTTACATAGAACGTGTTTTTACCTCTAATAGATATATAGCCTGTAAATATCTTCTTCAAATTCATAAGATGCCTTTTAATTTTCCTGATTTTTCCTTTATCTTTTTAAGATTTTGTTAACAGCTCAGTTTCATAGCATTATCTGTTGTATTAAAATCTAAAATATCATTGGCAAGAAGCTTTCCCCACATATTCTAGGAGTTAATGGCCTTAGATTTTACATTTATTTCTTTAATCTATTTTGAGTTTATTTATTTATGCGTTGGTTTATTTTGAGACAAATTCTCCCATACCCCAGGCTATCCTCAAACTTGTTATGTGGCCAAGTATGACTGATTTTCCTACCTCTCCTTCTAAGTGCTGGGATTATAATTATAAGCCATCACATCTGGGTTTTTAGTTTATTTTTTAGCCATTTTGAGTTGATGATGATTTCCCCAGTACCACTTATTGAAGGTGTAATCCATTACCTATTCTTACTTTTTTATACTCTTGTCAAAACCTAGTTGAATTCATGTATTTGGATTTATTCCTGAGTTCTCTTTTCTGTTCCACTCAGAGTATTTCTATTTTTATACCAGTACCACACTGATACTCTTTCTCATAGTTGCTTTGCTTGTAGTTTTCAATATTTTAGCCACATAGGATTAATTCATTGGTAAAAAATTATTACTTATTCCTTCCACCATGGATACCTTTTCTTTTTTTGACTCATTTTGTACTTTCCATATTACTTTGAGACAAAGTGGTAAAGGCAGGTGCCTATGCCTTGTTCTCAATTTTAGAAGAAAAAATTCAGTTTTATACATTGGTTGTTAAGTGAGGGATTTTCATAATGGCGTTTGTTACTTGAGAAACTTTCATTCTATACATAAATTGTTAGCAAATATAAAAATGTTGAATTTGTAAAATTTTTCCACATAAGTTGTAAAAATTGGTGTCATATGTTTTAATCTTTTATTATGTGCTATTTTACATTGGTGTGTATATATTTAACCAGACTGTTATATCATACATGGTTGCGATGTGTAATATTGGTATAGTATTGAACTTAGTTTGCCAATAATTTATTAAATATTTATGAACCAATCTTTATAAGCAGTATTAGCCTGAAGTTTTATTTTTCTGTGGTGCCTGTAGCTTAGGTATCACAGTGAAGCTGGCTTTATAAAAAATATTAGAAAACATTCTTTTCTACATCTTTCTTTAAAAAGAGGTTAAAAAGTATTACTGATAATTTGTATTTGTTAGTTTTCAGCAATGACACCATTTTTATATTAGAGTTGTCTTTGTTAGACGTTTTTCATTGACTTTGATATTATGGTTATTTGTATTTTTGAGGTATTTCTTCCTGATTCATTTCTGGCTTGTTGGATTTTCCTAAGAAATATCCTTTCCTTACTCCTTTATAAACCTTCATTTTTTTCAAGCATTGTAATGACTCCACTTTCATTTATGATCTTAAGTACTCTTTTTCTCGAGTGATCTATAAGTTTGTCTTTTTTTAATCAAAAGGAACCTCAGTTTACCTAGCTTCTTTTTCTAATATGTCTCTCCTGATTTTGATTTCCTTCTGCTAATCTAAGTTCAAATTGTTTTTCATAGTTCATTACTTGTTTTATGCAATTCATTTGGCATCATCATAAAACATATATTAGGAAATTGTTACTACCAGTCCCTCGCACAAACACTTTTTCTACACTCTAAAGGTTTTTGTATGTGTCCATTGTTATTTGTCACATTCATTTTAAATTTTCTGCTTTTATGTCTTTGATTCACTCTGTTCTGAAAGTAGGTTATTGAAGCATCCAAGTCTATTGTAGAACTATTTCCTCTTATAGTTTAATTTATCAATATTTATTCTTCTGTTTTAGTTGTATCATTTGGATTACTTGTGAGTATGTGTCACATGTTTTGATAAATAACATTTTTTTCTCATTATGTAACAGCTTTCCTTTACTACATTATTTTGGTTAAAGACTTTTTTAAATCTTTCTTTTGGTTGTTATTTTTATGGAATGTAATTTTCATGTTTACTTTCAATCTATTTTGTTTTTTGACCCAAAGTGAGTTTTTATTTTTTGTTTTTTGAGTCAGGGTTTCTCTATGGCTTTGGAGCCTGTCCTGGAACTAGCTCTTGTAGACCAGGCTGGCCTCGAACTCACAGAGATCCGCCTGCCTCTGCCTCCCAAGTGCAAGTGCTGGGATTAGAGGCGTGCACCACCACAGCCCAGCTTATACACATATAAGGTGGATTTTTAAAACTCATTTTTGTCAACTTCAGTTTCTTCATGATTTCAGTTTATATTTAAAATAGTCATTGATAGGAAAGAACTACCATTTTGCCAATGTTTTTATCATTTACATTCTTCCCTTCCCTCATTTCCTTGGTATATATTTATAATATATCCACATAGTAATGTTCCATTATAATACATCCACTTACCTCTGTGTTAAAGACTATACTTTTTGAGAAGTTTTAGGTTTACAACAAAATTGAGGAAAATAGAGACTTGTGACATATTTCCTACCCCTACACATGCAAAGTTTTGCAAGTTATTAAATGGAACAATTATTATAATGAATGAGTATACATTTAAACTTGATTATCACCAAAAGTCTATGGTTCACATCTTAATGTTCACTGTTGTCTAAACAAATGGATAATGTACATACACAATATAGTATACAGATTAATATATTTAAAGTGCCCTAAAATAAGATATTCATCTTTTACTCCTCTCATTTCTCGGCAACTACTAAACATTTCACCATAGGTTGCAATTTCAAGAATGGCATTTATTTGGTATGTTAAAATATGTAGCCTATTCAGATGGCCTTCATTTCACATAGGAATAAGCATTTAAGTTTACTTTCTCTTTTCATGGCTTGATACATCACCATTTATATACCAAAGAACATCTTAGTTACTTCCCAAATTTGGCAATCATAAATAAAGCTTTATTATCCATGCTTATGGATATATAAACATAAAATTTCATCTCCTTTGGGAAAATAACAGATTTGACTGTGGGAATGGATATCAAAAATGTATTTGTTTTCATAAGAAATCACAAAATTGTATTACAAAATGGCCATTTGTTTTAAATACCCATAGTAAGAGAATTTGAATTTCAGCTCCACTTGTCTAGAATATTTGATGCTGTCCTTGTTTCAGATTTGAGTCATTTTAATAGGGATATAGAACATCTCAGTTTTGCCTGTATTCACCTTTACCTAATAACATGATACAGTGAATATATTTCCATGTGTATATTTGCCATTAAAACAATAAGATGACTAACTGGCCAGCTTTTTTTTCACCAAGTTGTTTTCTTATTGATAAATTTTAAAAATTATTTGTACATTTTGGAAAGTCTTTAGCTAATTTTTTGTAATTTTTTTCCCATCCTGTGGTATGGCTATTCTTTTTTTTAGTAGGTTTTGCAAGATGTAAATTTCTATTTTTAATTAAAATCTACTTTATCTATTCTTCCTTTCATGCATCAGACCTTTGAAGTTATATCTACAACTTTATCAACTATAAAGGTCATTGTCATCAACAAATGGGATGTTGTCCACATTTTCTCCTTTTACTCTCCTAGATTTTTGTTTGGGTTTGAATTCCAACTTTGTAACAGAAGATAAAGTTTACATAAAAGCTACCATCTTAAAGTCTTCTAAGTGTGCAATCCAATAGTGAATGGGTAATCATTATCACTATCTCTAAAACTCTTCATGTAGATACCTGAAATTCTACATTTCAAAAAGCTTCCTATTCTCTCCTCTTTCAAGAAACCTGCATTCTTTCTATTTCTGTAATTTTTACATTAAATAATTAACACAGAATGCTTGGCTTTTTCACATATTTCAATATGCACATCTTTCAGTATCTACATTATGTGTGTGACTTTATTTTAATTCGTAAAGGGTTTTAATGAACATTTACCACATATTTTAAAGGTGTTCAGTGTGGTATTTCCACATTTTACTTAATAAACCTATCTTTCCCATCACATGCCCTATCTAATCTCTAAGAGTCACCATACTTTATTCACGCAATATATTTTTATAGCCTAAACATGAGGAAAAACATGCAACACTTGCCTCCCTGTGTCGAGCTTATTTCCATTTATTTTGTTGCAATAGAACATGTAATTTTATTTTTCCTTATACCTGAATAATTCTGCAGTGTACATATACCTTTATCCATCCATTTGTCGATGGGCACCAAGGCTACTCCCATATCTAAGTTATTGGGAATTGTGTAATAAATATGGCTTTACAGTGTTTCTCTTGTATTAGGAATTTTATATATAACTTACTTGCATAGACACAGATCACTTCCTTTTCTGCTTGCTTTTTGGGTGGTAGAACCCTTTTGGTTCTCAGTAATGGATATGCTAATTGGAATCTACCAACAAAGTTTAAGAATTTCCCTGCTCCATATTTTACAAGCACTTTTAATTTTTATTTGGTTGTTGATGCATATTTTCTCTTTTTATATTTCTACTTTTTTTTTTACAAGGTCTCACTATTGTACTTTATATGGCTTTGAATTTGTGATCCTTCTGGCACAGCCTTTGTAATATCGTGACTTACTGGCATAAGATAATTCTCAGGTTTGTTTCGTTGTTTAGTGAAAGGCATTCTTACAAGGGTTAGATGGCATCTGATAGCTTTGATTTACATTTCATTCATGGATAGTACTACTGTTCATCTTTATATCCCATAAACACTGTAGATACCAAACAGGGTGATATGAATCCTCTGCATTACATTGTATGACAAGGCTTCCTAGAGGACAATACTTGACCTGTATTGTGAAACCTGTCATGTTCACAACATAATGTTGCCTTTAATTACTACAGGTGATTTTCACTTAGCTGATGCAAAATTGTTAGGAAATATGATCAAAATGGTGTCACAAATGCCTTGCCAAGTGTGAGCCTCAGAGATGCTAGATGTGACTACGTGTGTTATTGCCTGAAGGGGCCTGGAGTGCCATGTGAGGCAGCTGATGATGAACTGAAAAATGAGACCAATGAGATGGGAGAAGCCCTGAGTCTGATTTAAGGTGATGGTAATGGGAAAGGAGATGGGGAGAATGGTGAAAAAAATCCACATCCAGTGAGTGCTGAGATTGAGCAGAATGTTCAAGGAAATAGGCTTTAAATACCAAGCAAGGACTAAGGGGTTCGTACAGCTGTTCACCCACAGGGATATAGAGAGAACATTGATACACTTTTTGGAAGTTGTCCAAGCATCTTTTAGTGAAAAACACTGGGGAGAAGCAAGAGTATTTAAGGGGCAGTGCAAGGGGTGTGAGTTAACTGAACAGACTCCAAGGTGTCCAAAATGGAGCAGAGGTGAACTTTGCAAGCTGTAACAAATTGACTGTCCTGGCCCAGGAGTCAGGCTCAAGCAGGCTCTCATGTTTTTAGTCAAGCTCTCCTTATGGACTCTAGGCTACGATGGAATTCTCTAAACTTGGCTTTAAACTCTCAGTCCTATTGCTTGAACCTCACAACTACTGAGCTTGCAGGACTAAGACACCATGCTTCACTTTGGAAATTCAGTAGATTGCTCTATTTTGTTTGCCTATACTGTTGTTGCCTGTAGTCTGCAGAAACTTTTTACTTAATGTTAATTTTTTATTTAATATCAATTTTAGTTTGTTTCCTTGACTTTAGGACCCTTATGCAGAAAAATTATCGTCTGGGCTTGAAATCTTGCAGTTACCTCACGTTTTCTAATAGTGGCTTCAGATTTCCATGTTTTATTTTAGGTCACTGAATTATTTTGAGTTGATTTTTATACAAAATAAAGCATAATTAAAATTTCAATGTTATGCATGCTAATACCCATTTTTCCGGAGGTCTATTTTCTAATGCACACTTTTTGGCAGCTTTATCAAGAAAGTTGGCTGTTGATATGTAGGCGTTTTTCCTGATGTACACTATTCCATTGGTCTGTCTCTGAAAGTATGGGAATAACAATGTTGTTCTGGTTCCTACAACTCTGTAATATACTTTTTATTACGTGGTGCCTCTATATTTATTATTTTTGTATTACTGGAAGAAGTGCTTCCAAATAAGTTTTAGAACAGCTTTTTTTTTTAAATTTTTAATTTTTGTTTTGTTAAGACAGTTTCTCTGGAACTTGCTATATAGACCAAGCTGGCCTGCCCCAGACTCCAGAGTGCTAGGAATAAAGGTGTGCTCCACCATGCCCAGCTCCAACTGATTTTTGTAATTCTGAGAATGTCATTTGCACTTGGGGAGATTGCACTGGATCTGCACACTAGATTTATGGGTGTTTAAACAATGTTAATTGTCTGAAGATATGACTTTTATGTCTTCAATTTAAGAAATTTATATTATGAACACATGCATGGACCTTCTTTATACTTTAGTGTTAGAGTTTATTTTGTATTCTAAGAAAATTTTTGAAAACTGTTGATGTAACTTTTATAACGTCTTAGGAAAATCCTAATAGTTTAGAAGAGCTAATGAATTTGTAGAATGATTTTTGAGTTGTACTATTCGGTATTTACTCATTAGTTCTAAAAGTATTCTGATTTAAAATCTAAGGTTTCTATATACAGGATCATATAATTTGCTAAGGGACAATTTGACTTCCTGCCTTCCTATTTTTATGTATTTTCTTTCCTTTCTCTTACTTGGTCACTTTAGTTGAAACTCCTAATACTGTACTGATGAAGAGCATTGAGTATTTATATCCTCATCTTGTTTCTGATCTTAGATGAGCTTTCAGCTTTCCCTTCCTTTGTATATTAGGATATGCTTGCCATATACAGACATTGTTAGCATAAAATAAAATTATAATTTGTTCTAGGTTTTTAAAGTCCTGAATATTCAATTTTATCATAGGCTTTTAAAAAATCTGATGAGATAAACATATGGCTTCTGATGTATTATATTTACCAATTTGCAAAAATTGAACTATGCTTGAATCCCCAAAAGGAAACTGACTTCACTATGATGAATGATCTTTTTGATGTGCTGTTGAATTACATTTGTCTGTATTTTGGTGAGACTTTATTCATCAAGGATATTGGTCTAGGTTTTTTTGTTATTACCTGGAAATAGAGTAATATTTATAACACAGAAACAGTTTCAAAGAGTTTCTTTTCCTTTAATTCACTGAATTAGTTTCAAAAGAATTGAAGTCGGTACTGTTAAGTGTTTGGTAAAACAGTGAAGTCATCCAATCCTGAGATTTCTGTTTTGGTACACTATAATACTGATTCAGTCTCATGACTTGTTATAAATGTAGTTTTGCTAATAGTCTCACTGTTTGTTAAGCATAAGTGCTCATGATCCAAACTGGCAGGACATATATATGCCCAACACTTTCTGTTCCCTCTATATTTTACAATTTCTTAGTATAGTTTTTCATAATATTAATATTTGAATTTATGTAATAGTAGTTATATTTCCTTTATCTGATTTCATTTGAACCTCCTTTTTTTCTTGCTTAGCCTAGCTAAATGTTTCTGGATTTTTGTTTCTTTTCAAAAACAGAGTTCTTACTTTAATATAATTGTTCAACTGTTTCAACTCTGATCTTTTTCTTCTAAATATGGGACTGGTTTGTTTTCTAAATCCTAGAGATATAGCATTAGATTAGTTGAAATACATTTTGTAGATACTACCACAAAGTTTTTTTTTATTGCTGTTTTGTGTTAAATTTTAATTTGTTGAATTTTCAATTTTGTTTAAAGAAAAAATTAATTCATCTTTGATCTGTGGGCCAGTGTTTATTTATTATTTAGTCTCTATTTGTATGAAATATAAAACTCCACGTTATTGTCTCTAATTTCATTCTTTTGCCATCACAAAAGATACAAACCAGTTTTTGATAGTTGTGGGTTTGCTGTTGCACATATAGTACTAGAATCAAACCTAAATCTCTACCATTAATCTACTTGATCCTTAAACTAAGACTTGTTTTGTGACCTAATATACAATCTGTTCAGGAGACATTTCATACACTGATGAAAAGAATGTGTCTTCAGCCAGGCAATGGTGGCACACACCTTTAATCCCAGCACTCGGAAGGCAGAGGCAGGCAGATCTCTGTGAGTTTGAGGCCATCCTGGTCTATAAGAGCTAGTTCCAGGAAGGCTCCAAAGCTACAAAGAGAAAGACTGCCAAAAGAAAAAAAAATGTGTCTTCTACAGCTGCTCAATAGGAAATTCTATAAATGTTTATTAAATCCATTTGATCTAAAGTATACTGTAGCTTTGTGATTTCATTGATTTTTCTTTTCTTTGAGGGGGAATTTGGATGACCTATTGATAAAGTGAGTTGCTGACATCTCTTACTATGATTGTACTGTAGATTACCTGTTTTTTTTTCTGATGCTATCCGTTTTACAAAACAAATGTTCCAACACTGAGCAAATACAGATTTGAAATAATTACATTGATCATTATAGAGACCTTTGCTGCCTCTTCAGAAGTCAAAAAGCCTATTTTGCCAAATGTTGCATGTACTTTTTATAGATTTCAATTGGCCCAGAATACCGGTTTAGATCTTATTTTGTAGATATCATGCTTGTGTGTTTGTATGCTTGAAACAAAGTCTATTTATGTAGTCCTAGTAGTCCTGGAACTTATTATGTAGGCCACACTGGCCTTAAATTCACAGAGATCCTCTTGTTTCTATCTCCTGAACATTAGGAGTGTGCCACCATGGCTAGTTTGTTGAGTTTTTCTGAGAAAAATATGTATTTAATTGGCCTATTAAATAGAAAATTTAGAGTACTGTACACTCAAGTTGATTTTGTTGTCTTTTACTTGAGTATTTTTCCTTCAAACCAGTATTTATCTGAAATCATGAATGCTTTCTTTCCTTTTAAATTCTTGTGCATCTACTCTTCTAGTGAGGTCGAGTATTTTGTGCTTTCATTAAGGTAGTTGTCTCTTCTGGATGTAACTTTACTAAACATCTTTTGCAATATTTGCTGGTCTAGTGCTCAGGAAATACCCTTAGTGTTTTCAAGTCTTGGATATTATTTCACCTCCATTTCTAAGAATACCCTTGAACATAATGGTTGGAAATTGCTTTTTCTGAACTTAGCACATCTCATTTCATCTCCTCTTGGGTGGTAGAATCTCATCTTTGAAATCTGCTGTAAATGAGATTTCTCACATTTCTTAAAGATTTATGATTTCTTTTCATAGGCTCATTGTAATGTCTTGAAAAAGTTTTCTGGTCATGTATGGATGAATGTATCATCTTTAAGGTTAAGGGAATTTTCTTCCATTATTTATCAGCTGGGTTTTATGTCATTTCTTTTCTTCTATATCTTTGAATATTCTGAAAATGTTCATTTTACCTTGTCTTTTTTTCCCATTTCTTGGTTTTCATTGCAGTAAAATGCCTCTAAAGTCAAACATGCAGGACTGTGAAATTTGTGACTCCTAGAATGATCCAGATTGAGATAGTACCCTATTTCTCTGGATATGTCTTGGAGATTGCTTCACCGAGAGATGGTATCTTTTCCTAAGCAAGGCAAATTGGTGGAGATTTCATGTTAAGTGGTTTTCAAGTTTTGTGAAAATAGAGAATCCTGTCAGAGGCTATGACAGGAAGCATTCAAACAGTTTCTGAGACTCTTTTACACATATTCCAACAAATCTCTTCTCTGAGCTGTGGAGACAATGTGAGAGATGTTAAGGTATTTTGTTTCTTTATGTTTGTAGTCCTAGGTTTCTAAATATTAAAAAAAGATCCTGTCTTGCTTGCAGGTTATCAATATTCTTCCAGATATATAAAGAAAATGTTTTATTAGATCTTTGTGGAGATGAGTGCTGGAACTTCCTTTCCATATTGAATTTCCTAGAGAATTTCTAGAGTGAATAATATTCAACTTCATATGTTCATATTTTTCTTATCGACTCAAAGATGTTTGGATATTCATATTTCAGATTCTGTAAAAAAAAATACCAGTGTAAATATCTATGTACAAATGCATATTTGAGGCCCTGCATTATTTTTACATACTTAAAAGTAGGATTGGTGGATCATATGGAAACTCTATTTTAATATTTGTAGAGACATAAAACTTGTTTCTACAGGTAATATACATTAGATTCCTGTGAAATTATGCAAGGCTTATAATTTGTTCAAATTTCATCACCAATTGACATTTGGTTTTTCCAAATACCTAGGTATGTCCTAGGTATTTATATATGAAATACCTAGGTATGTCCTAGGTATTTATATATGAAATGGTATGTAGTCATAAGGTTTTTCTATATTACTGTAGATGTGCTGTTGGGGAAGTCACAGTGTGTATGGCATATATGCAGGTGAGAACCACATTGTGGAGTCAGTGCTCTCATTCCACTTGCCCACAGGCTTTGGAGACAATTAAATTGTCAGACTTGCATCGCTGAGCACCTTTACATGATGAGTCACATCAGTGATCCTATTTTGAGTTTTGATCTTCATTTCCTCATTGATTGATGCTTACATTGTTTATGTGCACAATTGCCATTTGTATTTATTGTTAGGACTTCCTAATGTCCTCTGCATATTTTGAATTTCTCTTTTTCAGTAAGCTTTTCTCTATATATATATAACAGGAATTATTTTTTCAATTGTTTTTATTGAGCTCTACATTTTTCTCTGCTCCCCTCTCTTTCCCACTCTCCTTCAACCCTCTCCCATGGTCAGCATGCTCTGAATTTACTCAGATCTTGTCTTTTTCTACTTCCCATGTAGAATAAATCCATGTATGTCTCTGTTAGGGTACTATTTGTTGTCTAGGTCCTCTGGGATTGGGAATTGTACACTGATTTTACTTTACTTTGTTTTATATCTAAAAGCCACTTATGAGTACATATGATAATTGTCTTTCTGGACCTGGGTTACCTCACCCAATATCATGATTTCTAGATCCATCCATTTTAAGATGTTATTTTTCTTTCTGCTGTGCAGTACTCCATTGTGTAAATGTACCACATTTTCCTTATCCATTCTTCGGTTAAGGGGCATTTAGATTGTTTCCAGATCCTGGCTATGACAAACAATCCTGCTATGAACTATGTCCGTCGCTTTACAGAATGTTTTCAGCTTCAGGAGGTCCCATTTATTGTTTCTCTCAGTGTCTGTGCTACTGGCGTTATATTTAGGAAGTGGTCTCCTGTGCCAATGCGTTCAAGTGTACTTCCCACTTTCTCTTCTATGAGGTTCAGTGTGGTTCGCTTTGAGGTCTTTGATCCATTTGGACTTGAGTTTGTGCATGGTGATAGATATGGGTCTATTTTTATTCTTCTACACGTTGATATCCAGTTATGCCAACACTATTTGTTAAATATGCTTTCTTTTTTCCATTTGATGGTTTTTTGCTTCTTTGTCAAAAATCAGGTGTTTGAAGGTATGTGGATTAATATCTGGGTCTTCAATTGGGTTCCATTGTTCCTCCTGTTTGTTCTTATGCTAATACCAGGCTGTTTTTAGTACTGTAGCTCTGTAGTAGTTTGAAGTCAGGGATTGTGATGCCTCCAGAAGTTCTTTTATTGTACACGATTGTTTTGGCTATCCTGTTTTTGTTTTTTTCTTTTCCATATGAAGTTGAGTACTGTTCTTTCAAGGTCTGTGAAGGATTTTGCTGGCCATTGCACTGAATCTGTTTCATCAGTGTTTTTGATCTTGGCCATTCTTAGAGGTGTAAGATGGAATCTCAGACTTGTTTTTATTTGCATTTCTCTGATGACTAAGGATGTTAAACATTTCCTTAAGTATCTTTCAGCCATTTTAGATTTCTCTGTTGAGAGTTCTGTTTAGATCTGTACTACATTTTTTTATTGGTTTGTTCTTTTGATGACCAATTTCTTGTGTTCTTTGTATATTTTGGAGATCAGACCTCTGCCTGATGTGGGGTTAGTGAAGATCTTTTCCCATTCTGTAGGCTGCTGTTCTGTCTTGTTGACTGTGTCCTTTGCTTTACAGAAGGTTTTCAGTTTCAAGAGTTCCCATTTATTGTCTGTCTGTGCTACTGGGGTTATATTTAGGAAGTGGTCTTCTGTGCCAATGCATTCAATTGTTCTTCCCACTTTCTCTTTATGAGGTTCAGTGTGGCTGGATTTTTGTTGAGGTCTTTGATCTGTTTGACTTGAGTTTTGTGCATGGTAATAGGTATGGATCTATATTCATCTATTTCCCATTCTGTAGGCTAATGTTTTGTCTTGATGACCTTGTTCTTTATTAGATATGCAGCTTGCAAATACGTTTTTCACTTTGTGTTTGTCTTTCTACAGTTAATAGTATTTTGATGCTCACACTTTTAAATAAAATGCTCATGGGGTTTCTCTATTTTCTTTTTTTCTTGTTAAGTATTATATCTAAGAGGTCACTGCCAGTTCTGTGAGTCAGACTATGTTTAGGTCTTAGACTAACTTTGAGATAGTTTTTGTATATAGTTTTAGTAAGGGTCCCAAATTCACACTTTCACATGAGGATATCCAGTTTTATCAGGAACATGTATTGTTTAGACACTTGTTAATTGGTCTGGGAAACACTGTCAAAAGTCATCCACACCAAGGATCATTTTGAGTTCTTTCTTCTATTACATTCCATTGGTCTACATAAGTACTTTTGAAGATGGCACTGCAAAAATCTTTGAAATTAGGAAGTGTGACTCCATCAGCATTGTGCTTCAAGTCTGTGTTGTCATCAAAAAGTTATGAATAATAGGGTTTTTCTATTTTTGTAAATATTAGGATGTTTAATATAGTTGGATTGAGTGTGTAGATTGCTTTATGTAGTACTATGAATAGTGCCTTTTCATTTTGTCTTTTTAAAAAATTTTATTTATTGTGTATATGGTGTATATATATGCCTGCAGGCCAGAAGAGGGTACCAGATCTCATTACAGATGGTTGTGAGCCTCCATGTGGTTGCTGGGAATTAAACTCAGGACCTCTGGAAGTGCAGTCAGTGCTCTTAATCATTGAGCCATCTCTCCAGCCCTTCATTTATGTCTTTAGCAACCATTTGTAGTTTTAATTATGTAAGCCTTTGTCCATCTTAGTTAATTGCTGAATGTTTTTCACTTCTTGATACTTTGAGGTTTTAATAGTTGTACTGAGATTAGTTTACAATATATAGATTTACAATTAACACTATTAGATATTGTTATGATCATATTAATGCAATTAAATTAGTATATCAGTTAATTCACATACTTTTTACATGGGTGTACTACAGGTACTTAAGATATATTCAACAGGCTCTAAATATACATTATTGAGACCTAGTGCTAACTTATTTATCTTAAAACTGCATGTTGATTCCCTTCAACCAATATTTTCCATAATCCCCAAGGCTAAATTGGTAACCAGTCTTCAAGTTTTATAGTTTATTTTTTGATTACACAGACAAGTGAGATCATGAAGTACTCCTACTGTCATTATTTCACACAGCTTGACCTGAATTCATCAATATTGTCACAAATTAAATGACATCCTTTTAAGATTGAACATATTCTGTATTACCTTTTATCCATTCGTCTATTTTTGACACACTATTTTTATCCTATGAATTCTAACAAATATTACAATAAAAATCTGTATCTCTCTCAAGATCCTGATTTCATTTTTTTCATATATTTACCCTGCATTGGAAATGGCTAAACCATTTTTTTAAGTTATATTTTTAATTTTAAAAATTTTAGAATTTGGTCCTCATTTTCTGTTTGTTTTGAAGATTGAACTAAGGTGGTTAGACGTTTGCAGCAAGTACTCTGAATGACCTATCTCACTCACCCTACAATTTCAATCTTTTGTTGTTTCAGTTGCACTTTTTCTTTACAATGCTCATGTTTAATCATTACATTAGCATACTTGTGTGAAAAAGATGCTGGAAGTCACAGCAACTTGTAATTCTACTTGAATAACAAGATATAAGGTGCTTCTATTTTGTTTTGCATAATGGTTATGCCAATTTACACTTACCCCAAGCGTATTTTATTTCTTCTATATCCTCAACCACACTTACTATCTTTTGACTTCTTGGTAATTCAGGAAAAAGGTCTGAAGTATTATCCCATGGTCATTTTGACATGATACAGAGCACTTCCCGTAAACTTTTAATAGTTTTTGTCTCTGCTAGGATAATGTTCCATTTCTTATTTGTCGTTTTATTATTTGCTATTGAATTATGAGTTACTTTAGTAGTTTGATATTAATGCATTATTAGATTGTTTAGAAATATTTATTACGTAGGTTATTTTTGTTTTCTGTCCTACCAAATTTGTAATAGACAACCACTTTACTTTTAATTCAGTGTTTTTTGATATTGCACCTCAAAAAACAATTGATAAGAACAATGTCAGAATTTTGCTTTATTGTGGTTTTAAATTTAAATCTCTAACCTATTGAGTTAGTTTATGATGTACCATATGGAACCAATTTCACTTATTTTACATTTTATTTACATACCTGTTTTTGATGACTACTTTATTCTGTGTATTTGTTCCTGTGTGAAAGGTAAATTGACCCTTTATGTGTCAACATGAGGCTCTGCATTATTTACCGTTGTTCTGTGTCTCTTTATTGTAGGATAATTTAATCAAGTGTGATGGTTCCAATTATTTTTGTCATATGAATGCTTCAGCTATCCCAGTTTCTTTATGACCACATATAATTTTTATAATTTCCTCTTTCTAAGCATAAAACAAAAATAGGGATTACATTGAGTCTGTATTGCTTTGGGCTGTATGTACACGATAATCTTTTAATCCAAAAATAGGCAACATGTCTACATTTATTCCTGTCATCTTCAATTTATTACCAATATTTTAGTTTCCAGTATATAGATATTTTTCTGCCTTGGTTAAACTTATTTCTACATAGTAAAAGTCCAATCTTTTGTTACCTATACCTTTGGTGATTATGTTCATAAAAACAATGCCATATATTTTTCCTTGCATTTTATTCTAATTTTGTCTTTGATCCACTCTAAGTTAATTTTATATAGTGTAAATTGAAATTTCTACATCTATTCTTTTTGTTGTTGGCTTTTTAAGACAGGGTTTCTCTGTTGCTTTGGCACTTGTACCGAAACATTCTCTGTAGAACAGACTGGCCTTGAAGTTACAGAGATCCACCAGCCTCTGACTGCCTAAAGCTGGGATTAAAGGCATTGGCCATCACTGCTCAGTCTATTCTAAATCTTAACATCCAGTTTTTCTATCACTGTTCAAACCTTTCTCTGATAAATGACCATGTTATTCTTATCCAAACTCACTTGATATACTCAAAGTTTCATTTCCAATCTGGGGCACTATGTTTATGGGGCTTTTTGACTTAATTACCCATGTGGGTAGTTCACTATTAATACACAGAAATGTAGTTAATTCTTGTGTGGTTTTGTATATTGAACTTTAATTTGCAGCCTCTAATAATTTCTGGAGAAGTAACTTTTCTATACAAGCATACCATTTACAAATACACATTTTACTTTTTCCCTTCTGATTTGGATGTCTCATTTCCCCTCCCCAATTTCTCTGGCTAAGAATTGCCTCATTACCTTGAATCCAACTGGTTAGCAAGAGACATCACTTTTTGAAGACTTTTATCACAATTTGCTTATCCACTTAGTGTGTGCTTGTGTACCTGTTTTTATGTATGCATGCATATAGGTGTGAACACGCCAAAACACGCATGTTAGGTGACAACTTAAGAAATCTGTTTTCTCCTTCTACTCTCTAAGTGCCAGGGATTCAATTTAGGTAATTAGGCTTATCAGAAAGTGGCTTTTATGTACTAGCCAGATCACCTGCTTTATTGGTATCATTTTCTTATTTTTGAGAAAATAGTTTCTATTACTTTTGTGTTTTTGTTAAGTTTCTCACAAGCTGAGCTTATTAAGGCACATTTTTTTCTATACCTAATTTGTTAAAAAAATTATCATGGAAAAATGTTATTTCTCAATTTACTTTCTAAACCTGTTAATTTTATTCTTCATATTGCTAATATGGTACATCCCCTTTGTTGATGACATGTTAAAACAGTAGTATGGGAACTTTTTAATGCACTGTTGGAAATTTGGAAAAAAAAGTGAAACATGCCAGCCAGTAAGGCTGAGGAATGCATAGGCAGCACGTTTATATTGGGTTTCATCATCTTGAGTTGATGAGGACTGATCAGGTCTTTTCCTCAAGAAACAGGTTCCACTGAGACATGAACTTGAATCACTGAATTCCAAGTCCAGAGTGTTAACCATTACACCGTAAGAGCTGGTGTTACTGGATGATTACTGGACTGTTATTGATGAACTTAACCTTTTCTGAAAGTGAAATAAGTTATTCTACCTTCAATTAGAGTTTGAAATTGATTTATTTCTAGTCCTTCATTTATATTTGTTATGCTCTGTTATTCTTTCCTTTTACTGTGGAGATCACCTTGTCTAAAGGTCAGAGTTTGAGCTTAAGTTCGCTCTTTCAAGGTTAACAGGTATAGCTACAAATCAATATACACTAAACTAGGGTGTGGTTACTTGTTTTGGACATTAAGATGGCCCATAGAGGTAGAATCACTCCACCCTGACCAAAGATCACCTTCTTTTGAAAAAGGTGGTTTGACTTAGGGAGTAGCTGCCTGCAGGATACTTGGTCTAGGGTGTTTTCACTACCCCAAACATTTTTTTTTAAGGAATTAATGGCTTAATGTCTCAAATATTGGAGCAAGTTACTGATCTGGTTGTCCTTTGTGTCATGTTAAAGCAGTCTTTTGCCTTCTCCCCTTTTTGAATTGGGGCATAAAAGTGTATAGAAAATTAAACAAGCTTGTCAGCAAATGACTATCACTAAATCATATTGTTGACCTCACATTTTTAATGTGCATGTAGCATTTTTTTCAGTTTTACTCCTATAGTTTATTTCTAGTTTCATGGCATTGCTGTTCAAAAAGATATATGGAGTTTCAGACTATTAAAATATGTTGCTTTATCCCTAAACTACAATGTGTGGAGAGAGCTATTTGTAAATGTGCAGTAAAATAGTGCTGTGAAATGGACCAGTATACCTGTTTCATCCATTTAACTTAAAGTCATGTCCAAATGAGTCTCGATTACTTATACAGATGATCTCCTGCTTCAATTGGAATGCTGAGGAATACTCTTTAAAGATATGTCCATGTATTTAGATACTCAAAGACAGATATTTGCAAATGTTAGGTCTCTCCATGTAATGGTTTCATTTATAATGTAGTGACTCTTCACACTTTGTTAACTCCTTTGTCTTCCATGTGTAATGTATTATTTCTATTGTTTTACTTTCAGACTTTATGTTCTTTAAGTTAAAGTGAGGTTTGTGGCTGGTTCCTGTTTTTTGTCTTAACTCTGTACTTAACCAGTGACTTTCATAATTTTTCTGTTCACTCCTGATCTACAAAGTTTTTTGCCAAGAAATACATTGATGGTAGTTTTTATTTGTGATGAAACAATTGTTCTCAAAATCCTCTTTAAAGTTTTAATGTGTAATATCTATATTCTACTGAACATGAATAGACCTTTAAGTGTCACAGACCTAAATGACCATATTGTTACTGAGTCTGAAAGTTTTCAGTTACTATTTAGACATGGACTAGCTATGGACTCTCTTACTGTCTTCAGTGACAGTAAGAGAGAGGGGACCAGGGTATCAGAAGATAAGTCGATAGAGAAGAAAATTTCAAATAGGGAGATTACTTTTGTCCTTTCATTGGGGCCTCTGAGAAAGCCTTACATCAGTCTGATTCTCAATTTTTCTGTTTCTTCTACTTAATCCCTATAATAGGGAATTGTGAATGTTAATTAATCATGATTGCATTCCATAAACCCTATGAGTTTTCCACATTTTCATTTTATTCTTGTTTTCAAATAATTTCAAGTTCTAATTGAACAGCCTGGTTTTGAGTCATTGTTATTCCCTTTCACTGTATTCTTTGGCTACAGAATTCATTTGGCTTTGATTCCCCTATCTTCATTGAAACTCATTTTGTTCAGGTGTTTTTCAGATTGTACACTATCTGTTCTCTTGTAGTTCTTAAATTCTTGTTTTAAATTGTTAGGCAATCAATATGCCTGTTTGGGGGGACATTATTGCATTTCCTTGATTCCCTTTTCATGCACAAGATATACATGTGTTTTGCATGTATAAGTATGTGTTCTAAGTCAGAGGACAACCTCCATTTTCTTCATCGGGAATGTCATCCACCTCCATTGAGATAGGGTCTCTCCTTGGTTCACTAAATAGGCCAGACTGGCAAGCCAATAAACTTCTTGGATTCTCCTCCCATCACCCCAACACTCGTGCTTTAAATGCCAAGTTCTTTACCGAGATATCTCCTAAGCTCTCTTTTACTATTTCTGATTAAATTTACCAAGTTTTCTCATTTGGTAAATTAGGCATGCATCCATTGGATTTGCTGCCTCATTACAATGAGCTAAGAGCTATTGGTGAGTGCAAGAATCAAGACTTGGTTGGATGCAATGGTTTCTAGTGTGGTAAGGGCAAAACAATATAGTGGCCTTTCAGTTTTATCTGCTAAAAAGAACGAGATTACAAGGTTACTCACTTAAGCTGTGTATATTCTGATGCTGCCATAAATGAAACTATTTAAACAGGAATTTTAGCTTTAGATGTAATCTTTTATGCATAGAAATCTGTGTACTGACATTCTTTTGTGCTGCTACATTGCTGAATTTACGATAATCATTTTTTGAGGAATCTTGCTTTTTCTACATATGTGATTATGCTTCTATCTTTTACAATTTGCTTGTATTTGTCTATTTGATCCAACTAGACTATTAAGCATTATGTTGAATAGAAGTAGCAAAAGCTGACATGTTTTGTTCCTAATATCAAAAATGTTTTAGTACTTCACTACTGCAAGGTCTTTTTAGGCCTGTATTATGTTAAGGGGGTTTCCTCCTATTCTCTTCTAGTTTTATAATGTGTTCATTGATGTCTGTGACCCATTTTCACTTAATTTGTATTAAGTTCAAGGTCTATAGCTAAATTCACACATTTTTCATGTCTATCCATTATTTTATCATTTATTGATAAGATTATATTTTCCCCATTGTCTTTTGTTCCATTACAGATTAGCTGAGTGATCTTAGAAGGTTCTATTTTGACATGCTATTTTTTTTCCTTTCATGTTACTTTTCTTTATCTACACTTTCTGCACCCCTGAAGCTTTATAGCAAGGCACTGAAATAGGTTCTGCTTATCCTTTTTTATCATATTGTTTATATTTTTTTTCCTCCGTAGAAATCTTAGAATTTGGCAATATTGATAAAATGTATTTATTTAAATACTTAAAGATGCATTTAATGTAGAGATCAGCATGGGTTATTGAACATCTGGCAATACTGAAATTTTTTACCCATCTATGTGGATAAATTTTAATTCATAGTTTTGTTTGGAAATGTACTTATTTCTATCTAAATATTTGATTTGGTGGTACCAGTGTAATGATGTACTTTATTCCTAATTCCACTCCCTAACTTTTGGCATATAAGAAAGTGACTAAGTTTTGTACACTAACTTTGCATCCTGCAATCTTGCTGAGAACACTTAGTTGCAGAAATGTGTGTTTCTATGTTTTCTATATCAATCATGCCACCTAAAAGAAAATCTTCACAACATATTTTGATCCATTAGTTTGGATTTTTCCATAAACTTTTGAAAGTGAGTGGGGACCATCATTGCCTTTTCCCCCCTGTCAATTATATTTGGTGTGTATTTTGGTAAATATCACTTAATGTTGCCTTATAGTGTTAATTTTCTGGTTTTTTTTAAATCATGAGTTAGTAAAGAATTTTATATCAGATACACTTTTGTGTCCAGTGATAAATCAATAATTTCTTTTTGCTTCTTGTGATTACTTACCTGAGATTTCAATGTTCCAGAGGTTTATTTGGTCTTTGTTTTTAATCATGAATTGGTAAAGAATTTTGTTAGATGCATTTCTGTGTCCAGTGATATAATCATGTAATTTCTTTTCACTTTTTGTGTCTTGTGATCACTTACCTGAGATTTTAATGTTCCAGAGGTTTGTTTGGTCTTTGTTTTTAATCATGAATTGGTAAAGAATTTTGTTAGATGCAATTCTGTGTCCAGTGATATAATCATGTAATTTCTTTTTGCTTCTTGTGTCTTGTGATCACTTACCTGAGATTTTAATGTTCCAGAGGTTTGTTTGGTCTTTGTTTTTAATCATGAATTGGTAAAGAAGTTTGTTAGATGCAATTCTGTGTCCAGTGATATAATCATGTAATTTCTTTTTGCTTCTTGTGTCTTGTGATCACTTACCTGAGATTTTAATGTTCCAGAGGTTTGGTTGGTCTTTGTTTTTAATCATGAATTGGTAAAGAATTTTGTTAGATGCACTTCTGTGTCCAGCGATATAATCATGTAGCTTCTTTTTGCTTCATGTGTTTTGTGATCACTTACCTGAGATTCTAATGTTCCAGGGATTTGTTTTTTATTTAATCATGAATTGGTAAGAGAATTCTGTCAGATACATTTCTGTGTCTAGTGATATAATCATAGAACTTCTCTTTTTTGCTTCTGGTGTCTTGTAATCACCTGAGTTTTTAATGTTCCAGAGTTATTGGTTTTATCGTGAGTTGGTAAAGATTGTCAAATGCATTTTTGTAGCTTGATTTTGCTTGTGATTATTTACCTGAGATGCAAATGTTCCAGGGATTTTTTTTTATCATGAATTGGTAAAGAATTTTGTCAGATGCATTTCTGTGTCCAGTGATATAATCATGGAACTTCTTGCTTCTTGTGTCTTGTGATCACTTACCTGAGTTTGTAATGTTCCAGAGTTGTTGGTTGTTTTTAATTATCATGAGTTGGTAAACAATTGCCAGATGCACTTTTGTGTCCGGTGATATAATCAAGTAGCTGGGTTTGTTTCTTGTTGATTACTTACCTGAGATTTTAACGTTCCAGAGGTATGTTTGGTTTTTATACGTTGCTAAAGAATTTTGAGAGATATTTGTGTCTAGTAATATAATCATATAACTTCTTCTTTGCTTCTTGTGCCTTGTGTAAACTTACCTGAGTTTTTAATGTTCTAGAGTTTTTTTTTTTAAATCATGAGTTGGTAAAGAAAATTAGATGAATTTTTGTGTCTAGTGATATACCCATGTAACTTTTTTTGCTTCTTGTGATTACTTACCTGAGTTTTTAATGTTCCAGAAGGTTTTTTTAAAATTATGAGTTGATAAAGAATTTTGTCAGATGTACTTTTGTGTCTAGTATTTAATGTTCCAGAGGTTTGGGGGTTTTTGTATGAGTTGGCAAATAATTCTGTCAGTTACATTTCTGTGTCCAGTGATATAATCATGTAACTTCTTTTTTGCTTCTTAAGATCACTTACCTGAGATTTTAATGTTCCACAGCCTTGAACAACTATGAACAATTTGCATTTGGCATATTAATGTTTTTCCATGTGTTGTTTAATGTGTAAAACATGAATTACTGATACTTAGCATGTCTAGAATGTGTTATCTGATATTGAAATTAGGGCAATGTTGGACTCAAGTAAGGTAGGCAATACTTTCTACCTACTGAAAGACACTGTAGAAAATTTGATATAATTTCTTCCTTTAAAAATCTGTCAGAATTAGCAGGGCGGTGGTGGCGCACGACTTTAAGGCCAGCACTCGGGAAACAGAGGCAGGTGGATCTCTGTGAGTTCAGCCTGGTCTACAAGAGCTAGTTTCAGGACAGGCACCAAAGCTACAGAGAAACTTGTCTCAAAAAAAATTGTCAGAATTCATCAGTAAACCCATGGAACTTTCTGTTTAGGTTGCCTATTGATTTAATATCTTCTTGTGAGACTTGACAGATCACATTTACCAAAGAGTTGATCCATTTCATTAATTATATCTTCTATTATTATAACATCACATCCTTTGTTTACATATTCTGAAAATGTTCTGCCCTAGTTTATCATTTATATTTTTATTATGTTTACCAATGTCTTTAACTCTTTGAAATAGCTGCTTTAAATATTTGTCTAAGTCCAATGCAAGGGCTTCAAGACCTTTTTGAATACTATATTTTTTTCTTGAAAAAGCATAGCAACCCTTTGCCTATCTTTATCAGTAATGGCTTCATCCTCAGTAGGATTACAGAAAATAAGCAGATCTTACTTTCATAGAAACTCTGAAATTAGATTCTGATAGCCGTATTCTTGACCATACTTTTACAAGCCAGGTAATATAAATAGGTACTCTCCCTAAACTGATTTGTACCACAGAAAGTCGACAGTCCTTTCTATTCCAATATTCTCTTTACCAAGGTTATATTTCCTGAGAGGTATGTATCTATGTAGTGTTCTGTTGGATTCTTGGCAAATATCTCTCTCTCCCAAACAAAAGATGATGTAGCATCTCTCTCCCCTCCTTGTCCTACCCCAATCCCTTTTTCATTCTTCCCCACTTTCTGAGATATTTTCATTTTTCTATCAGTGGAAACAGTAGGAATATTAGCTATATCATAGCTGATGGCTTGATAGCAAATGTCTTTTTTGTTGTTGTTTGGCTGATTTTAGCCTGCTCAAAAACCACTTTTACTTTCTTAGGTAACACCTAAAAGTAAAGAATTACACTGTATCTAATATAGACCTTTTAAGTGTGACAGCATTAGACCTTGTGCAATTAGGAAGGTAGAATATCTGTCTTGGATACAGCTCAATTGCAAAACACTTTACTAGTACTGCCACAAATTGCAGGAAAGATACTTATTGAATATCAATGACTATGTAAAACAAATTTCCCAATCTGAAATCTACTGTAAACATGATATTATATGTGGGATTCTGGTACCATGAACCTAGGAGACTACTGAGATACTTGTGAATACAAACTTTTTCTATACATGCTTCATGAAAAGTTTTCAAAACTAGGATTATTATCTACAAAACTATTAAGAGCTGTAATTTCTATAGTTCTTTTAGGGGTTTGAGCATTTAATATTTTTCTTCTCCCCTTCCCCCCCCCTTTGGAATACTGCTTGAACTGCATTTTTTATGTTTTGGTTGATTTCTCTGGATTTTGTATCCATTTTCAACTAATCTAAGCCCACTTTCAAATAATACTATACCAATGCACACACAGTATGACCTGAAATAAATATAACCATAGTTAAAATCACTGTTGACATTCACTGCACTTAAGTATACATAACCATTATAATACACTGTTGGTTGTTTTAAACAAAATCTTACCTGATAGGACAGTTTTAAAATAAAAAGTAATACTTTACATTTACTTACCTTTGATGATTTTTCTTTATTTAGGTATGTTTCCCACCTATATTCCTTCTAAGACTTCAACATTTCTTACGGAGGGAACTGGCCATAACTTTACTCAACTTCTGCTTATCTGATTATTTCTCCTTCACCTTTGAAGGACAATTCCAGAGTACAGAATGATAGATGAGTGGGTTTTTTTTTTTTTTTTACTCCACTTTTCTTGCTTCCATGGTTTCTGAGGAAAGGTTGGATGTAGTCTGTAATATTGCTACTTTATGGTAGGATGTTCTCCTAGATGACTTGCTGTAGATGATATGCTTAGATGCATTTTTGGCATTTATCCCGCTTGGTGTTCTCTGTTAATACTTTCCAGTTCCAGAATTTGTTTAATTCCATTTCCTAATTTATATTTCATTCTTCATATTCTATGTTCTGTTTATTGTTTTCTTTTTATCTTTCAGCATACTTTAGACTATTTCTTTTGTTTTTTGAATCAGAGTTTCTCTGTAGCTTTGGAGCCTGTCCTGGAACTAGTTCTTGTAGACCAGGCTGGCCTCGAACTCACAAGAGATCTGCCTGCCTCTGCCTTCCAAGTGCTGGGATTGAAGGCATATGCCACCACTGTCTGACTAGACTATTTCTATTTTATTACAAGTGAGGATGTGTGTATGCCCATTTGTAGGTTAGGGGATAATTTTGTGTAGTTCTCTCCTTGCACCTTTATGTGGGTTTTGGATCTCAAATTCAGATCACCAGGCTTAGGCAGCAAGTCCCTTTACCAACTAAACCATTCCATAGCCTGAGAAGGAAATTTTCTTGGTTAAGTTCAATGCCTGTGCTTTTTCCAGCCTTCTGCAGAAAGGCTACTTTATTGTTGTTGTTCTCTATATACTCCACAATTTTTGTTTACAACTGTATATTTTCAATATGCTATATGATAACTATGAACATTACATTCTTTACTGCCTCCAGATTTTTATAATGCTTCAATATATAACTGTTTCTCAGTGACTTCTAAATTATTTTTGTGAAGTTGTGTGTGGTCTTTGAGTCCCTGCTCCTTTCATTTATGTTCAGTTCATTATGGCAGATTTTCTTGAAGAAATTGGAGAGGTAGAAAGGAGGTACAGGATTCATCCAGTTTTTGAAAATTAAATGGATTGGAATATTCCTTCAATATTTAGACATTTACAATGCTGTTTATGCTTTCACTTGTAGCTTGAGGTGAGCACAGAAATCTGCCATAGGTAGTGTTGTACTGTTTTCAGGGCTTTTCTTAGCATCTACCTCTGTACATGTCATAAGTTCTTTAACATACATTTTCACTTTAAATGTTCTTAGCGTCCACTAAAACTCACTATAGATTGTCTTCTGAGACTTTTCTGTGGTCTATTGTATGCTTTAGTCACTGAACTTTTCCCAAGTCATTATAACTGGTCTGAATGTCTTACAGTGTTTGCGAGTACTGTCCACCATTTATACTGAGTAAAATCTAAAGGTTAAAAAATGTAGTCACTTTACATTAGTGTTCAGGCTGCTCCCAAACACTATGAAACAAAAAATAATTTTTAGAATAAGGACTGCTCTGCTCCCTCCAGAAATGAGGGTCATAGTCTATACTTGGAATATAGTCTACCATCTTCAACAGTGCCACCAAACCAGGTGAGGAGAGGGAAGATGAGTATGCAAGAACAAGCAAAAATGTCACAAGTTCCTATTGTTTTGAAGAAGCTTGTGCTTTCTTCCCATCATGTGGGTTCCAGAGGATTGCACTAAAGTTGTCAGTCTTGGCAGCAAGCACCTTTACCCACTGAGCCATCTTGCTGATCCTCTACCACTTTTTAGTTGGCTATTTCTTTTTGTGATGTTCACGAAGTTGAACTAGGACTGCTTCCTAGAATTAATCACTGGCATTAATTCTGAATTTATAGAAAAATGTATTTCTGTGGAGAGGGGCACCTTATTTTTGTTGATAGCACTTAACATTCTCACTCTTCTGACAGAGCAGCTTTAAACCTTTTCTTGCCTTTTGTACCCACAGGCATACAACACTGGGCAGATTCTCTGTTCATGGGTAATTTCTAGGTTATAGTAGTCTGCCTACTATTGAAGGGATTGATCACAAATGGTTTTATTTTGCTGTTACTGTTGTTGGGGTTTCTTGTTCTAATTTTTGGGATAAGTCAAAAGATTTGATGTCCAAGCAGGGAAACATAGTATGTTGTTATTCTTCAAATCTTCCTGAAAGCCTTTAAAATTATGCTTTTTCACATATGGATTTTCCCACTCCTGGTCTCTGTAGCTACTTGAATACCATTGCCACCATGTTTGTTTTGTTTTGTTTTGTTTTTGATGGTTCCCTTTCACTTCTCACTGGCCTCCCAATTCTCCCTGGCTTTCCCTTTGCTATATTTTCTACATAGCAGTCCCTTAAATCCTTTTGATAAAAAGTGCATCATGCTACTTTCATTCTTAAATGCTCTATCCCGTTCCTATCACACTTTCTTGGACTAGTTTCATGGACAAAGAATAATTCAAAAAACTTGTGCCACCACTTCCTAAGAAAGCACTCCAGTGAGCAGCTGGAAATTGGCTTACAATACTCATTTAAAGTTCTACCAGTGATACTAAGCTGGAGTATTGATCACCACTGAAGGCATACTTTGAGAGATTTCTTTCCATTCTCTTTGACTACTCTGTATGGAGTTAAGCAGGCCTCTGGAGTCAAACACTGTATTTCTTGTATTAAAGGAGCCTTTGGTGTGAAGACAGCATGAACGCTAAAAGTAGTACATGTGTGAGGACCCATACTGCCTATGTGTCCTCAAAACCAGGGATGTTTCTTTACTTCGTTGTTCTTTGTGAGTGCCACACACCAGGGTTTCCAATGTGATTTAATGAGCTGTGTCTGTACATCAAGGTCTTCATTCTCAAGCCAGTTACCATTACTCATATGCCCTTCTGCTCTTTGAAACAGGCTATTTCCTCAGTAAGCAGCATCCTAATTTCTACATGTTTTCCGATTATCCTTGGAAATTCCTCAAAGATGTACCAGTTTGATTCTTGGGTGTAGTTTGGCAACAGTGAGCTGAGGCCTGCAGAAACACACTGCACTGGTGCTGCCACACCTTTACATGGTGTTCATGTTGAGGAAGTCAAAGAAGAGAGTCTCCCCTAACCCCTGCCAGGGACCCTCCCTTCTTCTGCTCATAGTCCTCCTGCAGCCAGGAGGGGTGGGGAGTCAGTTTCAGCTGATTACTTTTGACATCAGTTGTTAACATAATTTTGACATTAAGCTTCCCCTAGCTCTGGGGTGATTCTGACTATGTCCAGGCTTTGGCTTGAGGAACCATGGGGAGCCTTTGGGATCCCAGATCTGGCCTCGCTGGAGGCAGCCTGGGAAGGGACCTGTATTTCTCAAGCACACGCCCTCCAGGCCTGGGGGTGGGGCCCCAGCAGATGTCTGGATTTGGTAGCCAGGGCCTGGAGCCGGATGCTGAGAATGAGGCCTGCAACTCATTTCCCCATTAAACATTCTGAGAACATCTGCACCAGTTTCCAAGGCTTCTCCTTAATTGCTTTGATTATTGTGTGAAGTTAAGAACTGGCACATTTCCGTGCTGTTGTGATGAAGGTGAAAAGATCGCTCTTAATTAGATTAAAAACATTTTTTTCTTCCTGTGTAATTTCTCCTCAAAAATCAAGGCCACTTTTTTGTTTTCTTCATCCAAAGACCTCCAGAAACTTTCCTCCCCACCTCTCCAGAGGTTTCTGGGGAATGTCCTGTGAGCTCAACTTTTGGAGAAGATAGTGCTTAACCCAGATTCCATTGTATATTAAAGTTTCCTGGGGCTGCTCTTGCTGCCTGGAACCTTCCCTCACAAATGTGTCTTGAGAGACCTGGACAGTGACTTCTTGCAGCATGTAAAGCTGCGTGCACTGCTTTAGTTCTGTAGGCAGCTGTGCCGCTCACTTTCTGCTTCCTGGGCTCCATTGGGGCTGGCTCTCTCATTGCCTGTCCTCTTTAGCACCTCTACTATTCAGACCCCACCTGTGGGCCCATAGAACCATTTCCATTTATTCTGAGATTTATGTGTTAGGCCTGTTATCTCCATTGTGAGAAAAGGCATTCAGGAAAAAGTCTCCAGTACTATGAACCAGATCGGAAGTTATATAAAGCCAAGCATTGTTCCTAAGATGTCTTGGGACTCCACAGGTCATCTTCAACTATCATGTCACTGTCCATTTCAAGTCAAATGTATCCACAAATCTTTGCTTGAATACAAAGTAAATGTTCCTTAATGTGCCAAAGATACTCACTTGCACAGGATGTGGAAAGATCCTCTCTGAAGGTGTTTGTAGATAGTGAGCAGCTGGAAGAAGCCCCTTTCCCAGAGGTTCCTGGCCAGTGAAGAGCTGAAAGTCAGGGCCTAAGGCCAGATTTTTCTAGCTAACCTTCTTCCTCCCTGTCCTCCACCCTGAAAAGTCTAACAAGGCTGTCTCAGGGGGTGTTTACTGGGTGTTTTGTTTGTTTTGGGGTTTTTTTGTAGCCTAGTCTTACCCCCAGACCTATCTCCTCAGGCTCATATCTTATCCCTAACTTACGTACTCCTGAACAAATGACGGACCCCAATTCAATCTAGATAACAAGTGGGGCACTGGAACACTTTTCTGGCTCACAAATCTGAACCCAGCTGTTCCAGACACAGCTGGACCTACTTCAGTGATAATCTTCCTCTTTCTCCTTCTACCCTGTCGCCTTTTTGTTCACTTCCCCTCACTCTCTGCCCATAGATAAATGCACAACTAGATGCATGCATAGCTATACACATCTGTATCTTTAAGCAGCCATTTTCCATTGAGTTTAAGATGGTCACCAACTTATAGCAACTAGGAGAAAGCAGTCACAGGCTCTTTTCCAGTGATGACTGCCACAGGCTCAGGATAGGCTCTTGTTGCTTCCAAACCCAGTACAAGACATCCTCATATGCACAACTATGTCTCTGAAGCTGTAGTCCAGCCACAATGCCCCCTCTAGAAAGAGTTGGTGGATTCCTGACCCTTACACACTGGAGAGTTGTAAATGAGGACTCCTCAAAGGATTATTCAGTGAGATATTTCCAGAATCCAGGCCTGGTTGCAGGGTATGCAAAAACAACAGGTGTCCACTCAAGCAAGGTATTTTCCTAAGCGGAACTGGGTACCAGCTGTGAATATACATTTACACTGAACTTCTCGTCTTGTTCCTGGCAGCTGTTGTGGGAATGGCTTCTACACGTTCTGTCCTTGTCTCTTACTTCTCGCCTCTGAGTGGAGACACAGGTGGTGGTGGGGCTGGTCTGGCTCAGGGTCTGTGAGCAGGGCATGGGCGGCTGGCACAGGCTGTGGAGCTGCAGCTCAGCAATGTCACGCAGAGCCTGACTGCAGCTGTCCAGATGCCCTAGGGAGGGCTTTTTCCTTCATGGTGCAGGATCCACAGGGCTTTGGCAAATCCACCAAGACGGGGAAATTGATTGAGGGGGATAGAGCAGGGGGCCTCTTCTAGGGGAGAACATAGGCAGCTTGTTTATTGCATTGGAATGGGCTGGCTCAGGGGACTTGCCTGTGCCAGGCACCGGAGGTGACATAGGGAAGGAAGAAAGCAAGGTTCCTGTGCTTTGGGCCAGGCACACATAAGCCCCACAGCAATTGAGGGGGGCAATCTCCAGATCCTTGGGAAGCTTGTACAAGAAGGCGGTTTGGGTTACATCTGGGAGATCAGGCAGGATTATAATCAGTTAGGAGGAGGAGGGCAGGGGTGAGCAGCTGGGTGAAGTTACTGACACCAGCAGGTCTCAGTAGAGGGCAGTGGGCAGCAGTGTGGCCTGGGGTCTTACAGAGAGCTGGACTTGGAATGTTCAAATGCTGACCTGGTGAGCAGAGGGGCAAGTCTGGGAGTTCAATGCAGGGGGAAATGAAGCTAGGAAATGGAAGACTTTAGAGAACTTAGGAAGAAAGAGCGCTGTGTCATTGGCTCTTCTGGGCATCTTAAAGACAATTAGGGGAAGGTGGGTGAGAAAGGACACTCTGATACTTTGTGTTCACCCCAAGATGATGAGTACAAGGCAAATAAAGGAGGCTTGCACAAACTAATGTTTTTATGACTTCTAGATGTATCATACATTCAAAGCAGAAAATATACATACTAAAAGGAAGGAAATGAAAATCATTTGAAGTCCTTTAACCCACAGCAAACATGTCACATTCTGATCTATTTCCTTCCAGTCTTTTTTTCTATGCTTAAGTAAAATGCAAATCACCCTAATGAGTGGGCCCTTTGGCTGAGAAGGAAGATGGTGCATAGAATCTGGTTTGGGTTCTCTTGAGAGAGGGTGAAACTTGGCAGTGGGTAGCCCCAGCTGGGGCAGTTGCCACGCCTGAGGCTACATTCGCCATTCCAGACCTCCCATTTTCCTAGAAAACAAAATTGTTTTGTTCTGCCCTGCACACTTAGGTCCAGATTCTGGCTCTGACAAGACAGAAGCAGCCAAGAATGAAAGCATCAAAAACTGGGACCATTTTAGGAAAATGTGACTTCATTGTCACTAGGAAACAATACTTTTCCTCCAGGGCCAGGTATTCTGAAACTGGTTGCTTCGGCAGAGAACACCTGACATTCCATTATCCTTTATGGAGGATCTAAGTGTCTAGGTGAATTACCCTTGCCATAGTCACTGTGGTCTCACAGTGTGTTCTGCAGTTACAGTAGGGCTATTTTTTCATATCTTTATGAAAGACAAACTGTGTTCCTCAGAGATGGGGGTGACCCATGGGGGATTCTTAGAAGACAATACTTCCCCCCAAGCACTTGCCTAAGAGGAGCAGCACCAATGTCTGTAATTTGAATCCCTGCCCTACCAACTTCCTTCCAGAATCTTTAAGATGTCTGATCTGGCTCTGAGTACAGATTCAATGGGGAGGGGGTGGCAGTCTTGATAACTGTTTCGTCATGGAAGGGGAGGCACCCTCATAGTCACTGAAACATGCCTAGACTACAACAATCTTTCCTTTTGACTTGGAAAAACAACTGTGCTGAGCCCCTCTCTGACCCTCACTGCAGGGGCCCCATGAACCCGTTCCAGGATTAAACCAAAGAGTCCACATTCCTCTCTGGCAGGTGCAGGCCCCACCCGCTCTGGACAGCCAACTGATGGGCACATTTTTATTTCCTAATACCAGGACCAAGCCTTTCTCAGGGGTCGAGGAGCTCACCCTGGGCGCTAAGGCTTGGAGATGGCACTTGTCATTCTGGGTGTGTAGAACACAGCCCCCTTTTCCAGTCACCTCTTTGTTGCTCCTTTCTTCTGTATACAAATGATGCAAGCATTGAAATATGTATTTGTGTTCTTTTTGTTTCCTTTTTTCCAAAAGAACATTTGAATCCTGGATGAAGTTTTAGCTGTGACTTGACAAGTATATAATATAACCCAGTGTACTTGAATCTCAGCCCTGAATCTCTAAAATGGGAAGGGTAACACACTCCCACCAAGTCCCAGACCTGTGGGCCTCTTCATGTGCACACATTCCTCAAGGTTTACCGGTCTTTCCCTGGTCTCTCTGAAGATGTCACGGGCACAGAGCCCTTCACTTGAGCCCTTCTCCCAGCTATGACTAAGTAATGTCTGTGTAGTTTCCTGCTGGAAGTCTGCCTCTGGCCCCCATGGGCCATGAGCTCCTGAGTTTATTTACATTTCCCTGATTGCTAGTCAGGCACAACACCTTTCCATAAGCTCATCAGGCTTTTGGATTCTTCTCTCATAGTTTTTATTTTTTTCTGGGGTGGAAGGATGTCTTGCTTATTTTTAGTTAGATCTTTTTTTTTTTTCAGTGTTAGGGTTTTAAACCTAAGGTCTCATGCACAGTAAAAAAAAAAAAAAAAAAAAAAAAAAAAAAAAAAAAAAAAAAAAAAGCACTGTGCCACTGAGTTGTCTCTAGCCCCCTTTTTATTCTTTGAGATACAGCACTACTCTTTGAGCCTGGTCCCGACACATTGTTGCCCATCAAGGTCTTACAGGTCCTTCTGCCTTAGCTTCCCAAATAGCTGGGATTACCGAACTGCAGCCCCAGGCTTGGGTATTTTTCTTACTGATTTGCTCAAGCTTTTATGTTTTATTATTTCTATTCTTTTGGATATTTAAGTTTTGACTCTGTAATAAAATTGGGATTTTCCTTTTTGATTGGTGCTTCTTAATTATCCTTACCCCAAGGCCATGAAGATATTCTTCTATATTCAGTCATATGGACCTTCTAGCTTTGCTTGTCATAATTCCCTGGAACAGCAAGAATGAATTTTTGATGTATGGTGTGAGAAAATTACAGATCCAATTTAGTGTTTTCCCCATGTGCATTTCCCGTTGCCCTTGAATGTTTTATTGAAAAGGCCATCTCAAGATACATAGGTTGTCTTTAATACACTGCAAGTGTCCATGTGTATGGGGCTATTTTCTGACATCTAGCTCTGTCCTAATAGCCTGTTAGTCTGTCCTTGAACCACACTGTATTAATAACCACTGTTAAGAACTACTTGTGTTTGGTAGGCAAATTAGACACTGTTTTTAAAGAATACTATTGTTTTCTGGTCTTTTATACTTCCAAATAAATTTTAGAACCAGCTTATCAAGGTGTTCACATGCAAACCTTAGTTTTCATTAAGATTTAGGAAGAATTGTTTCAGGATTGAGTATATTTGTCAATAAAATGAAGGCAGTTTTCTGTTTGTCAGCAATGTCTCTGCTTAAGGTTTTGTGCTTTTCTCCATGGTTTTTACTCTGTATATTTAAAGATTCTTCTCTACCATTATGCATCTTTTTCACTTTTAATTTGTGTGTGTCTTATTTGCATATGTATTACATATACTTGTAGAAGCAAAAATAGTTTTACTATATACCTCTCACTGCAGTACCTTATAACCATTTTACACTGATGAAAACTAAAAAAAAAAAATTAATACTGATACAACACTGTTGGACTATAATGTAGTCATTTTCCCAGTTTAACTACTTCACACTCCAAGAACCTGTCTAATCATTACATTTATTCATCAAGTCCTTAGTATCCTATGGCCTGCAACTTATTGGCCTTGCTGCTTTTGAATAATACTCATCCTATATCATTGCTACTCTGGGTGTGTCCCAAAATTAGAATATGTTTATAGGTTTGGTGGATGTCATTAAGGCAAGGTGCTTTTCTTTTCATCCATCAACATGATCTATTGCTAGCAGTGTTAACCTTGACTATATGGGTAAGTAGCTCACTGTAACTAACCTACTGCTTCTTCTTTATTATACCTAGTCATTAAGAGCAATTCACCAGGTCTACAACATTCAGGGAATGAGGAATTTTAGTCTATCTCTTGCAGGAAAGTATCAGAGACTCTGTGAATGTGTTAAAATCACTAAAGCAATTAAAATTTATTTTGGGACTGAGGATGTAGCTTACTTGTCTAGCATGCGCAAAGCCCTGCATTCAATCAATGTCACTGGAAAAAAATATGGGGAGGGGAGACTTTGAAGTTTCTACTTAAGATTTCACCTACTAATTTTAGCATTCATCCATGGATCTTTCTTGAAGCAAGAATTTCTATGGTATACCCCTAGTTAACTCATTTCTTCTATACTTATGGGAATCATTCTGTAAGAAGGATCTTCACTTCTTTTTCAATTACTTGTTTATAAGTATAGACTTGGCAACTTGTGTTTTTTCAGGTATAATCAAGTATTGTTGTTCAATTTTTTCTAGCTTTGGCTACTGGTATATGAGCCCTTTTGACATGCCTTTCTTTCAGGTTTGTTTTGTAGTTTCCCTATGTTAGCCCCAGAAGTGTCCATTCATTTAAAGAGAAACATTTGCTTTTACTGGAGTACTAACAGTGTTAGAAAATATGATCTGGACACTGAATGTGTTCCTTGGCATGAAAGAGTAACTATTGACATCTCCTTTCAGCAGGTAGAACTAGGAAATGTAAGTCCATAACTGAAGTCTATATACATCCATGTTTTGTTGTATGTATCTATATGCAACTAACCTTGAGTTTATACTGTTTCTGACCAAACAGTTCATCTTTACTTGTCCCTAGCTCTCATTCTGTAGTATAGTTACTGGTTTGTTTAACCTTTGATTTCACCTGTATGAAACAAACTTACCTACAAGAATATTGTGTTTATGAGAGTGGGTTTTTTTTTTAAGTTGTTTAGTATCCAATCCAAACATTCTTTTTAAAAGCAACAGGTCAATTCCTTTCCCCTATCTTCAGTGCTGTGTCATATATTTGCAACATAAGAATCCATTCATCATGGTGTACTTTTTGTCCCGGGGACCTCCAATATTCTGGTTGATTCCCCCCTGCCCCATTTGTATACCGTAACATTCACTTGAAAGTTGTATAGTCCTATGGATATTCACAAATGCTTTAAATATTATACAGATAAGTTTCTTCACCTAAAAATGTTCTGATTGGAGCCTTTTAAAGTACTCTTGAAGTGAAGCGTCAGAGTTTGTTGATTCCCCATGGGAGGCCTTACCCTTTCTGAAGAGTGGATGGGGGGGGGAGGTTGAGTGAGGGAAAGGGTGGAGAGGGAGTGTGAACAGAGCTAGCTATGTAAAATGAGAAAAGATTATGTTAAAAAATTCTTAATAAAAAAAAATAAGTACTCCTTTCCCCCAGAACATTAACAGAAACTGAATTGTTTCACAGCCCATGATGTTTTGTTTTTCCAAGAATGTCTTAGAAACTGAATCATGTAGTTTACATCCTGTTACACCTTGCTTCTTTTACTGCTCAGCAAAATGAACTTGAGATTTGTCTATGATGTTGTAGGACTCCTCACTCCATCTTGTTTTATTGCTGAATATTATCCCATTGCAAAGTAGAACAGATATACCACAATTTGTTTATCCATTTAGCTGTTGAAAAGACACCTTTGGTTGTTACTTGTTTTCTGCAACTAGAGGTGAAATTGCATATACATATATATATATATATATATAGTCATGTACAAATTTTTGTGAACATAAATGTTCCATACACTTCGGTCATAAGTCTGTTCTTCGGAGCAGCTCTGCCTCTTTGCATTCCCACCGGCAGCACACAAGGACTGAAGTTATTTTGCTTCCTTTGGCTGCTTGTTGTTATAATGTTTTTGATTTTATGTTTTTTTTCCATGATCATAATAATTTTCAGTGTTATCTCATTGTAATTGGAAGGGAATAGGTGAATTTCTACATGAATAGGAATTTCCATAAAGATAATGGGCTTTGGCTGAGCACAATTTCACACGCTTATTTGTAATTCAAATTTAAAAATAATCTATTTACTTTAATGTGCATTGGTGTTTCGCCTGCATGTATGTCTGTGTGAGGGTGTCTGATCTCGGCATTAAATACAGGTGTGAGCAGTCATGTAGGTGCTGGGAACTGAACCTAGGTCCTCTGAAAGGGCAATCAGTGCTCTTAACCACTGAGCCATCTCTCCGCCCCTGTAATCTACTTTTTAAGATGGGTTATTTGCTTCATTGTTGTCAAATCATGAGCATTCTTCTTTCTAATGCTCTGGGTACAAGTCCTTGATTGACTAAGTGATGTGCAGCATTATCTGTGATTGGTCTCATTGTCTTCACAAAGCAAAGGGTTTTAACAGTTGTAAACCCTGTTGTTAACTCCTTGCTTCTTTTACTGCTTGGCAAAATGCACTTGTTGCAACAATAATTCATTTGTTTCTAATTATGATAAAGTTGATTTTTTTTCTTTTTCAGATTAAGTTTTTTGGTGTTGCATCTCAATTCACTTTCAAATCGAGAATTTTATGTTTTCTCAAAAAAATTCTTTAGTTTTATGTTATATTTTAGATTTTTAAAAAGTAAAACTACACATAGTCTTGAATTACCATTTTATGACCACTAAACATCCTTTGCATTAGGTATAAATGCTAACTGTGTTAAGATTTATACATACATACAGATGTAGGCCCACATTTGTATGTTTATATTGGAAATAAATGTAAAAGATTGCTGTATTAGATGTGGGAAACTTATTTTGTAAAGTAAAAGTATCACTGTAAAAAAACAAGACAGTCTCTATGATAAACAACAGAGTATTAAAAGGCCAAATATAGACTAAGAAAGATATTTATGCTTTATGTAACACAAGGTTATTATCGCTAATGAATTAAAAGCTCCTTTTAAATGAATGCCAAGCAAGTAGTATAAACAGGCAATTCTGCAAGAAGAATCCCAAACAAACCAGAAAGCAGTAAGTGAAGGTGAAAAATGAGAAAACCTCCCCCTCCCCACGGCCAGGACATTGTGGAAGAGGGGATGGAAAGACTACAGAGAACTGTAGCAAAACTGACTTCTGGACATGACAGGACAGCTGCGGGCTTGTCCACACAAGATCAAGCCAGTCAACATTCTATCATTAAGTGGGAAGAGGTTCATGAACCCCACGAGGTTCTTGATAAGCTAGGGGCTTATCAAGTTAATGGCTTCTGGGGAAGGAGAGTCAGTTTTTCTTTAACAGTTCTAACTCCTGGCAGAGCAGCCACACCCCAGTGGATAGCCCTATACCAAGAAGTATATGAGCAGCAAAAACTGAATTTGTTGGGTTATTAAATCTTAAAACAAGAGGATACGAAGTTGGGGGGTTGAGAGATAGATGAGGATGGATCTGGGAAGAGATGGGGTGACTATGATCAAAATATATAAAATTTTCAAAGAATAAGTAACAATTTTTAAAATGAGAAAAACCTCAGTTTTTAGCCATGCTTAATGGGCCATGCAAAGAGTAGGAAAGTTGAAGGGGAAGAAATAATTGCTACAGCTTAATGGAAGAACAGCCCAAAAACACTTATTAATAATACCAAAGACACTATCTCACTTGACCCAGTGTGTCAGCAGCTTTTAACAATAAAGATGGATATTGCATCACTGTCTGACTGGCATAAAACTCTGATACTGAATGTTCATAAAATATAGGATGAGTAAGTAAACTGTGGTAGGTCTAAACTATGGGCTATTATGCTGCCAAAATGATCATTAGATGCATAGTTGCATACTTGCATACCTAATTGTTCTGAACAATTAGAAAAGATGACAAGAACAGAGGTTCATTCAGGTGTATAACATCACATATGTGCTATTGGGATGAATAAAGACAGGAGCCAGGGATCTGCCTGGCAGGTGACACTTATGATAATTGAGGACCACTGTGAATTTTGCATTATTCCACTTGTTAGAAGTACTCAATTGCGCTACATCAAACACTTTAAATGAAAAGTGAGTTGAAAGCAAACACTAGTAAGCTGGAACAGCCATGAAGACTGGTCTGGATCAGTCCCCAGAAGTCAGCTATTGAGACAATTTGGGGGCCTCCCTCAAAGAGCACCTGGTTAATACAGCATCACAGCCAGAGCAAGGAATTCAGTTTGTGATTCCTGACAGGCAGAGGTACTAGCACTCTTTCTTGCTTGGCCCATTGATCTGTTAGTGTCATGTGTGTCAACAGCACAATAGTAGGAGTCAGTGCTTCTATTTGTTTTTGACACAAATGTTTTGTGTGAAGCTAGTAAGAGGTCCAGAACCTGATAGGGCAGGTCCTCAGTTCTGGAGCTCAGTCCCAGGGCAGCTGCCACACTGAGGAGAAGTACCTGCCTTTATCACTCAGTCTGAGATGTTGAGGTCCCAGGTATCTGGGGACCAATCTGAACACAGATTCACCTATTCCACTCCGCTCAGCGTAAACCTGATGGGTGAGACTGAAATTTCTAAGCTTTGTCTCCATTCTTCACCTGACCATAGGAGTGCACAGGTTTATCCCATAGCAATAACAGGTTGAGGTGGGCATTTCTGTCCAGCTCTGGTGCCCCTTCATGATCAAGTTTCTACTGAAGCCTAATGAGCTGTTCCCATACCTTCTCCACAGTAAGGAAGAGCCCTACACTGCTGGAAGTAAGCACACCTCATTTCTTGAGAACAAACAGCTTTGCTGAGGACCTGGACCTGGAAGGAGAGACACTGCTGACCCCCATCACCCATGTGTCACAGTGAGTGTCCATTTTTGCTCACAGAGGCTGAGGCTAATGGGAACTGCCCTGGCATAGGGTAAAGCTTATCCACTTGTTATGACACAGTCTGTTCACCTAGTACCCAGAACTTACTGCCTATCCTTAAGAATAGGCCACTGGCTGCTGGGTTTGGCCTCAGGGCTTGGGCAGGAGAGGAAAGCAGGGGCTTTCCCACCAAATCTAGAAATATGATCCTCTTGTTTTGACTTATGGAAAAGCAGACTGATCATTTTCCACTTGTTTTCATGCTTTTGAGCATCTGAGAAAATAGTTTTTCTCTCCCCTGTCCCCCCTCCACCGCTCCTTCAAAAGAGTCAACTTTGTTTTTTAGCATTTCCCCATGGAACTTTGGCCAGAGCCATGGGGCAGATGCTGGGTGATGTCTGCCAGTTGCTGCTACTGTCCTCAGGGGCTCCTTCAGGTGGAGGAAATGGCTGATTTTCCACGCCTTCCAGTTGGCCTTCCCCTGAGGCACAGCTGGCCTGGGACACATGCCCATCCTCTCCCCTGTTGGGCCCCCCAACATGGCATCACCAGGCCAATCCCCAGTATCCAGCCATAGACTGATTTCTCTGCAACATGTGACTCAAATGTTCCCACCAAGCCCCAGTCGAGCCAGCCATGTGGTGGAGGCAGGTCACTCGGACCCTTTCTGGCCACTGCATCACTGGGTACTCCCCTGGCAAAGTGTCCTTGTGTCAAGGTGTTAGCACCATACTTGTAGCCCTGCTGGGATTTACATACTGGGACTCTTTCATTCTTTCTACTGAAATCCATGTCCTTAGCCTTGTGTGCTTGGTCATAATGCTTCTAGCCTATGTCTAGATTTTTTGCCTTTGCTATCTTCCTGGTACGGGCTTGGGTTTGCAGTGATTGAAGAAATTGGTGATGAGGGTTTCTTAAGTAACCAGATAGCCAAGATGAGGCCACCCTGGGGGGAAGGCAGCCTTGTCAAAAGGGATGATTATGATCAAACAAGCCATGGCCCCTATCTTCCCAGGCCACCCAAACTCAAAGGGAGGTTACCAATGTCTCGTAGTTTTTAAGATGTAGAGAGTGTTCATGGGCTCAAAAAGAGATAGCAAGTTATTGAGAAGCAGGAGTCATTCTCCTTCCTAAGATAGCCTTACTGGCTGGCTGTATTAACAGGGAGGAACAAAGGTGTGAGCTGGTGTCTATAGGTAGAACAATAGCATAAAATGTGGTTAAGGCTCTCAATAAATTAAGTTCAGGGTACTAGAGAACTCAAAGTGTAAACACTGGTGTCTTGTGGTTGATGTCATATGCCATATGACAGTGCCTGCCTAGGAGTAGGGACAGTAAATAGCACCATGACAACCATAATAGGTCCCAGAAAATTGCCTAAGCCTGGAGAGGCCACTCAGCCTTCTTATGCTCCTGATCACTCAGCTCTTGTTGATGCCCATTTCATTTTACTCTTACGGCCATGGAGTAGCCTCCAGACACAAAAGCAGTTGCACCAAGAGAGTACAGGGCTCTCGACAAACTATCCATCCAGATGGACAAACATGTCTTGCAGTTCCTGGCCACTGTGAAGGCCCTGAAGGAAAACACCAGTAGGGTCTCACAGGAGGGTGTAAAACTGGAGATACATGCCCATAGTTCACCCATAGCTTCCCTACAATCAATCACCCCTTTGTGGGCAAAAGGCCACCTGTGCTGGTATTGGTACACTCAAAGCTCCTGGAGCCAGACATTGCCCATCTGCTCCAGACACAGCCCTAAGCCAGTAAGACAAGATTGCTCAGAGTACTAGTCCATTTCCCTGTGTCTCCTCTGAGGTAACAGAGCCTGAAACGTGAATGACTCTTTCCTGGCTACTGTGTCACCATCTATCCAGGTACCACAGCTCTTCTCAGGTCAGCACTCCTGGAGTCTCTCTGAGTAGGAGATGAACAGTCTTTACCCAGTCAAGTCCCCACCCAGGAACACACCAAGGCCACTTCTAGGGCAAGTTCTTCCAAATACAACAGCTGGAAGTAAGCCAATCTGAGAAGGTGGGAAGGTATGAAAGAAGGAGCCCATAGTGGTACTAAGTTAAAAGACCTAAGGCAGGGGCTTCACCAAAAAGATACGATCTGGTCAGGGATGAGGATATGGATACCCACATACTATTCAGAAGTCAAGTGCCATCCTTGCTGGAAGTCCTAGCAAAGATGATCCTCACAGGCATGATTGTCTGTGTCCTAGAACCCTATGTGCTTTCAGGACTACTGGCCTTTCCAAGACCCCTCCCCATCCTGGGGGAACACACAGGCAATCATGGGTACTGTATATGGGGTCCACGTGCCCACACCAGGACTGCATTCCTTTGCTTCTTGCTCAGTCAGCTTGTTGATTGATGTCTGTAATTAAGCTAGGCTCCAGCAGCTCAGTGATGCAGCATGGCTCCTGTGGGCAACTGGCCCTATGAACCTACACTGAAAAAAGAGGCATGCACCCTGGTACGTGTCTACCAGGGACAGAGATGTGTACTAGGGTCTTGCAGGGGGCAGAGTGGTTGGGAGGCAGTTGCAGAAAAAACAGATCCATTTTTCTTCAGCATTTTACTGATGTTAAATGTATTACCATGCTGGGCCAGTTCCAGAATTCAAATTAAAAGCATAAATAAAGACACATTTTGTTTCCATCTCAAGCTCTCCCCACCCAGGGGCCCCAGGGAGGTGAGGTCACTGTAGCCTTGATTATGGGAAGGTCCCTGGGGCTGGGTGAAGCTCTTCTTTTTCAGAGCCTGTTGGCCACTGATAGTTTGGGGACAGAGAGGCCAAGATGCTGGCCTATTGAAAAACTAGAGAACTGCTGGTAAACAGGGAAGGGTGCTGAGAAGACAGGCAGCTTCTCTGACCCCAGCTCAATAGGCAAGCACCAGCAGTTCCCCAAGCACTTCCCAGGCCTTATTCAGCTCTGGGCAGCTGGACCTCAGCCTTGCATACATATTTCAGTCAGATGCTGTCTTCCTGATTCTAACATCATTGGAAGGGAGCCCTGGACTCTTCAAGCTCCCTCAACAGGAATCCTCTACCCAAAGCCTTGCTCCAGGTTTCTGAAGGCCAACTATGAAACAGAGAATAGAGACCTTTGTCAACACGTGAAGGAACTACCACAAGAGATGGGGGTAGCCTTATACCTAATAGTTTAAGTCCCCAGGACCCTGCTTACTATGAGAAACTGGCAAGGGCTTGTATGTATCCATTGCCTTGTGTGGTAAACCACCAGTTGGAAAACCCTCATCACTCCTGTAGCCATTGGAGACACATGCATCGTCCAGTGTCTATTCAGCCTTCCTTTTCCTGCAGACACCTCTCACATCCTTTTGAGGCAATCATAAAACCCCCAAGTAATAGCTCCCTGACTCTTAGCCTGGGGCTGGTAGGGAGCAGAGTGTCCATGGCTCCTTTTGGTCACTACTTTTCCAGCACTCGCCAAATTTCAGGATGAAGGAACCCTAAGACTGCCACTTCTGACGCAGAAAGTATATCTTAGCCTTGCTTGAGATAAGATAAAGTCTCCATGTAGCACCCATAAATAAAAGCTAAAGGGCAGTGGCCTCAGTGAGTTTTTCCTACAGCCACTTCACCCCCACCCTTCAGTTGATGTGCCAATCAAAACTTGTCTGGAACCTACACCTTTGACCTATCGGTTGTACAAGGGATACCCAAGATGACTATCCCCAAAGGCCAAGCCTACCATAAATACAGCAGTCTATAGCTTAGCCTGGCTCTGTTATACAGTTTCCCTGAAGATTTCTTCCAAGAAGTTGGTTCCTGACCCCTCTGACTTTTCTGTTGTGACATTTCCAACTGGCAGCCTCAACTTTTATTTACTAACGAGCCTGTCATCCCACTCTGAAGGTGCGGGGGTTGGGGGGGGAGAGCATTCAGGGGCCACCTAGTTCACCAAGGTGGGTGGAGCAAAGTCTAGAGGGCAGAGGGAAAGTAAAGAACGCAGGCTAGGGCATTGCAAGAATCCCACCAGGTGCCCATAAGCACCTCCTGGGCGAGCATGTGCTTGCCGGGCCTCCTGTGACATGACAGCTTCAAAAATCCTTGAGCAAAACCAGTCCCACGTGCGTTAATTAGAATTTCCATGTCTTCAACTTTCTCCTGGACCCTGCAGAATCTCACGCCAAGACGTTTGAGTTTCTCTTTTCCAGGGAGGCCCGCTGTGGCCTGGCTTTCATCCACATCACTGCTAATGTCTCCTGAATTCTGCGTTTGTCAGCGAGGCTGGGGCCAGCCTATGCCTTCTGGAAAGGGGGGCATTAGTGGATCAGGAGGCTAGCTCTTCTGATGGGACTTTTGCCTGGGATGTTCAGGGCCTGGAGACAATGAGAGCCTGCTGTGGCACCTCAATGAGCACCCATTTCTCTTACTTGGCTTCTCAGCCTGCAAATGTTGATGGCAGAAGACTGAAAGGCCATGTTGGGGGCAGTGTCCAGGAGGACAGGGAAGGGGCTTGTCAAGAACAGATGAGACCAGTTTGTCTTTCCAGACTAGTGTCCTGTCTTCTGTGAGTCTCCAGACCACCTCTGTCTGCACAAGGTGCCAAAGAAGCCTCATGGGAGCCCTCCCGGGAGGGCTGTGCAAAACTGTATGAGTCACAGGATCCCTGTCAGAGCCCCACAAGGCCCCGGCCAGGCTCAAACCCGTCTCTGAAATGCACGGGGGATTAAATGTTCTCCTAATTAAATTAAAAGCGAGGCGGAGTGGCTCAGTGGGAAAGAGACTGGACTGGGAATTGAATGCCCTCAATCTGGCTCCCAGCCTGTACTGGCCCAGCTGCAGGCAGCCCCCAGTACCCCCTAGTTTCACTTCCTCCATCCAAGCACAGGAAAGGGATGCATAAACCTCTCAGAACTGTTCTGAGGACCTCACTGGCTAAATGGATGCCAGTGGAGAGCAGCAGTATGTACAGTCAGAGAGAAAACAGGAGAGAGCCCCAAAACATATCTCCTGAGAGCTGGAAGTGGAAACTGAACTATATAGGGCCTGCTAAAGACAGCTCCAAGGTGGTTTGTCAGAGTACTGAAGTAATATATCCTTTTAAGCAAGGTGGTAGCCAGGAAGCAAGCCCAGTCCCTCTGTGTACCTAAGTATTGTCTCCAGCAAAGCTCAGAATACAGTCTTCTATAGGGCATCATGCTATAAACCTAGAAAGGGAACACACCAAAAGAGTAAAGTACACAGATCTCCAGTGCAAATGACACATTTTCCCTACTCAAGACGGAAGCATCCAGAGAAAGCCCTCTAGATCTCACTCCCAAGCCACGAGCAACCATAAGCTCACCTTCCAGCAACAGCCAGCTTTGCCTGTGTTTGAAATCTACATAGATGGATCACACAGCACATACACCCTTGTATCTGGCACTTTCATTCACTGTGATGTCTAAGAACCCCTTTGTAGGGCTGAAGAAAACAGTGGTCCCAAGAGCCTGTTGCTCTCTGGCACTCCACTCTGTGTGGCCTGTACTTTGCTTATTCATTTTACAACCCATAGCCACTAGGCAGGTTTTGGTAGTGAGTTACTAAGAATATTCTGTGCATGTGTCTGGTGAAAGTTATGGCTGTCTCTGCTAATTGTATGCCTAGGGTAGCAGTGCTGGCACTGAGTGACTGGATGTTTCCCATAGCAGTCACCCCAATTTTTACTCCTGCTGGAGAATATTCTAGTTTCTCTACATCCTCACACACACGAATTTTCACTGTTTCCCTTTTAGCCTTCCTGATGGCATCAATTGGTAATTGTAATTTGCAATAAGCTGAGTTCCATTCTGCATTCTTGCTTGGTCACATCTATAATTCTCTATCAGTATAGAACTGAGAGCTGTTCTTCAGTTGCAGTTTTGTCTATGTTCTGGGTGTTCTGAGTATGAGTCATTTGTCAGATACACAGATACACACATGCATTCTAAACACTGCCCCCCTTGCAGGCTGCCTTGCCTCCTCTCTTGGTGTCTTTTGATGAACAGAAGGTCTTAATTTTAATGTGGTCCAGTTAATCAAACATTTCCTCTCTGGATAGTATTGTTTATGTCCTACTTAAGAAACTTTGACTACTCCAAGGTCATAAAGATATTCTGGTTTGTTCTAAAGCTTTAAAAGCTCACCTTTCACATGTAGATCTGCAGCCCATCTGGAATCAATTTTTTTTTGTCCTATGTGAAGTCAAGGTCAAGATAAGTTTTTTCCTCTACTTGGACATCCAGTCTGATACAGCACCATCCTTTTCCCACTGTCCTGCCGTATCAACATCACTACAAATCAGCTCACTGGTGGCATATAGTTCTATTTCTGGACTCTCCTCAGTTCCACTTGTCAGGTTCAGGTTGTTCTCTTTGGCCAGTGCTACCCTTTCATTATCAATGCAGTTTACCAATTAAGACTTGAGGACTAGAGTATGCAGGGATCCCATAGTTCTTCCTCATGACTACCTCTGCTCTCTCTATAAGCCCTTTGCTTCAACATATACATCAGTGTCTATGAAAAAATTTCCTCTATTTGAGCACGAGAAAAGGGGTATCTACACTGTGGTCCTCTAGATGGGCACGAGAAAGGGGGTATCTACCTTAGGGCCCTCTAGATGGGCACAAGAAAAGAGGTACCACCATATCAGGGCTCTGGGAATCATGGCCTGATTCTTTGGTTAGAGCACCTTCCTTTTCTTACTGTGTCCTGTAGTTTTCTGTATGTCACAGCTTTTCAAACTTCTCAGCTAATGGTTGGGTTTGGTGTAAGCTTACAATGGCTAAGGACAGTGTCTTCCAGGAAACCCTGGGAAGCTTGGGTTTGATGTGGGCTCATAATGGTTAATCAATAGCTTCCAGGAAACCCTAGCAAGCTTGGGTCATTCAATCCTGCTCACAGAACCATAAAGCAGTTTTCTTAACTTCTACAAGCTACAGTTCCCCTTGTGTATTAATTAATACATTGGGAATATATCTTCCTGTGTTGGCATATAGATTTCAGCAAATACAGTCAGGTATTTAGCCATATACCTGATTCGGGGATAAATGTTAGACAATATAAAGTGTCCCTTTGTGCCAAGAGACCCCATGAGGTTATTGCTTGTTTGACCCAAAAGCTTTAAAAACGGCCAGGTAATGATCTTCCATAGGATACAAATAGGTCAGGCTGTATCCCAAGTGCTGTCCTAAACAAGATGAACTTGAAGACATAAGAGTATTGGCCTCGGGGATGATCTGGAGTAATGTGGCAGCAGAGGAAGTCTACAGATTCTGACTAAAGCCTTAAGTAGCTTGGAAAGGGGCTGATGGGCTGTTTTGACTCCTGTTAAAAGATGTACAGGCAGGGTCCTAGCACCCATAATTCTGCTCTGAGGAAGTTGGAGATGGGATCAGAGGACTGTGCCTATGGCAATTATAGATGCCCCATGTGCATCATTTAATTCTATCACTGTGCTGACTTGACAAGTTGACATCTACTTTCAGACAGACTACAGAGAAGGATAAGCTGTATATCCTGCCTTCCATTGGCCCTGCAAGTGATAGGGAAACTATGGCAACCTCTCTGTTGAAAAGATAAACCAAATGAGGCCACAGTATTCACAAACTGTGTGTTTCACTGCTAAGAATGAGCTAGCCTATGCTGAACTTCTGGTGCTAGGGTTTTAGTGGTAAATGCCACAGTTGGCTGAAATACTTAACTTACATCCTGGTAGGTTGAAGAACACTTAATGAGTCAGTCCTCAGCTTCACAGATGGGGAAGTTAAAGATTCATGAAGGGCAAAAACTTGCTACCATCACACAAGAAATACTGGTAGAACCAGGCTCATTCTGAGAGACGCTGTCACTGGGAGAGCCTAGATCTTTTGTAAAGATCAGGTTGAAGACCTGAGAGTAGTAAGCTGGCACTGGAACAGTAGTAAGTGATATTCTATGACCCACTGCATAGATTTGAGCAGTCCATGGTGGGTTTGGGTGCTGGTCATCTGATCACCTTCTGTCATAAGAATTCTGTGAATTCTGTCAGTCCCTTAAGTATATCAAGACCTGGCACTACCACATAAGGAAGCCAGGAGCATTCACTTGCCTACAGGCCATTCTGAGCACCTCTAGATCTCATAGAGTAGGTTGACCTTTCCTCCCAGGTTCCTCATGCTGTCCCAAAGCCACCCAATCAATATTTATGCCTATTAGGATAGTTCAGATGTTTCTGAGCAGAAACCATGCCTGAGATACATGTCCTTGGCAATGACTGGCTAACAGAAGTCTCACTATAAGTCTTTCAGGTCTAGTTAGCTCCATGGGAAACCTGGGTGACATCTTGGAAGGATGGAGGAGGAAGAGAAATAAAGGATGGAGAAAGGTAGATAGGAACCCACGTCTGCACTTCAAGTCAAGCATCTCTACCTCCATAACCCTGACTTCGCCATCTACATAAATATTCTACTGAAGTTATCACTCCACACATGCGGCTACAGCCCCAGAAGTTCAGAGACACTTGGCAGGCCCTCTCAGAGCATCTTCTACTTCATTGGGCATAAGAGAAATTTAGAAAGGAGTAATACAAAAGGGTCTGAGAGGGATTACTGGGGAGGGATACAAATCAAGATGCTTTAAGAGATAATTTTTACTCTACTTGGCTTTTCTTTGAGGACTCTGGCTCTAAGTCTTCATATAAGATCAGACTGCATTATACTCAAAGTATAACTCTGCCCTAACAATGGCTTGTGGTAGCCCATTGGAGAACTATAGCAGAAATAAGGCTGAATTTACAAGGTAATAGAAAGATTTTGAGAAGTGAGGTGGGTAGGCAAGTGAGGAAGTTGAAAGGTGAGGCATAGAGAGCATAGAGCTCTATGCATATACATATTACTATACATATTTTAGGGTTCTTACCTAAATGAATCCACATATTCTGCATTAGGACCTAAACTTGCTGTCTCAAGAGAACCAGGTCCGTTGAGGTGGATAGCACTAGAAGTCATCCTCTGGGCCCCACTATTATTCCTTGGCCACTGGCCTCTGTACCATTTAGGGTAAGGGTCTGATCTCGACTTAAAAGTGCTCATGGGTTGTGGGCCTGTCCCCTTACCCTGGGCTTGTTTACACTTAGCTGTTCTCTGTTCCAAGAAGATCTTTCTTTTGTCTAATTCTCCCTCTTGCACCTTTTGGAGATAGGTTTGATTTTGTTTTCCTCTGGTTTGTATATGAATTCTTTTTTATTATTATTTCTTTGAGACAGGGTTTCTCTGTATAGCCTTGGCTGTCTCAGGACTCGCTCTGTTGACCAGGTTGGCTTTGGAGATCCACCTTCCTTTGCCTCCTAAGTAATTGAATTAAAGATGTGTACCACCACTACTCAGCTTGGATTTGTTAAATTCAAACTCTGCTAGTTTGAAACAGTGAAATACTCTTTTCTTCAGCAAAACAAAACCAAAACCTGCCTTATGAACTCTACCAGCTGGATGTGTGGGCTCCAGGTACAGGCTCAAGGACCTGGAACGATAGGTCAGGCTTCAAGTGAAGCCAGAAGTAGGATCGTAAGGGAGGGCATTGATGACCTTCAGTACAGTGATGCTTAGCAAAAGGCTCCAGGCTTGGCCGAACCCAGCATGTGGTGTACAGAGGGCTACCGGCAGAGCTGTCCACCCAGAGCTCAGGGCTTTACTAAGGTAGTTTTCCCTTAGGACCCCCATCCTCCACGCTACCAGGCTGTCTCATCACTGTACAATAGCCCTATCACAGCACCTCAGTAGACCATGTAGCCTCGGTATCATGCTCTGGAACGACAGGAGAATGGGAAAGATGAGCGTATAAGGCCACCTACTGTCAGGACCAGAGCCAGAAGACATGCCCAATTTCTACTAAGTTCTTACGTTGTTCTGATGGGACCTATCTCCTCTCTGTATCAGGCTCTGTCAATCACCTTGATCAAATGACATTACTGCAAGCTGCCTAGGGCACTTCCTTAAGACCACATCCCTGAACAGACACAGCTATCTGAATAGACACTCAAAGCCAAGGACATGAAAAATCCTTCCAAGGTAATGAGAACAAGTTCACTGCAGGCTCTGCCTCAAAGGAGAAATTGGTAAAGTGGAGGTGTGATGTAGATAACTTAAAGATGAGTTCTGGGACTCATCTGGTCAGGACTGGTCAGGAAAGCCATAGTTAACACTTCACAGAACAGCCAGAAGACCCTAGTGGATAACACTATTTTTGACCAAGCAAGAGAATCAGACTGAGTCTTAGAGACAGAAGAGACAGCTAATTGTGACAAGGCATGCTGAGCACCAGGTGAAACGGCCAGGCCCAGACTGCAAAGCCTCAGTCTTCTCCAGAATTACTCTCAGGAGAAATAATCCTGCGTAACAGGAAGGAGGCTATGGCACTGAAAACCGTCTCAACAGCAAACAAAGGCGTCAGCTGGACTGGAGTTCAGCACTGCCTTTGAGTTGAGCATAAAACCAAAATGTCCATCATAGTCATTCATTCTGATGGCTACAGAAGAGTCTCCACCTGTACATTCCCTGCCTAGACAAGTACAGAGCTCAATAACTTAGACTAAGGACAAACTTAGCATAACCAGTCAGTCTATCTTGCCACTGCTGATCCACTACTGTGACTCAAATAACCATGTCAACATTTATAAATCCTCCTGGGGGGATAAAGATCCCTACTATGTTGGAAGGTTCTAGTGGCGAAGGGCTGGCTACAACAGCTCAAAGAGCAGCCTCTTCAATTCCAGGCCCAAAAATGTTTCAGGAGGAAGTAGGTTAGAAGGATTTCCTGGAAGCATTCACAGGAAGGTGTGAAAGCTTAGTCCTTTGGGCTGCTAGACAGAGAAAAAAAAAGAGTATATTCTCCTATTGGGGTGAGAACAGGAAAAGAGGGAGCGGGGTGCTTTTCAGCTGTTTGGGCTTGTAGTGTGACCTTCATTTTCACTGTTGGCTGTTCAATGAGGACATGGGTTAGGTCTCCCCACTGGTGGGAAGGGAGGAGTGGAAGCTGGTTTGCTGGGGCCACCCAGGGTGGGCTCAGGAAGGGAAGGAATGTGATTGAGGTTGGGTGGGGCTAGGGAGAGCACAGCCAGCTGTGGGTTTTTCTTGGGGCCCAGAAACATGTGAATGGATATGGAAGCCCCTCTCTCCCAGCCCCAGCATACACACACTAGGATCTTTCTTTGTCAGATAGCTATTGACGCTGGAGACCAAGGATACCCTCTGGAAATCTGAATTCCTTTCACTTTTGGCAAAGAGCAGCTTCCTGCTTAGGGAAGGTGTGCACATATGTGTACTCACAAGCACAGAAACTGGTAGAGGGGAGAGACACATAGGTGGATGGCTGTTTGAAAAAATAGTAAGATGGCTCCAGTGTCTCCAGGTACTGGATGGCACTTCCAAAGCCTGTCTCTAGGATTAGGCAAATATCTCCAGGGAATGAATCAGAAACGTGCAGTCTGTGTTGCCTCTGAAATAAGCTCTGGCTTAAAACCATCACAGGGAAACATGCCTTTGAATTGGAAAGCCAGAACTTTTTGCAAAATAATTCAAAAAGTTTGTTGAACCTTAAACCTTTCCTGATGACTTCTTCCTTCTGAACTTCACTCGTTAAAAGTTGCTATGATCCCAGCCCCATGCCAGACCAGCTTCCTGGAAACTCTCACCAACTGCTGGCCTTTGGAAAGGCTTGTCACCCTAATAGCTGTATTAAAAAAAAAAAAGGCACTGGGCACCTTGGCTTCAGGATCTGAAAAGTCCTTTGTGTTAGCTCCAGCTGCAGAGTTTTTCCAGGCCTCCCTTCTGGGGCTGACTGGAGCTGTTTCTCTCCATTTCCTCTTATACTGGCGGGTATTCGGTTGGCCTCTTCCCGCCTAACTTCTCTGCCAGAGCCCAGGTGGGCAACAGGGATGCCAAGGGCAGAGTCCATAGACAAGCATAGCATGGGTATTTCTTGAGTGGGCATAGGCAGGTCTGGGAGTGGGCTCACAGCTTCTTCCCCAACCACTGGGATTCAGTAGAGGTGAGGGCCCCTTTTATGTCAACATTGTGTCATTTCCCACAGAACAGACAAAGCCAAACCAGCTCTGAAGCAGAACAAGATAACTCAGCCTTCCCCAAGGCAGAGTTTTGGCAATATGAAATGTGATCGCAGAATGGGATCTAAGTTAGATTTAAAAATTAGTTTAAGAGGTAGATATGCATTAGAAAACATTAGATCAATAGAGACACAAGTGAGCTGAAAGATGAGCTGCTGTCACTCCTCACTCAACAAATCAAACTCACCTGAAATGGAGGAAAGTTACAAAAAAATCTTCAATATTTAATGTGGCACAACAGAGCATGCTGTTCTCATTCTTTTCTTTTAGAATCACTCCACTCAAAATCCTGTAATGACAAGATTCGTGTAGCAATCTCACTTCATAGAAGTGCGATGGGGTGCAGAGCACCCTTCAGCAGAGGGTTGCTGGGCTCTCTGGGAGCCTGCCCAGAGCCTGCCCTGACTCTGGCTCTGCCTTTTGCTTTCAAAACCTTCTTTGTGCTAGAGTAGCCCCTGCTCCGGAGTGACATGAACCAGAGACTTCCAGCTCCATGCCTGGAGAGTGGCTGCTCACAGGCATGCTGTCCACACAGCATGCATACTGTGGTTGCCCACATCCACTCCCAATCTGGAATGACACCTGCCATATTCAAAGCAAGACTTTTGTAAAGTATTAATGTTGTGCTAAAAAAACCAAAACAAAAATCACAATAAAATACACTGCACATCAAAGCAAGCCTTTGATAATATACTAGTATTATGGATATTTTAAATCACAATAAAATGCACCACACATACTTGCATGCACATACACAAATTGAACAGTGATTAAATAAATCAGGGTACAGAACGGAATATGGTTAAAAAAAAAAAAAACTAAGGCTCTCCTACCCCAACTGTAATTCCCAAGTTTCCTTCCCTAAAGGAAGTTACCAATATTTTCAGCCCTGCTAGGTCTTTCCAGAAACTTTATGTAAACAAAGATACCTGTCCCTCTTTATGTAAACAAAGATACCTGTCCCTGTGCTTCCTTTTGACACAGGTGGCACATATTCCTGTGCACTTGTACATGTGCCTTGTATACAGGTAGGTGCCACAGTCCTGCAGCTGTGTGTACAGGACTGGCTTGTTATGCAGTGCTGCATCTGAGTGGCAGTTTTACTTGCAGATGCACATTCAATTGAGTGGGTTGTGACAGTGCTGCTTTCTCATGGTTGGGATTCCAGTGTGTTGTAAGGGGATGTGGCCTTTGCTCTGGGCCAGCCTCTCCCAGACAGAACGTGCTCACTCTTCTGCTCAGGCTGTTAGCTGGTGTGTTCCTGGAATCAGCCCCATTTCTAGTCAACATGCAGACTCAACAGTGCCTGGCAAAGCCATGTAGATGGTAGTGCAGGATCAGGAATACCACACCAGGTATTAAAAAGCCACCTTCCCAAGGGTACCTTTAGGAAATGGGTGGAACTCAGACTCTCCTCCAAAGAGAAGTTCACAGAGAGTTTGAACATTCCCAAGGGTGCTGCTGAGACAATGCAGAGATCAGGAGGCCGACAGGACACAGTGGCCAGGGGTGGATTTAGTTTAATGTGGCACAACAGAGCATGCTGTTCTCATTCTTTTCTTTTAGAATCACTCCACTCAAAATCCTGTAATGACAAGATTCGTGTAGCAATCTCACTTCATAGAAGTGCGATGGGGTGCAGAGCACCCTTCAGCAGAGGGTTGCTGGGCTCTCTGGGAGCCTGCCCAGAGCCTGCCCTGACTCTATCATGAAACAATCTCGGAGTGCATGAAGAGAACAGAGTACCAGCCAGTATACTGGGCTGAGGCCTGCGTCCCACAGGCCATGCCAAATAAAACCTTGCAGGTTTAGCATGGACGCTCAGCACCAATGGACATAAATGAAAAGATAGAGCTTTACTCAGACAAGCAGCAAACATCCTTTCTACTAACAGCTGCAGAGCCTCTGATTGTGCCATGATTTATGGAACAAGTCCCCTATTGATGAATGTATAGAGCAGCTAAAAATAGTGATTATCCATTCAAGTGTATTCACTTATGAACCGACCACTTATGAAATTAGTTCCCTCTGAAATTGCTCTCCTCATTGAACATAGCTGTTCCTCCCCACACATGTTATCCCTGCTGGCATCTCTGTTGACTGAGCTCCTTCTTGGCTGCTCTTGTCCACCAAATAATATTAAGCATACACAAAGCAAATCACTTATGAAGAGTAACTATAAATCTTACAGGAGAATTCATCAAGTTGGAAAGGAATTTTCTGATGAATTTCTCCCATGGAAATCAGACAGTTAGACCAGTTATCTCCTGAAAAGAAGACCTAGGCTGATTCTAGATAAGCATTTCAAGGGCAAGTCAATAAGGTCATGGAAGATACAGGGCAGCCCCTCTGAAAATTTGCCAGGCCCTGCCATATTCTGCAAAAAAACATTGTCTGTCTGCAAGATGGTACTACATAGTGCTTTACAAAATAAAATCTTTTTCAATTTGTTATTTTTCTAAAATAAGTACATATCTGCAAACATTGCTGTTATTACATATTATCTAAATGATCTAAATTAACCTGTTCATAACTTAAAATTTTTCAAGATAATCTTCCAATCATCTGCTTGTCACAATGTATTGGTCTTCATTTTTTAAATGGGTTCACCTTAACATGTCTCTTCAGCCTACTTCAAATGGGATTAAATTTTTTCTTCACCTTTTGGTAGACAATGCCAAACACACACTGTGCCCATCTATATACTACTGTAAATGCTGCACAAATATGTTTGTTTCTCCAGATCTCACCAACAAGAGTATATACTGCCCTATTAATTTGAAAGATTTAAGATATATGCTACACTTTGGTTTTCTTTTCTTTATTCGAGGGTTCATAGTGTGTGTGTGTGTGTGTGTGTGTGTGTGTGTGTGTGTGTGTGTGTGTGTGTGTGTGTGTGTGTGTGTGTGGTGCATGTGCCTATGCAGCTATATAGAGGCCAGAGAGGACATCAAGCATCCTGCGCTATCACTCTCTACCCAGGGTCTCTCATTGACCTGGACCTAGGCTGGCAGCAGCAAGTCTTGCAATCCTAGACCTCAGCAGGTCCTGAGGTCTCAGCACGCCTGCAGTCACACCCACCTCTTGACAGATGCTGCAATCCTTACTCAGGTCCTCATGCTTGCACGCCAAGCCCTCTTACCCACTGAGTCATTTCTTCCCTGGGAGGGTTTTACCTTTTCAAATATTTAAAATATTTGAAAACCCCCTTTTTTTGAAGGCCATCTCTTCATAGCCTTTGGACTTATTTGATTACTTAATATAAAATGTCTATGGCACGCACATTAAAAACTTTCTCCCACTGTTTATTGGGTATTTTAGCTTTTTCAGTAACTGCTGAAGAATTGTTAAGATTTCTTACAGTCAGCCCCTTCAGTCTTTAGTGATTTAGAGTTTTTGTATCAGACCTGGAAATAACTTCATTGTGATACTGTTACAGTTAGGTCTCTCATATTTCTATCATCTTTTACTTCATGCTTTACATTTACATTATATTTGTTTGTCTGAACTTGGAACAGTCAGTAAGTCCATTTATTTTCCACAGTTATGTGACTGTTTCAACACTAAATTTACCATCTTTTTCCTACTGATTTTCATTGCTATCTTGATTGTATTTCACAGTCTTGTTTATGTCTGTTTCCAGGCTCCCCTTAGGACTGTACTGTGCCTGCTGATTTCATTATACAACTTTAAGATGTGTGTTTCAGTATAGCAGGGCTTCTTAGTATATATCATCTCAGACACAATGACATGAAGTGTACATTCACAATGTGTCCCATCTAGTAAGTGGCTCACAGACTAGTCTATTATGGAACCATGGCTATGGCTATGACTGACACACAACCTTAACTCCTGACATAAGTCTTCATCAGCTAATTGCACCATGGACCATGGGCTCACTCATAAGGCAATATCCAAATAGGATGTATGGTCAGACACAGAAGCCATCTGGGTACATGTCTAACCATGCTTTAGAGGCAAATATATCACATTAGGAGAGAACAAGAGAATAACGTGTAATTGAAGGCAAGGGGTTTTTTGTTGTTTGTTTGTTTTTTATTTGTTTAAAACATCTACAGTAGGGCTTTGAGTATAGTTCAGGAGTAGAACAATTTGCTAGCATGTGGAAAGCCCTGGGTTCAGTCTCCCAAAACTGCCAAAAATAAAAAAAAATAAAATTAAGTAAAAAAGACACTTTAAAAGTACCATAATCCTAACATGTAGCCCAGATCCTCCCCTGCACCAGTCACCAAGAGGTAGGGAGACACCAGAAAGAATTAGTTCCGTTCTGTTATAATCTATGTAGGTCAAAATGGCTCCACAGCATGAGTTACAAAGCAGGACTCACTCCCTTTCTCAGCTGGGCCATCTTAGCATTTATGCTTTTCCAACCTTGTCCATGTGAAACTGCTTAGGAGAAATGACACCTGCTACTTGATTGGTGGTCCTATTTCCTGCAAATATTATATGGTCAGTAGTAGGTTCTGGAGCCACAGTGCAAGTTTAAATCCAGGCTCCACCACTTTCTACCTTCCTCAGCTGTTCAGGGGTGAAATATATTAATGTTGAGCCAAGTAGAAAGGTGTCGGACATGAGCCGGCTACTGTGCTCCTTAATGCATTATTCATCATAAGGCGTGAGCTCATCTTTCATCATCTGCAACCCAAACTCTCCATGCTTAGCAAGTGGAGAGGGAAGTCTGGCTGAGCAGCATCAGTGTCAGAAGCAAGGCAGAAGCAGCCCCTCAAGGCTATTGAGAATGAGGGCATAATCTTAGAAACCACAATCTTTCTCATTTTGATGGAAGTATTACCCCAGCTATGATGGGAAAGATGTCAGGCCAGGCTAAAGAGGTACCGGGGTGGCTGCTGCTTCAGCATCAAGGGACATGCTACTGTTTTGACAAACCTTAGAATCAACTGACTTAGTTAAAATTTGTGTGTAGCTTTCCTTATGCTGCTGATAATTTCTACTGACTCTGTCGGTTTAAATTAAGGAAGAATCACCTTTGTAAATTGAAAACTGCTATTCACAAGTAGAAGTAGTTGCTCCAAGTGTTTGAGTGAACTATAAAGCCTCTCTATTATTTAGCTCTTTGCCCACCCACCCATCTTTCTCTTACATTTTTAAATTAGCTTCTTAGTATTTTTAAGGGCACTACTAACTTAAGTGAAATATGGCTTTTTAACATTCTATTTTCCAGTAACTATACATTGACATACACCTGTAAGAAATAGCAAAGAGATTCTCTATACCCTTTGGCCACTTTCCCCTAGTGACATCTTTAGAACTACAGGAGCCTATCAAGCTTAGGGCACAATGCCACTGCAGAATGTTTCTGTGGTCTCAAAGGCCCATATATCCAATCACTTCATGGCACCCCATGTCCTACAGCCCAATTGTCCTGAGCCTGTGGCAACTACTAACCTGTACTTTATTTACATATTTCTATTTGTTTTTTTCTTTTTAGTCAGGGTCTCATTATATACCCTTAGCTAGACTGAAACTCAGAGAGTCACCTGTCTCTGACCCCTCAGTGATAAGATTAAAGGGACATATGTACCACCACACATGGCATTATGGGAATGTTACATGAATTGAGCCAAACAACATGCCATCTTTGAATGAAGATGAAATCCTTCCTCTACCCACCTCTGAAACTTACCAAAAGTGGTCCCTACTAGGACACTATGAAGCCTAGAAATAATACTGTCTTCCCCAGGACATTGTTTCTGGGGTTCTTTTTAGCTGTGCCCTACAAATAAATGTATGCACAAATGATGGGCACATACATACTAGAAATAATACTGTCTTCCCCAGGACATTGTTTCTGGGGTTCTTTTTAGCTGTGCCCTACAAATAAATGTATGCACAAATGATGGGCACATACATACTAGAAATAATATTGTCTTCCCCAGGACATTGTTTCTGGGGTTCTTTTTAGCTGTGCCCTACAAATGTATGCACAAATGATGGGCACATACATACAGTGTACTCAGCTCAAAAAGGGTGGCTCTTAAAGCTGGTTCAAGGTTGAGCAAAGCTGAAGTGTGACCGATACAGGCTCTTGGAGCTAGAAGAAGCTAGAAAACTAAGTTCAACACCGTGCACACGGGTAGAGGAAAACTTGCTCTTTTGAGTGCCAGGCCTTCACCAAAGCCCACCACATTCATTTAAAAAGGGGCCTCGTGGACAGGAGGAACAGGACAGCCCTAGTTTTACCATCAGCATCTGGGTATTCTAAAAGAACCGCAACTCTATTAAGGAGAAAACATGCTCGCTCTGGGCACACTGTCAGTCTAAAGAATAATCCTGAGCTAATACTACTTAGAGTTTTCAGGCATTATGCTGAGTGCTTTATACACATCACTTCACTAATCCTCAAAGCAGTTTCTGACATATAAATACTATCTATCATTTCTGATTTAGAGATAATCAAACTGAAACTAGAGTGATCAAGTCTAGAGCCCAAGTCACAAAGCCAGGGAGCAGCTGATCCACTGAAAGTGCCCCTAGCTCCCATAACATTCTCTTGGTATTATCTTTAAACATTCCAAGCTCTCTTCTGACCTTCTCTCACCTTCACAAGCCAGGGCTGACTGCTTAGGTTGAAATGTGCCTAAGCTAATTCTAAGCTTCAGACTGAGCCATGGAGAACTGCACCCCCCATTCCTCATTTTTAATGTATAACTGCATGTTTGTGGTAAAGAGTTTACCAACTATCTCTGTCGATTCCATCCAAGGTCCATGAGGGCAGTGTTTTCCCTTCAGTGTTTAATCTACTTAGGGCCTATCATGGACCTTCAGTGAATGTTTGAAGAAATAAATGAACATATAAATGACTGAGGTCTCACATCCAATCAGTCAGATTCTAAGACCCAAGCTGGGACTGGGAAGACTGCTTTAGGCCCTGCTAGTGCCAGAAACATCTTGAAGGGGCAGCACAGCTTCAAAGCTCCCCACCAGGGTTCTATCCATGAGACCTGAGGTCCCAAAGTCTCCTAGAAGCTCTCTCATCGCAAATTCTCTACCACTCGCAGTCTGCTCCTTCTGTCTGCCACTCTGGAAAAGTAGGCACTAGAAGTACAGTGATTTTTGGTGATCCTCGAATGATTTCACATGGAAGGAACCATCTTGGTTTTTATAGATCAAGGCTTAGGGGCAGCAGATGTTTCTAAATCATATCAGCAACCCCTGGCATCTAGATACACACAGGAAACCCACTGTAGAGTTTAGGTAAAGAAAACATAGTGTTGCCTTATGGATGGTAGATCTCCTGCCACATGTTTGTGTGATTATAGTCTCAACACTGGGTAGAACTAGCTAGGTAGGCTCTCCTAAGACAACAGGACTTCTTTTGCTGCTTAGCAATAAGACTATCATCAGAAGCACAGCAACATGCCAGTCTTAGGAATGAACCAGAATCAGGACTAAAAGTTCCCACGAAGGGCTTCCACACAATAGGTAATGGGGCTGGAAGTGAAGAATGGAGCACAGGTCCCCAACCCTCTAGAACTGTCAGCCTGGAGAATTGGCAAGACAAGGCCCATGGAGGCCAGGTTCTCCCTTATGCATACGAGGTCATCATATCTGCCACTACTGTCTGCAAATGCTGGTTCCTGGGGCTCTGGCTGCTTGCCAAATGGCTGGGCTTTTCTTAGGAATGGGTAACTGGAAAAAAGGAGGAATTGCATTCGATTCCATCAACGACAGTTTTCCTATTGAAACATGACTTGTTAAAGCAGAGGCTTAGTTTAGAGTAAACATTTCACACTGCTAAGGAGAAGTGGAGATTTATGAACTAGAGCAAGCCTCAGGCATCAGGAGAAACCTTCCTGCTAGCCAGCACCACACATACTACCCTCAAGTACTAACATTTCAAGTGCTATTCCCATAGCTAGTCCTTCATCTCGCTGCAGGGAACATCTCTCACTTTTCTGTCTCTCCGTGTGGGTCAGAAGCCTGGCCTAAGCTCCTGAGCCTCCTTGTTCGTTCTCTCTCTCTCTCTCTCTCTTCTCTGTGGGTTCTTCTGGGTGCATGTGGCCCCAGAGCTAGCTACTCTAGCTCCATGCCCCAAATGTGATCCTAGCCAGGTTGTTAGGTGATTCTCTCTGGCCACCATTCAGAGCTGCCTCTTAAGCCATGTGCATAGATGGCCAAAGATATACACTGACATTTTCCTGATAAGACAAAGCTTGATAACTGCCTTTGCCTCTTTGCATTGAGGAGAACTTCCTTGTCAGCCTGTCTTTCCTTGGGCAGTACCAGCTCAAATGGCTCATTAACGGGCACAGCCATGTTAAATCCATCACACCAGCTCTTAAGGAAATGGCTTTCCTTGAAGAATGGGGCACATCACAGAACAAGTATCCAGTAGTTTTTGGTTAGGCAAAGTCTATTATTGACTTTACCCAGTCCAAGCAATTTAACTCACTTCTGTCATTGCAGTCTCCTTTCTGAAGTGGCCATTGTGAGATGACAGCCTAGGCCAGCCACAGCCAAGATACAGAGGTCAATCAGCAACATCCCTTCTCATGTAAAGAGGAGTAGCAAACAGTGTTCATGGCTTTCTGACCAACCTCTCACTTCTCTTTCACCTTTCCACTTCTGGGTGTTGGAAAAGTCACTTCTCTTTCACTTTTCCACTTCTGGGTGTTGGAAAAGTTACAGATCTACCTCTGTGTCCCTTGAGTAACTTGCAGAAGTGAGTAATGGCCCCTCATCTATAGATAGATACTTGAAGATAGAACAATACTTGAAGATAGCCTTGTTGAAGTTGGAAGCCAACTGAGTACTTACTTTGGCTGAGAGATATGAGGAGGGATGGCCTCACCTAGGGCACAGTCACATGAGGGCCCAATATGTCTCCACTGGGCCACCCATGATTCTACCTGCTACAAAGAGCACTTTGGTACTTAGATAGGTTGCCTAACAGAAAATATTCCTAACAGGTTTCTCTAATGATTTTTTCCTACTTTCTCTGTACTCATAAAGAAGGCCAACATTGACAGTAAAACATGAATCATGAGCCTCCTGATATTTTCTATGCCTTTCTTGGCTCTCAATATGCCTAATCTTGCCCTCTGCTCCTGCTCCAGCCTGGCTGTGTGACCAGGCCGTGGTAACATGGGGCAAACACCCCATCTCAGTACCGCTGTTGGCCCAGGAGGACATCCCTGAGACCACACTCTTAGTCCTATAAGCTCTAGGCTAAGAGAGAAACATGCTCACTAGGGCTTATCAATAATGCCAGGACACCCCAACCCAGCTGACAAATGTTGATGCCTATGGCCAGAGACTACACTGTCAGGTTTTCTCTATTTTAAGTAACCCCACAGTTATCTCACATAAAGCCCCAGAGTAGTTCCCACCTCTTTGCAATATGTTGCTGCAGAGATGGCTGTGAATGCTAGCACTTTCCTCATCAACACATCTGTTCTCAGGCCCAGTTTGAGACTACACAGAACATACATGTTATGCTACATATGGGACCCGACTGGATGCCAAACACATGCTGTAAGCTTAAAAAAAAATTCTATGTCATCAGCCTCATTTCCAGTCCAGGATCAATACTTGCCAACTATAAACCTATTCCACTGTGAAGTAAACAGTCCTGCACATGCCCAAAAAGTATGAAAAGGGACTCAGAGATGCTACATGCTCTGGAAAGGGCCTCATGTATATATACCTGGTAACAACCCTGAAGGCAGAGGTAGCCCAATACAGGTCCATCAGGGTCTCATGGACACCTGGTCTCACAGCATACCTAGTCCATCATCCTGGTAAATAAAGGCCAAAAAAGAAAAAAAGGAAAGAAAAGAAAACCAAGCCTGGGGTTGCTGAAACTCAGTACAAAACCTGACAGTCCAACTCTTAGAAATATGGTTAGATACCCTGAGTGGGGTAGGGTATCTTTAGCCTACAAATTGCACATGGAGATCTGAGAGCCAGAAGCTACCAAAAGCCCACGTTAGTCAGGGAGGTACCCTGGTGCTAGCATAAATTTGACTTCCATTTCTGGGCTTCCTGTCCCCTTTGCTTGGGAGGTGTGAATCCTTGGGCCTCACAGTGCTTTGCTTGAGGGCTTGGGACAGTCTGAGATAGTTTGATCTGCATTGGGCTGCTACTTAGGCTGCAGTATGTACTCCACAAAAAGCCTGGTGGGTAAACAGCTGATGGGAGAAAGGTGGGCATCTTATCTTTACTTTTCTTGGGCCCCCCACAAACTAGTCAGGTCTTAGAAGACCCCAAGGTAGTGTTCTGGCAGGGTAAGAAATGCTAAGGTTTCAAACTAGTGGTCAGAATGCCATGAGGAAACAGGATAGGGAGCTCCTTGGGCCGCTGGACGTGCCCTGAAGCTAACAAGCCTAGCCCTTCATGGAACCAACAGGTTGAAAATCAAACCCTGGTTCCTGAGGTTCCTAGTTCCTCAAAGGCCAGAGTAGGGTAACATGTGGATAGCCTTGGTAGGATGGAAAATCCCCAGCCCAGCCAGCTGATCTGAGCTGCTTTTCTCCCACTCACTGGGGGTCAGTGAGGAATGCTTCCAGTTTCCCTTTGAAGTCTCCCTGAATGAGGGCAGGGTCAGCACCCCTCTGTGCTCTGAAAGGTTAGGCTTTGCTTGAGAAGGTGGTGCTTCTGGGACCACAGTATATACTAGAGTCATGCAGGGACACAGCAGGGATGGGGAGGGAGGCAGAAGTGGGGAGAAGGGGAGCAGGGTAGATTCCCCTGGGCCTTTGCCCAGAGTTCTGGAGAAGGCTGGAGGAGGAGCTCCTCTACACCTACTCACACAAAGCTGCTAGGGCTGGAAGGGAGGTATTCTACCTAGCCATTGTTTAAGCATACTTAAAAGCTGGGGTCCCACCTGAGCAGCCTGACAGTTCCTTCTGTACTGTCACACCATACCTTCTCATTCCCAACAGCCAAAAACATGGGTGCTGGAGGCAGGGAAGCAGAGTACAAGGTCGGATATAAAGCAGAGAGCTGAATGGATATGGAGGGCCTCTTCACACAGGTGCCTCATAAGGCCTAAGGCTTGTAGACAAGGTCTTCAAACTCTAAACTGGGGTATACAGTAATTTCTGCAAGTCTTTGAGAAGCAATTACTTCCTCTTCCAGTGGCTCTTGTGCCTGAGAAGAGGGTGGAATGCCAGCCTGCCTTCACAGGAAGGCCTTCAAGCCCTCCACTCTCCCTTTTATGTGCAAACTGTTTAACTGGCTGACTTTGACGCCGTGGGTTAAGCCCAGCAGCAGCTTTGAAATCAGCCCTGCAGACTGAGGGTTCTACCAGCTCTGCAGATAATCTCTCATCTGCACCCTGAGACTCAGTGCCACCCTCAGGTTATCCCTCTAAAACTTAAGGCCTTTCAAGTGACTTTGAGAAGTGCCTATGGGAGAAGAAGCCCACCCTTAAGAAGGGAATGAAGAGAACAGCACTATGTAGGGAGATGTCCCCAAAGATTTCAATTACAGCCTTGTCTCTTGGCAGCCTCTGGAGAACTCCAGGCAGTACCTTCCCCTGTCCTCTCTCTGCGCAGTGTCTCAGCATTTAAGCCTCCATGGGAAGGACAGAATGAATGGCATATCAAGAAGAACATAAACATTTGTTGTAGTGGCTATTTTCTGGATTCTTACGGCTTAGCAAGTTTTAGGAACAGAATCAAGAGGAGATATATAGCCTACTGAAGAAAGCTATCTGTCATTGCATATGCACCAGGTCCATCTGTTTACAGCAAGTTAGTGGCGGGGGGTGGGGGGGCGTTTGGTGCTAAAGCAACCCAGGAAGGAAGGGCAGTGGTGGTACCTTATCATGGTGTCCTGCAGCCCTTCCACATACCTACCATGGTGTTTATAAGTACCCACACCTATATGTCCAGCCTATTCTCAGGGATGATCTCCAACTGCTAACGACCCTGGCACTCCTAGGCTGCCTTTCCTAATAGTGATAGTGTGACTTGCTCTAGAATATGACCTCTTAAAAGGCTTTGCCCAAGCAGAAGGCTGGGAGAACAGGACCTGTCTCTCTCTACCCTGACCAAGACTGCTTCTATAGAAGCATGAACCCAAGATCACTCTCTGTGCCAAGGTTAAGACAGGAAGTGACTCTTCTACAGACATGGAGTGCTAGTCTGTCCAGAGTCAGGACTCATGCCAGGAGGTTCTGTCATGCCAGGCATCCAGTGGCTTCAGACAAGTCCTTCTGTGTGGCTGAGTTTTATTTTGCTACACTCTCTTCTTGTGGTGCTCTTACAAGTCTTAAATCCCATTCACAGAACTTCAGGTCCACAATGCCGAACAGTAGTTAAAGAGCACTTAGAGCCATGCTGACGTGGCTGTCTGGCTCGGGCGTGTGCCTGGCTGAGAGAGCTGCCTGCCTCCCTTAGAAAAGCTGGGATCCCGGAGAGCTAGGTTGAGGCGGGTGACACCAGAAGGCTGAGTCCTGGGCTTCAGGACTAACCACGGATCTAAGCAGGTCTCAGCATCTAAGGTAGATGCCACACAGGCTAAGAGAAGAACAAGGAGAAACATGGGAATGAGATACAATCTTGGGCCCTGACTGGGAAAAGGAGAGATGTGTATAGAGTTTGTGCTGGCCTCTGGCCTCTGAGCCTTTGGAAGGGACACTCAGGGTCAGCTGTGTTTAAAAATTAGCAAGCAGAAGAAGTGGAGGACCTACAGTTAACCACTTCTGAATAACCTTTGAAGGCTGTTTGAACAGTTAATCAGGAATAAAAAAAAAAAAAAAAAAACACAAGAAAGAGACATCTTCCAACAAAGACTGTTGCCCCTTGCACCTTGAACCCTGGTCCTGCCCTGCTTGGCTTGGGCCTCTGGGTTTAAGCAGTAAAGCTCAGAAACTGCAACTTTGAAGCCTACCAAAATCTCCCTACCCTGTACCCCCTCCCCCATCCAGCCCCTAGTGTTGGCAGCCTCTTTGTTTTTCATCTCAGCCTATTCAAGGCCATTTTTTAAAGCTTTTCCAGCTTTGCATTAAAATGGGTAGAAGGATTTTCCATCCTTCCAAGATTATGAAATACTTCAGCAAGGACGAGGCCTCCTGAGGGAGGTGACCCTCCCTGCACATTCTGTGGAGAAATCCTCTTTGCTACCCTGATTCTAGGAACACAGAGGAAAAAACAGAACCACTGAGGAATAAGGTCTTCTCTGAGATGTCATAGTTATCCTGGCAGGAGGTACATTCCAAGCTAGCTGCTGTCTACTGCCAACCCTGGTAAGACTAGAACACTGACTCCATGTGACCTCTACAAGAATGGCTTTCTCTTTTTTATCCATCCCATGCTGGTTGTCTTGCCACCCTGCTGGCTCTGCCCCCAGTTTCACTGCCCACCAAGTATTGCTGCCCTTCTTTTACTAGGACGGTCCCCTTAGCACCGTTGATGGACCCACCATATCTACCTACTTCACATTCCATTCCCCAAACTTACTGTCCCTCCTCTAATAAAAGGTCTTCCAGTAGCATAAGCCTGAAACCAGGAATCATTTCCAATATCTCCTCTCCCAGCTGCCCCCAAGGAGTTCATTACCAAACCAGGCTGATCACCACTCAAACTGTTCCCTCCTTTTGTCCTGTCACTGTCCTGGTAGGCCACACCTGCTAAATGACAACCCACTTGCTTCTTTCCCTTCCTAGTCATCCTCCACTCAGCAAGAAAACTCCTTTTAGAGTTTGGGTTCCACTTAGTTCCGTGAGTGTGAGACCCTTAGCAGCTCTTGGTGGTCTCAAAACAAGCAAGCCCAAGATCCTCACAGGAAGCAAGGCCTGCAGTTCTATACCCTGGTTTAGAAACCTAGCTTCTCTCTCACTTGTTCCCTCCTTCACAGTGCCTTTCTTGTCTTGGTGCCTTACTAGGACTCCAGATTGGTTCTGGCTGGTTCCTGACAGGTCCCTCTTTATATCTGCAGCTCTCAGAGAGTATTCTCCTTGGTGTATAACCAAACACAGGCCCCACAGGACAGGCATGACCTGATTCCTGTACAATCCCTCCTCCTCAAGCCAATTGTGTGATTGATGCATGGAGGACTTTCAATAAGTATGTGTTGAATGGCTGAGTCTATAAAATGGGGCAATAATCACTTTCCTGCCTCCTACACATAATTCACTTCCTGGAAAGGTTCTGTACCATACAGACACTATATATTCACTAAAAGTCAGCTATGGTATACACTTAGAATAACTCAGCATGAAGGCTGCTTATGCCTGTGCTGAGGACTAAGTTTCCTTTGATTAGACCATATGTCCAGCTTCCAGAGAGAACAGAACCCAGAGCGCTTTGTAAGCAAGACTGCAGAATGAAGAAACATGCACTCCTTTGGATCATGTTAGGAGGTTAAAGGGTTTCGATCTTCCAATTGGCTATACTAAGGAATGGCTTCTTAATCCATAAAAGTCATATGCTTCAAAACTTAATTTTCAGTCACACCAGATAGTCCTTATCCCCCATTCCCTGATCTCTATCTCCTCCTCTCTTACACACATACATAGGGAGGGGAAGATTAGATATTGGTCTGTTGATTCATTCAGACCATCTCTATACTCTAGTTAGACTCTTCTGGAGGGACCACATGGCAAAGCCCAGGGTCACCTGTATGGACACTGTAACCAACCCTGGAAGCCAGGAGGCCTCAACCCTCCCTCCTTTACTGCTGCATCTTTGCCCATGCAGAACTTTCTTTTTTTTTTTAAAAAAATATTTTATTTATTATGTATACAATATTCTGTCTGTGTGTATGTCTGCAGGCCAGAAGAGGGCACTAGATCTCATTACAGATGGTTGTGAGCCACCATGTGGTTGCTGGGAATTGAACTCAGGACCTTTGGAAGAGCAGGCAATGCTCTTAACCTCTGAGCCATCTCTCAGCCATGCAGAACTTTCATAGGGCTCAGTCAACCTAGACAACAGCCCGAGTAGTGGGTCTGGGTTTGAGCTAAACACAAACTAGTACGCTTAGCCCTGCCCCTCCCTATTCTCAGAGGCTAATTGCCACAACTAGCATTATTAAGAGAAAGGCCAATTAGATCAGTTTCTTCTCCTGGCTAAGGCTAGGACTGCTAGGGAGGGTAAGCCCAAGACTCTTCAAGGAGCTGGGATTTCTCCATAAAGGAGGCCACATTTAAATTGCAAACAAGGGCCTCAGGGCCTAGGAAAGGCACAGAGAAGCTTTTAGTTCCTAGAGATGCTAGGGAGTCAGGCGCTCTAATCTCCCAGGCCTTCCTGAGGGCTCTGATCAGGACCCTGGGAGTCTGGGCTCTGGCCAGTGACCCAGACTTTCTGGGGCCAGGCAGCATAGGGGATCATGGCAAAGGCTGATATCAGAGGCAAGCACAGGGAAAGGAAACCCAGTATTAGAGGCCACCCACTTACTCTCCCCAACCAGCCTTCTCTAAGGCAAACCCTCTTCTCCTCCTAAGTGTATTGTAAACTTCTGGATCCATTGTTCACAAGAGCCACTTACTAGTTTGCCCTAACTGGAGGTGGTGAGAAGACCCAACCCAGCCTTCTTCCAGGCCATCTCCAACCTGATATCAGGTGCCAATGCTATCCACAACTTAGGAACTGAACCAAAGAGATGGTTGTAATTGGATTTGTAACTGGGACTGGAGATATCTCGGCAACTAAGGATACTTGCTGCTCTGAGGAGGACATAAGTTTGTTTCTCAACACCCATATAGTAGCTTGCAACCATCTGAAACTCCAGTTCCAGGGCACATGATGCACTCTTCTGACCTCCATGGATACTAGGCACATACATGGTACACATGTATACATGCAGACAAGACATTCATACACATAAAAAACAAGTGGAACTTTATTCACTTGTTGTTGTTTTAAGACTGTTGTAATTAAAGATTTTAATGGAATCCCACAGTTTGTGGGGACAGGAATTATCTTCCAAACTATTTATAACACTGATGGATGGGCATGCTTCTATTATGCAGGTATAGGCTAGGGTCTTTCTCACAGAAGGCTACGAGGCTATGGATTTGGTACAGGGCAGGCTGCAGGCCAGGGCCTGCAGTGTTTAAAGGGTCAGAGCAGAAAGGCCTTCCAGCTCCTTGAAACTAGTCTAAGGCAGTCCTGGCCGGGAGTGCCTCCACCCCAACCCCTGGCTATATGGTAACCTTGGGAGAGGAGGCACATTCTGTTAGCACAACTGTGCGGAGATTACTTCTAGTAGTCTAGGTAAATGCCAGGTAGGTAAGTGCAGAACGCCGCAGCAAACATCACCAGGGTAGCAGCTAAGAAACCCTCACTACTTACTTTCTCACTGAGTTTTGAAAGTAGAAGAACACTTTCCTAGCCTGATCTCTCCTTTCATTCAACAAATCAATGAAGCCATTCACCAGAAACGTGTGACACACCTGCAGAGTGCTGACCCTATAGAGAAGACATGCACGCTCTCACAGGGCCTTCCTTCTAGTGGAGGAGACAGGCCGCCAATTTAAGTGGATGCCTAAGGAACAAGAAAAATACCACAGTGTAGCCCACACTTCGAAGACTGAGCTAACAAGTAGCTAAAGAAACTGATTGATATGGCAGGTCGGAAAAGGCATTTCCAGTGATTACAAGAAAATGCAAGCCAGGCAGGGTGGCTAGCCTTAAGACCCTGCGGTGGGAGGAGTACTTTGGGGAGATGGCTAACTGGATACAGTAATGCTGGGAATTATGACTGCTAGAAATCATAAAAACCTGAGTTGGGATCCCCAACACACACAAAATCCCAGTGTGGCAACACATACCTATAATCCCAGCACTGGAATTGTAGGTCACAGACACTAAGATCCCAAGGGGCTCACTGGCCAGTCTGTCAAGACAAAATGGTAAACTCCAGGAACAGTGAGAGATCCTGTCTCAGAAAAGAAAGAAGAAAGTGATAGAGAAAGACACCCAGTGTCAACCTCAGGACTCCACACATGTGCATGCTCCTGGAAGAGCAGCCACACACATGTGCACAAATGCATAAATCACATAAACACACAAATGATGCTGGTGAGGCCAGAGCTCAGCAAGAGAGGAAGAAATGATCAGAGTACAGGGAAAGCCAATCTTGTGAAAATCTGATGTTCCTAGAAACAGGAGTCTACAGAGGGTATCTGGCAGGAGAGTACTGGATGCACATTTATTCCTTCATTCTTGGCTTTTAGGTTCTGGTGCAAAGCACACAGAGTAAATCACAGCCTTCGGCCCATAAAACACTGGTACCTTGGAAGGGTCTGTTTAAAAGGACCACTCTGCTCCTTCCATGCGTTTTCATTCTATCTCCATCCCGTACCCCCTGCCAACTCCCTTCCACTCAGACAGCTGCTCCAGAGTAATTTATTTATATCATTGTATGTATGTATGGCATGCCTTGTTACTGCAGGTCTGGGTGGTGTGTAGTTTTAATGTAAACAGAGGCATGCACTGAAACCCTCCTTCTGTCTGGTGTTTGTGTCACTCAGCTCCATCTTGTGAAGTGTACATCTAGTCCTCTGCTTCTAACCACAGCAACCAGAGCCAAATGCCCACCACCCCACCACCCCCAGGCCATGCTGCGCTAAGCAGGCACACACAGCCTCTCCTTGTTCTGGGAGAGAACTGCTCCAGCATGTTTACTCAGGAGGGAAACTGTTGCGCCGCAGGTATAAAATATTTTATTTGAGGAAAAAATGCTGGCCAGCTTTCCAGAATGTCTGTGCCGGTCTCCCTTCTCACCTGCAGCCGGCAGGGAGGCTTACTCCCTACCTTCTGCCAACACTTGGCATTATCCTCCTTTCTAAGGCTTCTCATAAAAAAATAAATAAATAAATGTCACTTTGATTTGCATTTCTCTGGTGACTTCAGTTTGGGCAACCCTCCTCTAAGTTTCCTGTCATCTTTTTCTCGCTGATTTCCAGGGCTTTCTCATCATCTTAATGCTGTTCTCTAGTTTTTGTATTTCAATTATCTTGTAATCTGTCACGGGCAAAATTGCATTTGGGAAAGAAATAGAAGGCAAATTATGTCTTTCTATTACGGGAATAGTGGCACAGGCCATGATAGATTTGTTTAATAGAAATCCTTAATTTGCATCATTTATTCAAGTTCATAAATTTTAGTCTTGAGATTTGTCCTGCTTACGATCTCCATGCCACTCTGGACCAGGAAATCATTCCCCATAGTCTTTTCTTACTAAATAAACATCAACTATCTTTCACTTTAAAAGTTTTAGTTTATCTGAAGCTCACTTTTTCTAGGGACTCAGAAATCCATGGGGTTTTTTTTTTGTTTTTGTTTTTTTGGTTTACTGGTTTTCTAACATCTAAGTAGTCTCCACTGAGACGTGTTGCCATTCTTGTCATAGGTCACCTCTAGACTCAGGGCTGAGCTCTTTGAGCTCTCTTCATGGTCTCTGTCACTATGCCCTACTGGCTGATAAGGCGGGGGATGTTATTTCAAAGTTCACTTGCCATTTGTAGATCTTTATCTTCCACATATATTTTTGAGGAATAGATGTTAAACCTTCCAACCATCTAGAAGTCTGATGGCAATCTAACGTGAATTTATAGATTTGCAAAATACTGAGGTTTCTAATGCTAAGTTTTCCCAACCAAGAAAAATGGATGTCTCTACACATCCAAATACCTTTCTTTATCTTCCAATGGAAATTTACATTTTTCCCATAAACATCATCTTTATAAAAAAAATGTTTAGGCCAGAAAATTTTGTTGCTATTCTAACTGCTATCTTAGTACACTTCTTCTGTCTTTTAAATCACTCTTGGTATAAAGAAATGGGGTTGGTTTGTTGTTTGTTTGGATATATACACAAAAATATATATACTGCATATACCCAAAACACTTGCTAAAATCTTTCTTTAGTTGCAAAACTATTTTTCAGGTAGCTCAGCAGTTTTCAAAGTCCAAAGATTCCCAAGAAGCCTACTCAGACCCTCTCAGGAAAGGTCATAGAAGGTCGTAGGAAAAAGTATTTTCATAATACTCAGACCTTGTCTGCCTTTTCTATTTTGACTCTCACAAAGTCAGAGTTTTCCAAAGGTATGACCTCACTGGAAATATGCTTATACAGTTCTATGTTTTAAGCACATAGTTTTAATTTCTAAGAACGTAACTACCAATAGATATAATCCACCTTAAGAAATAAATTGGGGGGGACTTGATTTTTAAGTGCACAAAAGTTATAACACCAAAATGTTTGCAAACCCCAATAGAAAAAAAAGAATTCTATGATCTGTAAATAATTCGTCTCTCTCTTCTACCACAAGAGCCTTACATCTACATTTCTTTTCCTTGTGTTAGGTGGTGGCTGGGATCATGCCCTTGACCTGTTCCTTATCTTACAAGGAATAATACAATTTCTCCCTTAAGTTTACTGAAAAGTTAAGTTTAGATATATACTGAATCAAGTTAGAGAAGTTCTCTTCTAGTTCTGGCTTTCCAAATAATGTCCTCCAGCCCTCTCAAATGCTTACATAGGCGTTAAACTTCATCAAACAAATTTTCTGCCTCTATTGAGAGGACCATATGGTTTTTCTACTGTAGTCTCTTAATGCTGTGATACGTGGATAGAATTTCTGATATTGGATCATCTTACATTCCAAGGAGAAATCTCACTTGTTTAAGAACTGTTGTTTAATATACCGTTGGATTCAGTTAGTTAATACTGTACATGGAACTTCTACATCAATGTTCATCAGGGAAAGGGCTCATTTTTTTTTTATTTGTGCTCTCCTTATTTGAATTTGGACATGCTCTGATTTGCAATTTTAAAAGATCCTTCTAGCTGGAGCATAAATCCTGAAACAGATCCACTTTTTCTTCTCAGTATATTTGGTAACACATTAAAATAGAACCAGAATCAAGCAATCCAATCATTAAATTTTTCTCCTAGTGAGTATGTGGAAAACAGGTGCAGAAATGGATCATCTGAGACACCATAGAAATCTGGTTAATCCTGCCTGCCTGCTTTCCTTCAACAAGTATTGCCTGAGGATGGCTATGTATTAGGCTTGCTTATGGCTGGGTGTAGGGCAAACACTAGGGAAAAGAACAAAAAAAGTTCCCTTTTGGTAGTTTCTAACAAAGGGTACACAGTAGGAGAAAAGATTGCTAAATGTATCATTTGTACTATTACTATTAAGAAACCTTTTGTACTTTTTGATCATAAGATAAAACTATTTTTACCTCAATGAATTATTTATTACCTTTTATGCCAAGAACGGTTCCACTGGAAAGCACTCATCCCCATTTTACAGAAAAGGGAATGTGACCAGCCGGAAAGAACAAGATGGAGGGCTGAGATTTGAGCCCCGACCTTGGCGCTCTTTTAATCAACCCTGACCCACCTAGGACAAGATTTTTACACACTGCTTCTCAAAATGTAAGCCACACTCACCAAAACCCAGACTCTCTATACTTCAGTCCTGACCCCTACTCTAACTCAGCCCATACTGTGCTCACACTCGAAACCAACTTTAATTCTTGCGGACTCCCCAGTCAGGTCCCTGAGTATAGCTCGAAACCCTCAGTCTAGTCCGCAAAAGGGACCTGAGACTCTGGGATCTCAACTCAAACACGGGAAAAGATCAAATCCCAACTGAGAATCTGCAGGCAAATCTCAGTTCAGCTCTGTTGGGCCTGACTAACGCAGTATTTTCTCAACCCTTTGGGGTCTAATGATCCTTTCCCAGGGGTTGCCTAAGACGACTCACTGGAAAACACAAACACTTACATTACACTTTAGAACAGTAGCAAAATTAGTTACAAAGTAACATGTATGGCTGGGAGTCACCACAACATGAGGGATTGTATTAAAGGGTCACAGTATAAGCAAGGCCGAGAACCACTGCGGCCTCCGCCACCAGGTCCCAATTCTGAACCACAATGGACTCCACACCTGAATTCTGACTCGCATCTCGATTCTGCTCCAGACTCAGAATCACCCGACTGTATTCAAAACCACTGTAGACCCACAAAGACACACACAGGCACACACACAGACCCACACCGACCCCCCCCCCCCCGCCAGCTCAGATCTAAGAGTCAGCTCTCAACACACAGTTTGGAACTCAGAGATAACCAGCATCCCCCAGACTCAGCTCCACGATACCCCTCCTTTCCCGATACGTTGAGAGCATCCCAAACGGAGCCCCTCTTCTCTCCACATCGAGACAGCCACCAGCTAGCTAAGTCACCAGACCTTGCTCAGTGCGGGCCACGCTGAACTGCAAAGCTTGATGTGCGTCCAGAACCGAATCAGCCCCAGCTCGAATGCATTGCGATTTAGCCTGGCTCTCAGAATCCATGGCCTGAGCCACCATCCCGGCCCACTCACCTTGGGATTCAATCGGCCTCAAAGCCATCCCCTGCCACTGTGGTCAAGATGAAGATTGAACCACGGTCCGCGAAACGAAGATCGAACCACGGTCGGCGAAACGAAGATGGAGCCGCGGCAACAGAACAGAACGAAGATGGACCCGCGGCAACGGAATGAATATGGAGCCGCAACGGAATGAAGATGGGGCCGCGGCAACGGAACGAAGACGGAGCTTCAGCCGCTAAACGAAGATGAAGCCGAGGCCACTAAAGGAAGATGGAGCCGAGGCCACGAAACGAAGATGGAGCCGCGAGAGCGCGGCATGCATTCGCCTCGGCTTCTGGCCGCGGGTACTTGCCGCGTGGGGGCCACAGGCTCTGCCATGCAGACGTACCCCTTGTGCCACGCTGAGAAAACTGCTTGGAGAACCACAAAGCAAGGAAACACACGCTGTGGAAGAACGCTGGGGGTGCACTGGGGGAGAACCATGCCAAGGAGAACCACGCGGAGGAAAAAAGAAGCGTTGAGAATTGAACTGAGGAGAAAAGCGCTCCAGGTAGAACCACGTGGAAGAAAAGAAACCCGTTAAGGAAAACGCCCTGAGAAAAGGACTGAAGGGGCCCGGCTGGCGAAAGAATGCTGAGAAGCAAAGCGGAGAGCGGCGAAGCAGCTGACCGCGCCGGAGCGATCCACGCTGAGGCAGATCGGACCGTATGGAGGACGACCACGCTGAAACAGATAAGACCTCGCCGTGGAGGTTTGAGCTGAGGAGAAACACCCTCAGGAGGACCACGCTAAGCAAAACACACTGAGGAGGGCAGGTCGGGACTGAGACGAACCGCGCTTAAGTATTCCGAGCTGAGGCATATCCAACCCAGTCAAGGACAACCACGCGGAGACTGAAGACTGACTGGTATGACCTCACCGTGGAGAACCGTGCTGAGGACGACTGCGCTGAGGAGATCCACTTTGGGGAGAACCACGCTGAGCAAAGCACGCTGAGGTGGACTGGACCGGAACCGCGCCGAGAAGCACAGCGAAGTAATCCGAAACAAGGCAGACCACACCGGACCTAGTTGGAGCAAAAAGAACCACCAGAGGCTGCGCAGAGAAGAACAGTATCCACGCCGATCCGCTGCGACTGTTCTGCCTAGCGACTGTACCCGGGCCACCTACCCAGACCTCGGTGACGTAGAAGCCACGGCACAGTTAATTAGACAGATGCTGAGCAATGAGGAGAGACCTGCTTCACGATTGGCTAGGTACAGACCGCTCCGTGCTGCGCATTGTTATTGGCTGAGAGGGCACAGCCTGATGTCTCCAGGGCTTGGATTGGGTGAGCCAGTCAAGCACGCTTTACCCCTCTGGGTCCACCACCCATGGAGGTCTAAGGAGTGTGGTCGCCCTACCCCCACACGTCCTTCTGGTTGAGCCTGGAGCTCATGTCTCTGAATAAGTGTGATACCAACCCCAGTGCAGCCCCAAGGTAGATCCCTGAAATAGCCAATGTTCCATGGCCTAAGATGACGGGACCTCTGGCCTGGCCTAACCTTGGGATTAAAAAAAGTAATCCACTCTCTCCACCTTCTCTCTCTGTCCCCTGATACCCTCCTCAGGCGCCGTATTTTTGTTGTTGTTTATGGAGGTTTTTTGGTTTCGTTAGTTTGGTTTGGTTTTTTTTTTTTTTTTTTTTTTTTGAGACAGGGTTTCACTGTGTGTGTAGCCCTAGCTGTCCTGGAACTCGCTCTGTAGACCAGGCTGGCCTCAAACTCATAGAGATCCACCTTTCTCTGCCTTCCCAAGTGCTGGGATTAAAGGCATGCGACGCCATCCTTCAGACGTGTTTGTTATTCTTTGTTATCACCTAGTGAGGTAAATCTCGGGACTATCCTACTTGTGTATGGCTAAAACGGAGGAATCCTTGTGTCTGTCCAGGTCACAAAGCTGGGTAATGATAGACCTGAGATTAGACCCCAGCCACTCTACCCCACCTCCAGCTTCTCTTGGTTCGGGGTCCTGTCTCCGGAATGTCCATGACAGTTCCCACTCTGTCTACTTATTCATACATCCATTTAGCTGACATGGTCTATGCACCACCCATGTATGTGCCAGGTACTGAGCTAGAACCTGGAGAAACCTGACAAACTAAAGCCAAAATGCCAGACTTGGGGGACAAACCCCTTGCCTGGATTCATAAGTAAAGCTTGGGGCAACGTGGACGCCCTCTGCACATTGTAGTTTTAGCATGCAGGACTCTGGGTGTACTCTCCAAACCACCCCAGAAGTGATTTCAAACAAGGGAGCTGAGAGAAGGGGAGGGAGAGCCAGTCCTGTGAGCAGGCCAGGGTGTGGTCATCTAAAGCACGCAGAGGCCATACATCTTAACTGCTTTTGCTGAAAATATACGTCTACGAAAACAACCAGGAATCTCTCCTGCCAAGGACAGCTAACTGGTGAGGGTTTGGTGGGGCATTTTTGTTTTTGTTTTGCTTTCTTTTCTTCTTCTCCTGTTGTTATTGCTCATTCGGGGAAAAGAGAAAATGTTGTCGCCCCAGCATCAGGCCCTTCCTTTCTTACTCACAGAAACTGCCTAGCTCTATGCCCACCTCCTGCCAGGCCACACATCTGCTTTGCCTATCCCCTTTGAGCCCCTTTGGAACATGTTACATTGGCTTCAAAGGCTAGTCCTACCCTCATACCTGACCAGTAGTTTTCTTTTCTGCCTATCCCAGAGCAGACATGCAGCTAATGCCAGCACTCAAGGACAGCATCTTAAAATTCATCATTTTAGCTTTGAACTTGCATGTTGGAAGTGAAGCTTGGGAGGATCTTTGCCTCACAAATGGCCCCTTCCAGCTCCCTGGGTCACTAAGATAGGTGACCAGTTACCCTCCTGCTTTCTGTCATTGCCAACCTCCCAAGTGACCTCTAAGAGGGGCAACAGGCCCATGTGGTGAACATGGTTGTCCTCTTCCCTTGGCCGAGATCAGGAAGGGGCCCTAGTTTCAGCACAGAAGCCTCTATGCCTTGTTTCCCACCTGCTTGTCAGAGGTGCTGCTTCTGAGCCCACAAAGCAGCTAAGCCAGGCATCAGGAGAGTGTGAGGAGGCTGTGGGGCTCTGGTATGAAACCCTGCTCTTTTTTCTTAATGCAGGCCCCTTCCATTCTCAGCTCTGAGGCGTAAGGCCTTGCTAGAGATTTTCTTTGGGTCCCCTTCTTTCAGGTCTGTTTCTTGTAGGAAAGGATAGGAGAGTAGGATCCCCAGTTCTTTAGAGAGTACCCACAAGTTCCACCAAAACACAACTCCCAGTAAGAAATACAGGCACATTTTCAAAATGTTATGGATGTTCTTAATCCAAACCAAATGGGTAGATCTCTGCTGTCTAGGAGAGCTGTGTCTTGTGGAAGTGCCCTAGTTGACCCTCAAGACCTCCCTGTGGTTTCCCAAAGGTCTTCTGTTTTATTCAGAGTGAGCTAGGAAGCTACCTGAATGAAGCAAGGTCACTTAGAGCAATGAGCATCCTCCCAGGAGTCATGAAACTTGAAAGGCATTCTATCTTGAGAATGGATTTGTTGTTATTGTTTTTTTTTTTTTTTTTCTCAAGACTGGGTATCTTTGTGTAGCCTTGACTGTCCTGGAACTAGCTCTGTAGACCAGGCTGGTCTCAAACTCACAGAGATCTGCCTGCCTCTGCTTCCTGAGTGCTGGGATTAAAGGTGTGCTCCACCACTACTAGGTTGAGAATGGATTTTTTTTATCATGAAAATTGAGTTTATTTGATGTTATACTTAACAAAGTCTGGGTTCTAATTGTGTCCCTGGTCAAGACACACTCCACAAGTAGTAGATTTGTGAATGTCTATTGTCACTTTATAGATTGTGGGCCCTCAGTTCTGTCCCTAATCAATGCCCTTTTGATGACATCTGGTAGACATCTCACCAAACTTATAAGAGGTCTCATTGGATCAGTCTTAGAGGTGGATTAGGCCAAGAAACCTGTCCTTGTCCTTTGGCTCAAGGGACAAGACCTATGTACCCCACACCACCCACTTCCTGCACATGGGGTGCTGTCAGTCAACTAAAGCCTCCTGTCAGCTTGGCACACCTGCTGTAGCCCCCCCACCAACCCTGCATCTCTATTTTTTGGGGTGAGACTAGAGAGTAATAGAGCTTGATACTCAAGTTTGTCTTTTCTCATTGAGAGACAAGAGACATAAAGGTGTTTCTGGAGAGACATGGGAGGACTGGGTAGATTTCAGGCTAGCCTGGAGGAGTTGGGGCTGCAAGGCAGGCTGAGGGAGAATGGAGTAAGCCTGAGGCACCAAGGAATTTGGGGGAGAGGGTAGCAGTCATGGCCTTGCTGGGTTGCACTGTAGTCCCTTCCCAGGCCTTGGCTAGCCTGGCGTCTTCCGTTACCTTCCAGGGGCTGAGGACTGTAGGGATGGGTATGCGGCAGGGAGCCCAGCACCTGGTGCTCTGTGCTTGGGCTTCCATGTGACAGAGGCAGGTCTTGTCCTCCTGTATCTGGTTTATGTCATCTGGACATGGTGGGGGCTGGACTTAACGTTCCTTGTGTTCCCTCCAACTCCAACATTTGGGGTTCAAAAGGTTCCCTCACAGGCCCCTGCTCCCAAGAACACGCACGCATACACGCACGCACGCACAGCTGAAGAGAATTAGGCTGCAAACGGCCACTCGGCTTTTCTCTTGATTCCAAGGTATTTAGAGTGGGGGTGGGGGATTAGGGGGAGGAAGTTGCTGAGCTAATTCTTCTGCATTTGCCAGCACAGAAGTGCAGATGGGGCCCAGAGCACCATGGGGTCCCAAGGGAAACACCAGATCTTTTCCACACAGGCAAGGAAGGAAAAAGGGCTGAAGTGGGAGCCCCTCACCCAAGCAACAACTCAGCAGGCCCTGGCCAAGGGGTTCTGTGGGCCTCACTTCTCCCCACCCCCACCCCCAGAGTCTAAGGATGGAACCAGCAGGCTCAGCCAGGTTCCCAAGTTACTGCTTTTCTCCAAAGCAGAGAGGCTTAGGGCCACGTGGCTGCTTGGTCAGCCCATCTTCTGGGGAAAGGCCTGACTGTATGCTATGGTCCAAAAGTGAACAGGAACTCGGGTTATCCCTGAGTGACTAGTGCAAGATGAGGAAACCCATGCTTAAGGCTAGCCCTTACAGCAAGCGTTCCATCTCCACAGCCCCTTCTCATGACCCTGTCAAACTCACACATATACACGTGGACACACACACTCCCCACTCTCCTAGGCCTTGATTGGACGTCATAGCTAAGATTGGGCCTCAATCCTTTGGTAATGTTGTAGAAGTGGGCAAGCCTGCAGGAGAGTAAGGGTCAAGTGTCAAAACTACAGCTTAAGAAAGCCATGGCCAGGGGTTAGAGAAATGGCTTAGCAGTTAAGGGCACTGGCTACTCCTCCAGAGGACATGGGTTTAGGTCTTAGTACCTGCATGGTACTTCATAACTGTCTGTAACTCCAGTTCCAAGGCATCTGGCACCCTCTTTAGCCCCCTTAGGTACCATGCATGTGGTATACAAACATACATGCATGTAAGGCACCAATGCACATAAGATAAAAATTTTAAAAAGCCATGGGCAGAAAGTTACACACACACACTACTGTGGTGGCAGCTCATAGTTATAGGGCACCCCATGGACATGGCCTGTCAGTGTCTCCATCCATGTTTTTGCTACACAGAGCTAGAAGTGAGGCACAAGTTTTGGGAAATACAGCTTACCAGGCCTTGATCCTGCCACTTAGGATAGCCCAGGATCCAAGTCAGTCTTGGAAGCACGAGGCACTCTGGGCTGGACCGCTAGAGGACATGCCATTAGGTGATTATGCTACATTGGGGCTGGTACTGGCCTCTGTACACAGGAAGATTCAGTTGCTACATCTGGGGTCACCGATAACTCAAGGCCAGGTGGGGGTTGGATGTCTGGCATTCAGGCAGTCTCTGTGAGTGGCAGCATGGGGTGTGGGCACCTCCCATGGGGAGGGCAGCTGTCCTGTATATGTTTGGACATTGCACAACCAAGCCTTGATTAGGCAAACCCAGCTTTCCCTGAGCCCCTGCTGCGACACGGGTTAATACTGCAGCTGTCTCCCAGGCACCTGCCTAGGGCCTGGTTACATGCCAGGCCCCTAGGATGGGAAAAATGAAGGGAGCTGGGCCCTGCCAGACCCACCACCACAAGAGCCTTTTCTACCACCATGTTCCAGGAGCGGTAGTCTCCCCAGATACTTATCAAGCTCAGAGCATTTCTATCCCCGGTCCTGCTCATACCTATCAAGTCCATGGCTCCACTCAGCAGGGAACAGGCCCCCATACTACCGTGTGAGTGTTACCATTGCTGGGGCCACCCCTGGACTCTCTCTGAAGTCCCCAGAAAGGTGTCAACAGGAAGTACCACCCCTCTGCTCTATTTAGCTGGTCTTTCTGTGTTAAAGGGCCCTCCGTGGTCTTTGCAGTAAAGCATAGATGTTCATTTTCTCAGAGAGCGAGCAACCCCCTCCCCACCGTGTGCCCTTCGAGAGCAAGGCTGCTGAAGTGACTAGGCCTCTGGTAAATATCAAGCACAGAGTGACTGGCCCCAAAGGGCCAGGGAGAGCCTGGTGAACATGTTTCCCTGAGCCAGACAGGCTCAGAGGGCGGATGTCATTTGGACAAAAAAAGATAAGAATGGGAAGAAAGGAAGCCTGACAATGGCCGTGGTGCTTTTACAATGTGTCTGTGGGGTCTTTGACACCTCCCCTCCCCCATACACTCACATACTTCAAGAGTTTAGGAGCTGGGAAGATGGCTTAGTCGGCAAAGTGCTTGTCATTCAAGCATGAGGACCTGAGTTAAGATCCCCAATGCCCACATGAAAGCCAAACATAGCAGCACATCTATAGTTCCAGCACTGAGGTGGTGGGGGGCAGACAGATCCCTGGAGCTCACTAACTAGCCCAGCTAACGAATTAATGAGCTCCATGTTCCATGAGACTTTGTCTCAGAAAATAAAGTGAAGAGCGATTGTGGAAGACAACCAACACCAATCCAGACCTTCATATGCACATACGTGCAAAGCCACATGAATATCACAGAGAGAGAGAGAGAAAGAGAGAGAGAGAGAGAGAGAGAGAGAGAGAGAGAGAGAGAGAATTTGCTTCCCCTCTAGTTAGGGTAGACTCCACGATTCCATTCTAACAAGAGGAACATGGGTGAAGGGACAGTATGATTGCCAAGGCCAGCTCATAAAAAGTCTTACAATTTTCTCCTCATTCTCTCTCACCGGGGTAGTTGACTCTTACAGAAGCCAGCTGCCATGTTATAAAAGCACCCAAGCAACCCTGTGGCCAGATATCAGTGAGAAAGTGTTTAGTGTCTAAAAGAGAGCCAGAGGCAGGGGTCACACCCTGAATCAGGCCTTCGGGTGATTCCAGAAGTGCCAACCAATGCCAGGCTTCTTTACTGCAACTTCACAAGCCAGCACTGCCCAGCCAGGTCATCAAAGATTCATGATCTACTGACCCTCATCCCTGTGTGCATCAAACTGTGACTTTGTGGGGTGACTTGTGAGCCAATAATAGCTGATCCCTACTCGTCTCAGCCCAAGTGCTGATGGAGCAGCAAAGTGGGTTCACCTGTCCGTCAACTTTCTCTAATGGTAGACAGCTCCCAAGAAGGTGATCCCTGGACATCAGCAAGGGTACTGAGACCCAGGCAGCACACCTCCCTAACCTCGGGTATCATGCTTCTGCTCTGATGAGGGTTGTCTGTCCTCCTGACTAGTACAGTTTCCCCTGCTCAAGAACTCTAGCACAGATCCCAGCCTGGAAACCCAAGAGATCCAGACACTAAGTTGGTCTCCAGCCTACAGGTCTGGAGTGTTTGCTGTGCTTTCAGATAGGAATGATGCAGGGACAATAGGCTTATGGTGGGGGAAAGTTGGCCTGTGAAGATTAATAGGAAACTTGTTCTCTCAAAGAAAATCTCTTTAAGTTCCTTGGAATATGTTAAAACTAAGGACAGTGCCTGCAAGCACAGGGAAAGAGGTCCTCAACAGCCAGTTCTGTCCCTTGTTTATTTACTATCACCAGGAATATTGATTCAGTCACAGAATAAAGTGAGCAGAAAAGGAGAAACTACAAGTAAATGCAAGATGCAAGGGTGTGTGGAGAGGGTGGAGAATGCACCAAAGCCCCTCCAACGCCTTCCTTTACTGGACCTGCACTGTGAACAGGTCTTGTCCCTGTCTTTGAACATTACTACAATTATGTGTGTTGGGTGAAATTCCTTTAGAGCCCATAGATAAAGAATGTAGAGCTGTCCATCAGTGCAGTTGGGCATAGAGCTATTGCTATTTTCTGTATCACTCTTAACCTCACCCAGAAGACCCTGTCACCAAAGCCTCACCCTCCGTCATATTCTAGGCAATTGCCTTGCAGGTTCAGCTGGAAACCCAAGAGATCCAGACACTAAGTCTTTCAGACTACAAGACTTTCAGATTATCTGGGATCCAGAAGAGCAAATAGGTCAGACAGGTAGAAGACCCTGAAGATTTTGTATATAGAACCAGGGATCAGCTGTTCTTCCCTTGTTGGCATGCAGCTTCTTGTGAGAGATGCAGTCCCTGCTTATTGGCAGCTTCTGCTATGGCGATGCCCACATGTGGCTTCCTGGGCACTGAGCCCTCGTGTGTCATTCCCCAGAATTCTGATTTGGGACCAGATGACTATGCATTGGCTACTGAAGGTCAAGGGGATAACTTCTAACCTCCCACAGTGCCAGATTCCCAGGGGCTAGGCCTCTGCTCCCAAGATGCCTTCTACAAACAGCCAAGATGAGGGGCCTCAGGATATTCTTCTGGGTCACATGCCATTCTATTCTATAACTTCAGGCTAGAGGCTTTGAGAATCATTCCTCAGTAGAAAGAGGATGCCACTTTATTTAAGCTCTGGCTGCCAGAGGTAGGTGACAGAATTCTGACCCATCCTACAGGGTTCTCTGCCTTCCTGGTGTTCATGTGTCATGGCTAGTGGGGACTTGACAAAGGAGTAAACTGGCATCTCTAGAGTCTTCTGCTGCTGGTGTCCTGCTCAGCTACCTGCTCTCCATTCTCTTTTGAACCCCTTCAGGGCTCCCAGGACCACCAGGAGAAGTCCAGACAATCATTTTCAGAAACCTCTGTGCGGGTGCTGTGTGGAAGGGAGAGTAGGGAGGCCTAGACTCAGGGCCTCAGTTTTTGGCTCTTGGTCCAGGACTGAAAGCCTCAGAACAGGAGATGGAGGAAACCCTATCCCTCGCACCAAGGCAGCAGAGAACCCAATTCTTATGGAAGGCTCCATCACTCTGTCCCTTCCCTAAGCCAAAGCCTTTCTTGGGACACATCAATAGCAGCCAATATTTTAAAGATGTGACAGGTTCGGAGCCTGGTGACGGCTGGGCTGCTCGAGAACATGGCTGGATTTACGTCCTCGGCAAAGCACCCGGTCACCTTTCCCTACTCTAGTGCAATCTTTTTTTGGAAGCCCTGCTGGAAAATCTGAATCTTGTGAGCCATCAGCTGTTTATAATCAGAGAAGCATATGTTTAAAAGAGCTGAGGGGCCTTATAAACGCCGTGTGCAAATTACCTTTGGGGCTGCCTGCCCCACCGCCCCTCCCCGAGGCTGCCATCGCTGGCGAGGGCTCAGTGTGCTGCGCAGAATTAGCTGTAACCCCATTGTGGCATGGGGTCTGTTTAGCTTTAGTCACGTCAGCTTGGCCCTGGAGCGTGGGAGCCTCTATCCCTGCTGCACAGCTTCCCGCCCCCAGCCCAGCCCAGCCCCAGCTGCAGAGTGCTGCTGGCTCCAGGCTCCTGTGCCTTCGCCTCCATGAGAAACAGCAAACCTGAGAGCTGAGGAGCAAGACCTGGGTGGAGGCTCAGCCCCAGAGTTTGAGGGGCCTCTTAGACGCCTGAATGAGCACCTGGAACTGGGAGCCACTCAGGGCCTGCTGTGGGGCTCCAGTCCTGTGGGACTATTTTTTTTATTGTTATTTGTGTTTTTGGTTTTCATTTTCATTTCTTTTTTTTTTAGCAGCTTTATTAAGATAGAATTTACATACCATACAATTCACCTAAATGAAGTACGCAATTCAATGAATTTCAGTTTATTGGGGGTTGTGCAACTATATTACTCTGTCTGATTCTAAAACATTCTCTCCATCCTATATCTATCACTTCCTATATCCCACCCTAGTCCCTAGTCCCAGACATATACAACTCAACTTTATGTTTCTATAGTCCAGCATGCTCTGTACACTTTCTGTTAACTACAATCATATGTTCCATGTTCTCTTGAGCCTGGCTTCTCTCACCTGGCACCATGTTTGTGAGGTCCACTCGTGTTACAGTAAGGGGCAATGCTTTATTGCTTTTTATGGCCACTTAATATCCCATTGTATGGCGAGACCATATTTATCCATTGATGAGCGTTTAGTCTAGTTCCACCTTTTATTTGTTGTAAATAATACAACCATCAACATTCAGGCATTTTGTGAACATGGATTTTCATTTGGGTATCCACCAAGGGGTAGCACTGCTAGATCTTAGAACACTCTGCTGAACCTTTCGAGGGGCTACCAAACTTCTTCCAAACTGGTTTCAAATCTCACACACTTTATCAACAGTGTCTGCAGCTCCTGTGCCCCAAGTCCTCACCAACACGTACTTTCAGTTTTCACTTTGCTAATGGGTGTGAAGTGGCATCTCACAGTTTTGCTTGGCACTTCTTAGGGGTTAATGACAGAGAGCATCTTTTCATGGGGTAGTCATTTGTATACTGGCTTTGGAGGAATGCCCATTCTGATTGGTCATTTGCTTTTTTGTTATAAAGTGTTGTTCTTCCTAGCCTACATAAAGGTTTTTATATTCTAGGCGAAATTTCCTTATCTGATATATTTCTTCCCATTTTTGTGGGTTGTCTCTTCGCTTTATTGTTTGTTTGTTTGTTTTAATTGTCTTTGAGAGGGTCTCATGTAGCCCAGGCTGGCCTCAAATTTTCTTAATTTGAACTTCTGACCCTCCTGTCTCCAACTCCTAGGTGCTGCAATTATAAGTATATATCTGGGTTTTTTTTAACTTTCTTTTAAAAATGTTTTAAATTTATATTTATTTATTCATTGAGTGAGGGGTAGTATATGTGTTTGTGTGTGCTGTTGCAGCACACACGGACGTCAGAAGACAACTTGGAAGATTCGGTTCTCTCCTCTGTCATGTAGGTTCTTAGTTGTCAGGCTGGTGACACGACATTTTCAGTTAAACCCTCTCAGTGGCTTTCTTTACTGGTCCTTTGACTAATGAAACTTTACTTGTGATAAAACTCCAAGTAAAGATTTCCCCCCATGTTGCTTGTGTTTGGTATCATATCTAAGTAACAACGTATACAGCCAAAGTAAGAAAGATTTACCCCTCTATTTTCTTCTAAGAGTTTTAAAATTTTTACTTTTAAAATGTTGACTCATTTTTATATGTGGTGTGAGGTAGGGGACCAACTTTTTTCCCCGACAACTACCCAGTTGTTTCAAAACCATTTGTTGAAAAAAATAATCTTTTTTCTCCATCGAATGATCTTGACACCCTTGTGGGCTCTCAGAGGAATGAGTGATCAGTTTATCTCTGTCTGTGGCTCTGCCTTTATGGCAGTACCACATCGTCTTTATTTGTACAGCTATGGACCAAGTTTGAAATCAGAAAACGTGAATTGTCAAGTTTTGTTCTTCCCTGTCTGAGTCGTTTGGGTTTACTGAATTCCCAGTGCAGCTTTTAAGATCCACTTGTTGATTTGTATGGAGAACTCTGCTGGAACTCTGGGAATTGTTTGAACCCGAGCTTAAGCTGGCGAGCATTGCGCTTTAACAGTACTATGGCAATCTTCTCCCTCCATAATACTTATAGTTTTCTTCTAATAATACTAATGGGTCCTTCCATCTTTCCAACTCCTCAATGTCCAGTTCAGAGGCCATGCAGGAAATACCACAGCACTCTACTCCACTCTAGGAGGCCCTGAGAGTCTTGTGCCCTGGCATCCCAGCGTTTGGGTGTGGCTGTCCCGGAGGAGGGTAGGGCTGGGGTATCCGGAGGAGCAATAATTCTAATGCCTTGCCATCTTTGCAGTATCTCTTTCATTGGTCCTGTAGGTTTTAGTCTATGGTGACTGGTAGCTTTCCTTCCTCCCCACAATCCAGGACTTGCCGGTTCTCCAAGCCCATCTCCCATGCTCCTTCGGGCCACATTTCCAAACCCTATTACATCTGCCATACTTTCTGCCTGGTCTCCATTATACAGTTTGCTGCCCTGACCAGGTTTTTCACAGTCTGCAGACCTGCCAAGAATGCACTCTCTCGTCCCCCCTCTCACTTCCTCAAGTTGCACCAGCAACTTGAACCATCCTCCTGTCCAAGGGCTTTTCCCTGGTCCTTGATGTCCTCTGCCAAGTGTGTTATCCTTAGACTAATGCTTCCTAAGCTTGGGGTGACTCCACTATCCTGCCCACCTCTGTACCCTACAGTCCAGCTCAGAGCCCAGAGATCTGTGGTTGGAACTGAGCTCTCTCCAAGATAATCATTTTATCACATATCTCCATGATAGATAAACAGTCCTTTAGTACCAAGCCAGGCATCTTGGGGCCTCACTGCCAGAGAAACAGGACTTTGGCAGCTTACAAAAGGAATTTGATTTTTCAAATTTTCTTTCAACTCAAGGGTCTCAAATCCAATCTTCAGACCTCTGGTGGGGGCAGGGTCCTGGCACTGCTTCTGAAGATGGTGCCTTTGAGGGGGAGACAAACAGCTCATGGTGCATATTTGCCAGGAACCATGGCAGGTGGCAGGTAGCTGAGGGCTGCTCCCCTGAAGCCATTCCCATGGACAGAACAGGGTCATGTCATTTGGACCAAATTGGATCACAGCCATCTGATATGACCCTGCCATGCTGGGTCTCTCCACCCCCACCCCACATCTGCATACAGAGGAAATATTGCCTGTGTTTCCTGTCTCCAGAGAATCAGGAAGGGAATCAAGACCCAAAGAGGTGAAAGCTTTGGGGTTTCTTGGGAGTTTGGGCAAAAGCTTTGTGCTTGCATTTTTTTTTCTTAATAATACTGGGAATTGAACCCAGGGCCTTGTGCAGTCTAAAAGAAAATCATTCTACATCTGAGCTGTGGACCCAGCCCTGTGTAGCATTTTCTTTAAGCCCTCAGCATTTGCTTGTTCCTTCATTGGATCACGAACTCTATACTTTTGAATATTTTCTGTGTTTCCAGCCCTCTGCTACGTGTGTTGCTATGGAATCAACTGTGACTTCTGCCCTGGGGAAGGCAGAGTCCAACAGGGCACTGTGGCCCAGGGAGAGCACTATACCCCCTTTTGAGACTAGATGAGGCAAGAGCAAGAGTCCCAATTGCAGGATATTGTGCTCACTATAGCTCCTGGAAGACTGTGGGAGTCTCAGGACGGAATTGTAGAAAACAATGGGAAGTATTTTAGAGTGCGGGCTGGAGACCCCTCCCTGCTTCTGTCCCTAGCCACCAGGCCCTGTGCTCCAGGATAGACTAGGAAGCCCATAAACTAAACTCTGCTGTCTAAGCTTTGATCTCCAACTCATCAGATGACGTGGTTTGGGGACCCTTGGAGGCTTCTACTGATCCTGGAATGTGAAGATAAAGCCAACTGAGAGGCCCCTATCCCCGCTCAGCCTGCAGTGGGAACCTCCTCTGGATACCCCAGCCCTGTCCTCCCCCTGGAACAGCCACACCCAAAAGCTGGGATGCCACGACACATGACTCTCAGGGCCTCCCTGAGTAGAGTGGACTGCTATCTGATCTTTGTTATTTCCTGCATGGCCTCTGAACTGGACATTGAGGAGTTGGAAAGATGGAAGGACCCAGGTTCTTTTTTTTTTTTTTTTTTAATTCTTGCCCTTCACCTCTCCCCCTTCATCAGAGGGAAACTGGCTCCCTAAAGGACATCTGGGAAGTGGGGATGGAATTCGGGTGAGAATGAGGGGCCCACCTATGCAGCTGCAGTGGCAGCATGAAGCACCCAGGAGGCAATGAGCTGACAGCTCTCAGTGAAATTAACATTTTTGTGAGGCATCAGGTATTGGCAATATTTAAATTAAGAATTAACGAGCCCATGAAATGAGACCCCAGAGAATGGCCAGGACTCTACCTGAGCTGCAGCCTCCACAGGCTGAGTGGCCTGCAGCTTCCACTGCACTTGGTGGCCAGGGCCAGCCAGACCTGCATTCCACTCCTCCCCCTCCCCCGACCGCCTTCTGGATGAGTTCCCTGAGTCACATTGTTCGCGGAGCTCTGCCGGCCTTCTGGGCTCTTCCTCTGCCGCTCACTGTAAAACCTCTCCATCATCTTTTCCGCTGTGGTTTTATTGTTTCATTTTATTATTCCAACTATATTAAGTTGGGAAGAGCTGCAGGAATTATTCCTACCCACCCTCACCCGACTCCAAAGCAAGCATTGGCCATTGGAGATAGTGAGAAATCACTCTGGTTTCCTACTTTCTCCAATTTAGCTTCTCTGGCTATGGGCTGGTCTGGAGATCAGTCCCTCTGTTACCCCAGAACAGGTCCCCAGTTCCCCCTCTCCCACCCAGAAAAAGGGGGGAAGGGGGAATCTAGCCCAGATCTCAAAGATCACATGATCCTCCTGGAAGCTGTACTGCAGGCTCTGTGGGCCCCTGGCTGAGTTGGGGCTCCAAGAGAAGCCAAGGCTGGGGTGAAGGCTGGGGAGGAATCTGGGTTCTTTTGGCTGCTGGTGAGATTATCCATTAAATCCATATTCCTCACTGTAGAGTTCACGGATTCAGAGAATATGCTGTATTCGAGCCGTCTAACGTTACTGCAATATTGCTTCCAGATGAGCAAACACCCGCTTGCAGCCCAGCCCTGAGATGCACGATGGCCTGATCAGGGGCTCAGCACCAAGCCTTTGTTCTGTGCTTGCCTGCTGCCCACTCCCCAGCAGCTCACTCAGGAACCTCCAGATGCCTGCCACTCAGAAAAGTGTGAGATGCCTCAGGGCACCCAAGTTTGTGGCTCCACCCTCAAGCAGCCCCTGTGTCCAGGGCCCAGCCTCTTTTCTGTACTATCTTGCCAACATGATCTGTTCTGAACAGGATATAGGCCTACATCCATGGAGTAAAAGAACTGGGATATCTTTTTTTTGTCCACCTGTGAGGAGTTGAGTCCTGCAGAATCATTCCAGGCCTTCATCTTGTGGATGGGTGGGCTTTGTGTTCTTTGTGGCACCCTCTCGTCACAAAACGGGAGGCATCCCTGGCAGAGGGAACCATGCTCACAAAAGCACAGAGTGAGTAGTCAGCGCTGGCCAGCTTCAGAAAAAGTGGTAACACAAAGCTTTTGAGGCCAAAGGAGAGTAACAGGCAGAGGGAAGACACCAGGAGCTGCCAAGTGGGTCACTGTCTTTCAGATAACCAATTCCTTTCTTATGCAAGGGCATAGTTTAGACAAGGGTCACTTTCCTTGTGAGACCTTAAAACTCATGTCTGGGTCCTCCACAGCATATGCTTCCATCTTGTCACCTCTAAGGTGAAAACTCAGGGGTGGGGCCCTGGAGGAGATGGTTGTGGGGGGCGCAGATATCACAAACAGCTCAGACGTGCCAGCAATCCTACATACTCAGGTGTTGGCACCAGTAAAAAAAAATCAGAGGAGGGGCCCAGCAGTCACCCTGCTGAGTGACACTGAGCAAGGATAACCTTGAGCAGATTTGGTCCCAGCATACCACTCTTTTTCCCTCTCCTACAAGCTCTCCACAAGGACACTTTGTCACCCAGGTCGGGATACCCCAAACAGACACATAGCCAGGAAGTGGCTAACTAGAGTGTGCTCTGGAACCTGTCTCTGTGTCCTTCCTGTCCAGTGAGCTCAGGGGAGTCCAGGCTAGAGAGATCTATGGGTCCTGGTGTGGATGCTGGGCAGGAGAGGAACAAGCAGAGAAGGAGAAAGAGGCAGGAAGGAGAAGAGGAGGCAGGTTGAGGCTGCTCAGGAGAGGTGAACAAAGGCTTTGAAGACATTCAGATCCTCCTAGCAGCCAGTCTGGTGATGGGGCAAGCTCAGAGGAAATCCCTGCATTCTCACCAAGGTGCAGCCCTCTGTGAGAGCCTAAGAAGCAGAACCACCCCCCCAGAGATTTGGATTTCTAGTTTCAGTGAGGGCTGACATCACTCTTGGAGCACTAACACCCAAGCCTACATTCTACATCATTCTTCTGAAGTCCTTCCCTGGCCCTACGAACCCTGGGCCCTGTGGCATACCACGGTCACACTAAAGAGAACCTCTCTAGAGGGTGAGGGTCATCAGATCAACCAGTATGGGAGATTCTCTTAGGGTACCTACATGTCATATCCTGTCCCTCTGGCCACTTTCCACCCGGCTCTTTGCATAAAGGTCAACTAGCCAGAGTAGCTCGTATCCCCTTGAAACAGCCTTGGCTTGAATGCCTCCAGCCTCCTGGATGGGGGAGCAGCCACATGGACCATACGTAGCTCCAGGGATTGAGTGGACAGGGACAGCCTGGGCAAGAACCATACCAATGCAAAACATAAAACTGCACCCCTCCCCCCATGTCTCAGTCAAGCCTCTCAAGCCGACCTCCTCCATGAAGGATGTTGTTGGCCAAGAGGAGGTCACTCTCCACCCAGATGATACAGCTAGTAGTGGAGCACCCGAGATAAAACAAGGCTTCCTGGACAACTTTAAGGTTACAGCTTTAGGATTCATTCCCCACCCTTCTAAAAGTGCACTTCAGCCACACAGCACAGCACCCTGCCTGTGACCTCTCCCACACCAATGGTTCCGCACACAGTTATGGGGAGTGCCCTGTCCTCAAAGCTTGTCCAGCCCAAAGAGGCTGGGATCTAGTCCCAGACCACCTCATTTATCTTGGAGCCCAGGACCACGTTAGTAGCTATTTGTATTACAGTTTTTCACTTTTGACCGTAAGTAACTCCTAAATGATGTGATCCTCTCCATGCCAGAGTCAGTGACTCTGCCACTAGGGAAAGAAGTCATGAACAAGGCATGGAGGTCAAGGGCCAGACAAAGCATGGTGGTAGATGAGGACACATGGTAGAAAGACTGCCATAGGTTTTTAAGTTTGTGGCTATCCTGATCTGCAGAGCAAGTTCCAGGCTAACCAGAGCTACAAATCAAGACTCTATCTCACAGGCTCTTAGGTAAATTCTGAAGACCCTCAGTTTCTTCACCCCAGGTCGATCTGAAACCCTAAGAGGCAGCATCAGATGGTGGGTGGAATCTGTGGCTGACTTGGAGAGCAAACAGCAGCAAGGCTGACCTCTGATCAGACACTCAGGTTCCCCCTGGCTCTTCAGGACAGGATAGGACAGGACAAAGTGTCCCTCCCCCATCACCAGTGCAGTTTGAGCCTCAGGGCACAGCTTCAGCTATCCAGGGCTCCTAAGTAATGACTAGGCAGGCTGTTCAGCACAAACAACTTCAGTGCCGCAGGCTTGGTGAAATTCTACAACCTGTCTCCCAGTGTACCTTATCTCAAAGGCTTCCTAAGTAACCCAGCCCTGTAGCTCCAGGACTCTAGATTCCTGGAGGAGCACCTGGGAAGGCCCTTTGTAGAAGGGGACCCATTGAAGCCAGTTGCTTCTATTGAATGGAGTGGAATTGGATGGCCCACACCGGTCCTGGTATTTCTACTTTAGAACAACCACCCTATGTCCATGTTTTGAGGGAGCCGCGAGCAGCCTGGAGCAAGCACTATGTGCGTCCCGCATATTGGGCAACCAAAGGTGTGGCCTCTGGCTACAGTCCAGACGTGCAGTCCAAGCTCAACAAATCCCCACTGAGCAAGTCCAGGAATCTAGATGTCAGGTGTGGAACTATTTGGTCCACCCCCCACCCCCACTAGCTGGCTAGCTACCAAATGACAAACTGAAGACTCCCACCAAATATGCAGCCTCCATAGCTGTCCTTTCTTCTCTCCCTGCTTGTTCATTGTGGCAAGGGTGGGGCTTTAGAGACCCTGGTCACTGTAAATAATCTTGTTTCCTTTTTCATTTTCAGTAGAACAGTTCCATGGGTCCCTACAGGGCATTGCAGAGTATGACCACTAGTGACTAATGTTGTTTAGGGGATGGGGAGGACAATGGCCCCAAAGTGAGTACATGGACAGACATGTCCTCATTCATTCAATTGCAACCCACCCTGCATTTGCTATATATTCAGTCTCTCTTCAAGTCTCTATCGAGCTATAGGAAGCCATGCGGCAAGCAAAATGGTGACTTGTGGCTAGCCAATTAGAATTCTCCATTACTGCCTCCATTCCTTTTTCTCTTTCTACCAGGGCAACTAAACATGACTGTTTTTCTCACATCAGCTCTGACATTAGGACAGGCAAGAGAGGATAGAGCCAGGAAGTCATTGCTTCTCCCAAGACTACTACTTCCTAAACTGCCCCTTCTTTTGGAAACATTTTTCACGACCATACTGCTGGCTCTAACTTCATTTAAACACAAGATCTTGTAAGAGTAGAAGAGGAGAGACGTGGGCAGCCAGGAGCACCATGAGCAGAGCAGCAGTGGGAGCAATGGAGAGCCAGGAAACGGAGGCAGAAGATGAAAAGGTCATCTCTATGGGCTGAGACCTGTGAACCTATATGGACCTCAGGGGAAAGCACCCTTAAATGTGTGCCCACTTGTCCCAGGTCCCCCAGGGTCTGTTCCCTTAGAGATGTAGCTTGGCACCCTGGTTCTTTAAAACAATTTGAGTGTGTGTGTGTGTGTGTGTGTGTGTGTGCGTGCGTGTGTGTGTGCGCGTGTATACACCACAACAGTATATGGAGGTCAGATGACAACTGTGGGAATTGGTTCTCTCCACCATGTGGGTTTTGGAAATCAAACTCAGGTCATCAGGTTGGTTGGCAAGTGTCTTTACCCTCTGAGCTATCTCACTGGCCCTGACATCCCAGTTCTTTAAGGATCATGGGGAAAGAACTAAACTTGGCTATGTTGTCTTGTTTCTGAGTCTGGGAAGGGCTCATTTGCTGAGAAAGTAAGTCTTGTTTTATTCTGATGACAGGGCATTGCCTCGGGGTCCCACAGCTCAAGGTCTATGGGACTGCTCCCTCCAGGAGCTGAGTACTAGGTTGACATGGAACATGCCCCATCCTGGCCTCCCTTCTTAGGTGAACTTCCAACTGACAGAAATGACATGCTCCATTGTGACTTAAACCCTTCGAGGACTCTCCCTGTCCTCGGGGAGGAGCTGGGAGCCCTGCTCCAGCCAGGCATGTCTTCATCTTGCCTTCCTTCCAGCTTCCTCTGCATCTCCTCTCCCTTGTGCTACCCTTGCTTGCCCTGACCTCATTAGTGCTGCCATACCTGAGACCTGATGGGCCCCATCCTCAGAGAACCCTATACAGCCCTGGCCCTGGCTTCCTTTTGTTCACATGTTTGTTTACATGTTGTTTTTCTTTCCACTCATGATTGGACCTGGGTCCCTCAGGATCCAGGACCACATTCATTGTTCTGATGATTCTTCCATCCTATCCCTCCAGAGTTCAGTTTTCAGGATACAAGTAAGAAGAGGGACTCAAATCCTTAGATCATAGGAATTGGCCCTGGGAGCTATAAGGGTAACTTGAGAAATTAGAATAATGGCCATACTCCCTGCAGCTTCTAGAAGGACTGCACAGCCTGGGCCACCTGGGAATCTACTGCATGGCTTTCCATAGGCACAAGGCCTACCCACTTGCCTCCACACCTGGCAACTAGTCCCAAGGACACATCTGTTAAAAAAACAAAAGAAAACAAAACAAAATAGTTACAGAAAGGACCGCACTAGATGGTTTGTGTCCACTGTGGTGTTGAATAAGCCCTGACCCAAGTTACACAGGGTACCCACCATCCAGGTTCCCATTTTACCATGAGTGGCTGAACAGTGGGCCAGGTAGGCATCCCACGCAAGCCTCAGCTCAATTTCTATACATGCACCTGAATTTTCAGAGAACCTGTGAAATCCAGATTCCTGAGCCTTACACACACACACACACACACACACACACACCTCTGAATCTTTAGTATAGAGACTTGGGACCTACCAAGGGGTCATAGATACCCGTAAGTCTCCAGAGCTCACTTTGAATACATGGAGGAGGCCAGGGCCCCCAAATCACTGTTTACTTCCAGGAGTGTGCTGTGGGACCCAGAGCTAACCTCCAGAACATACATGTAGTTCTAGTCACAGATAACTGAGTTTGGATATCACGTGACTAAACCAGAAGTTCAGAAACTTCTGTCCCTTTTCCCGTTTTGTCATTCTAGAGCCAAACACAGCTTTCAGACGGGTGAACCTTCAGGCAGCCCATTGGCAACCTGGAGAACCAGGTGCCTTGGTAAAGAGCTTTGAAGCTGAATGCATCTCGAGTTCAGGGTATCAAACAGTCCTCACCATAGCTATGACCTCTTGGAGGCATCTCCGTTTTCCATAGTCTTCCATTATGGAAAGACTGAAATGGAGACAACCAAATCATATCAGATGTGTGAGCAGACCGCACTGCTGATGGGACCTCAGGGCCTGTCCCTTTGTGCACCCGATTGAATATAGGACAATGCAATATGTCAAACCTCAGATTCCACAACTAGTCCCCAGCTGCCTGTGTCCCTTAGTGCTTGGTACACTCACTAGAGGGTTACTGGGAGAAGCTCTAGTGTGTTAGTTAGTACAGGAGTCTTTGACACGGATAGTATTAAAAAAAGAAAAAGAAAGAAAATTAAAGACTCAGGACAAGCCACATTTTCCTTCCACATGCTATCTTTAGAATCTGTGGTATCTCTGGCCAGGCATAGTAGCACACACCTTTAATCCCAGCATTCAAGAGGCAGAGACAGGCAGATCTCTGAGTTTGAGGACAGCCTGGTCTATAGAGTGAGTCCCAGGGCGTCCAGGGCTACACAGAGAAAACCTGTCTTGAAAAGCAAAAAAAGAAACAAAAAAGAATCAGTGGTGTCTCCAAGGCATGTGTGTGCTGACTGCTCTCATGCCTGGTCTATTTGCACACACAAGCACAATTTCCCTGCTCATCTGCCTTCTGGGGCCAGGTTGAGGTCAGGCCTTCTTTAAGCTAAACCCATATTGGCCTTGTGTGAGGACAGATGAAGGCCAGGAGGAGGCTGTTGGCCTTGGGAAAACTCCCAAAGCAGAGGCAGCCCCCGAAGGTCACCTGGATGCCTCTGCAAAAGGAATGGGACCCAGGTTAGCCAGAACCTACATGTTGTTAACCTCTGCATGCCTGGAGCCCAGAACCCCACAGTACCTTTCTTTAAGAGCTTCCAATGGAGATGTCAACCTGAGAGCCAGTGTCTCCCCAGCCACTGAAAACAATAACTGAAGTGTGTACTACCTGTGGCCATTTCCTCCATAAGCAAGCCTGTATAAGCTCCAGAACCCAGGACCTCCAGCCAGCTAACACTTTCTCTCCCTAACCCCAAATGCTCTTTTCTTCCCTCTCCTGATAGAAAACTGTGACTTTGCATCATGTGTGGTCATTGCTCCCCCAACCCTAACTTCCCTTACTGAGTTACATTATGTTGGGAATGAGCCTTGCTAACAGTCCCTGAAACTTACCTGGAGTCACCTGTCATCTATTTGTCTGCTCACCATATCCCTTTGGTGACGCCCTTTGTCCCTCATTGTACAGAGAGTCCCCGTTAGTGGGGCTTTCCTGAGGTACCCATCAGCCTTAGCTCCACTGCTTTAGGGAAGCCCTCTCTGTTAGCCTAGGAGGTCTAGCACCATCCATGTCACCACAAAGTGTACAGCAGTATTCCCTGATCCCACATATTGGCTACATTGTCTTCACAGGGTATCACAGCTAAGGCATCCTGGGAAAATGGCTGCTGTGGGGAGGACTTACACAGACAGTATCTACTGCTCAGCTTGAGTACTGAAGGGAGGCAAGAGAGTAGAAGGTTTCCACGTTGGAAGAGCTCTATCAAGGGAAAGGGTATTGTGAGGGAAGTGGGGTGTAGCCAAGAGAAATGTTTGGAGGCTTCCAGTTCTCCTTTTCTCTTTACCTTCTGTCTATCCCTGGGGCTCCACATAGCACCTGATGGCAACAGAGATGACAGCGTGCCTATTGATTACAGGGACAGGAAAGGAGATTCTAAAACCGCTGAGGATCATTGACCAGCTTAGCAGGTTCCTCCAGACCCCTAATAAGTACCTCTATCCTTGAGTGAGCCTTGGTATCCTTGTCTATAAAGAGGAATATGAGAATACCCTTATGGCAGACTTGCTAGGTGAGGCCAGTCAGTCAGTCAGAGATCCCATGGTAACAACCCCATAACTGGTCCATGACTCTGGGGTGACCAGGGAGACCAGGATATAATAGCATTTAAAGCTAACACTGAGCCCCAAATAGGTAATGCTGTTCCCAACCCTAGTAGCTCAAAGAGACTGCTGTCTATCATTGCTTAAGAGCTCATGGATTAGCAGAGCAGGCTGACAGGCCTGGCCTGGCTGGGTGGCAAAGGACAACTATATGCCCAGTAAGGGTTCCAGCCATTCCGTGTGTGGTGCTGCTAGCCTCTTATGCCATTTACTTGTGACTTGGTGGTCATAAGCAAGTTGTTTGTGGGTGGGTGAGTAGCTGACATCTTCCTCACCAATTACAGGTGTGAAGAGTTCTGTTCTCTGGCTGGTAGGAATTGTGGGTCTGACTCTTGTGTCTGACATGGAGCCCACCCTCTACAAGGCTCCCCTCCTCCTCTGCACATGACCTCTTGGGGCTGCCTAGGGCCCCATCCTCTTGATAGAAAACCACATCTGGCCCCGGATGCTCTGATAAGATCATCAGGGGGCGGGAGGGGCCACAGAAAGGAGACCAGGAAGGAGAGCCAGAAAGAAAAACACACACACATCCAGGCCCCATGATATACAGTCCTCCTGCCGGCTCCGAATTGCTTTATGGTGTCACCTTTCAGCATGGAACCACTTATTCTGTCAGAGTGGAGAGCCCTCCACTCTGCCAGGTGACAGCCCTAAATCGTGAGGAGCGACAGCCGTCCTCTTGCCTGGATTGGGTTTCCTCACAATGGAGCAGGGCTGGCGGCCAGGGTCCCATTGCTGGCTCTGGGACCAAGCCTCCCTGTGAAGATATTACCGTTTGAGGAAGGGCTGGTAAGAAGAGGGTAAAGGGGAGGTAGGAAAGGGGAGGTCAGGCTGCCTTGGGGTTTGTCTGTACCCTGGTCAGGAGCCTCATGCCCTAGGGGAGGCCCGTCTGCTAGCCCTCCCCATCTCAAAAACCTGCACCCTGCTGAAGGAGAGGCACTCAGGGGTACACAGTTGTGATCCCAACCAAATGCGAGTCTTATGCTGCTAAGCTCTGTGCTCGATGGCTGTCTCTTGGCATACCCCTGGGTCTTGCCTGGGGGGCACATGGAGAAGTGGTGCGTACCAGAGTCTTTCATTTAGGGCTGAGAGTCACCTGTACTTGCTGATGGTAGTGACTGGGATTGTCATCTTGGGGGTAGCTAGGCTTGTATTCATGTAAGTGTACACACATATGTGTAGAGGCCAGAGGTCAAACTCAGGCATCATTCCTAGAGCCATCTTCCTTGTTTTTCTGAGATAGGGACTCTCTGGTCTGGAACTTGCCAATTAGAAAAGGCTGACCGGCTAGCAAGCCCCGGAAATATTCCTGTCTCCATCCAACTTACCCCCAACCCCAGCTCCAGGATTATAAGCTTGCGCCGCCATGTCAAACTCTTTTTGATGTGGGTTTTGGAGATTTGAACTCAGGTCCTCATGCTTGAATAACAAGCACCTTGCCTGAGAATTGTCTGTCTCCATGACAACAGTGCAGAGCTAGCTTCATACCCTGCTGTATCCTCCCCCAGCTGTGTGACCTAAAACATACTCTGCAAGACCTCCATATTCTGAGCTGTACAGTGGGCTCTGTCATGGGGTAAAGAAGAGTGATCCAGTAAGTTATACCACGTGCTAAAGGCAATGTTGGCCTCTGGACACCCTGTACTAGGCTCCAGTACAGCAGGCTCTTCGTGTGCTAAGAACAGTCAGAGGTGTCCTCCAAGCACACACTGGAACTAGACTTGGCTCTGACTTGGGGGTAGGGGATAAGCTATTTGGATAGAGACAGGGGCTCCAGAGGTGTGTGTAGATGCAGCTTTAGAGAAGCTCCAAGTTGGTCCCATCTAAACAGGCTGATGAAGCATCTAAGAGGGTGGATGGCCCTCATCAGGAACACTCTGTGGCTCCGTAATGCTCTGTGCTTCAGGCTCTGGCCTCCTAAGAATGGTACAGCAATCTCTGACTTTTACATCAGAAGAGGCTAACATCAGAGTGGAGGCCCCCACATTTCTGCTCAGGTCCCCATTTTCTCTCTGAACTTTGAGGCAGAGGGCATGTCTAACTGTGACTGGAGGACCCTAGGTCTCAGAGTCTGTCCCTTGATCCAGAATTGCCTGCACCTCCTTCCCAGGTATAGCTTTTCCCAAGGCCTCGTGCGTGACCTGTTGTTAACAGTGCCAAGAACCCCAGCCTGAAGACTCGAAACTCACACTAACAGTTCAGGGTGACCCCACGAAGGCACCAGGGAGGCCATTTGGGCTTAGGGGAAGAAAAACAGCAACGTGCATGAACACTGCTTCCCCAGGCTCCCCCACACTCAGAGCTAGGGTCACCTGCCCAGAGTCGTCTTGGACTCTGTGAGCCCCTGGAGTCCAGCAGGTCAAGTATGTTCTGACTTAGAAAGGCAGGAGGCCAGCTCCTCACTTCTCAGATTCTGCTGAGCTCACTGAAACCCTAACCTTCGGGCTTCCCCACTAATTTGTGATAAGGCCGCGCCAAGAAAAACAGCAGCTAAAGACCCCAGATTTCTCTGCGAATTCCAAAGTGCTTCGTTCATTCCAGCGGGGAAGGGGCCCAAAGCAGCCGTGCATTCAGAGCCACCTCTGTGTGGGTGCGGGGCTCGGGATGGCCTAGCAGGAGCCTGCTAGGGAGGACCACCTGCCGCTCTGGGGAGATTGCTTCCAGCTGGCCCCAGCAAGGACAAGGCCAAGGGTGGGTTAGGGCGGTGGCTTGGAGAAGCTGAGATGGCTCTCAGGATATGTGCTGACGTGGCAAGCTTGGGCAGGAGTGAGTGGAGAAATGTCCACCCAGGCTCCTGACTCAAGGACCCCTGGATCCCCGGACAGATTAGGTAACCTGCTGGCACCTCAGATAAGAAGTGATATGCTCTTTGGGGTAATGGGAGCGTGTGTGCGTGTGTGTTGCATGTGTTGTGTGTGTTGCTAGGAATTGAACTGGGGGTCTTATATATATTGGGCAAGCATTTCATCACTGAACTATGTCCCACATGTGTTTGAGTGAAGGGCACACCCTTTCTGGAGGCAAGCCTAGAGCTAGTGACAGACGTTTAAAGAAGCCTAGAAGCAGCTAGAGAGATAGGAGCTCCTCTGGTAGGGCAGAAGACACTAAGGGCAGGGCAGGGACCCACTCCAGGCATTGCCAGCTCCCATCCCCACCCTCGAGTCCAGAGGGGCTTTGGGTGGGACTGTGGTGACAAGCTAGTGAAGCAGGGCCAGAGAGAAGGGTAAAGCCAATTCCCAGCAGGAAGAATATAGTTTGATTATCCCTCCCAAATCATGTTATTTCTGTATTTTTCCAAATAGAAGCTGACTCTGATATGGGAGGAGTGGAGGTTTTTAAACCACTGGAGACCTGTGCTTATCTTGCCATGGTGACTGTTGTTTCCCTGCTCGGTGGGCAGCCATCCCTATAATGGGGAGAAAGGCTCCCACTGGAGGCCTGAGTAAAACACCCCAGGCTCTTCTACAGAGATAGCAGGGTATTGAGAACCACAAGGCCCTCCAGGACCCTAGGCAATATCAGTCCTGATCCAGACTTAGGTACTAAGGGAAGAGAGTCTGAAGCTCAGGAATATGTGAGTCATGTGTCCTGGTTACCTTGAGAGAAGTAGTTAAGCCCCAAGATACAAGTCACAGGCAGTGACCCCATCGTGTCTGTCCTTCCAGGTGTCTCATTGGCTAGACCCAAGTAGGAAACCATGGGGAAGAGGCCTGGGCATGCAACTAAATCAATCAGTCTCCTGCAAGCATGAGCAGCAGCAGAAGATCATAGGACCTGGAGGGGCAGAGGTGGCATTCAGGATTCAAGGCTTTCCATATAAAACCCTGAGACATGGCCTTTGTATGGGTAGTGAGGAGTAGGGACATTCAAGTATTCTTCTGTGGATGCTGCGGGGCCTATACTTTAAGTGGAGGGGGTGCCTGACTCAAGAAACTTTGCACCAGTCCCACTGTCGCACTGCCCTTGTACACAGTAACAAATGCAAACCTCACCTTGCCCAAGGCCCACATCATCCCTAACCTCATTGTCCTTCTCCACCCTCATTTTACTCTGCCTGAGAGCTCTGTCCCCCACCTTCATACATCTTGTTCAAGTCCCAAGGCCTTTGGGTGTGCCCTCTGCTTAGGATATAAAATGGTGCTACCCTCCACTCGTGCAGGTGCCAGCTATCCTGACCCCTCTGCCAAGAGCATCTCTGAGAAGCTGTTGACCTCTTCCTTCCACCCTGGATATGGTTGTAGCTCCTTCCGGTTCTTCCTGGCTTCCTTTAGAGAGTGTACTGTACAGGACAGAAGTACACTGTCCTGCAGGAAACTATAGGAAATGTCCCCATGCCAGCTCTCTTTCCTACAAGAGTACCTTGAAAATTTATCACTATAACTAGGCTTGGATCTTTAGTGGCTTGATAGTGGGCTGTTTTCCTACAGACACCACCCAGAAGGGTCCAGGTGGCATCTTCTAGGAGATTCAAACCCCTATTGATAGAGTCAGGTTTTGGAAGGACAAGGGCTAAGCTGGGAGGCTAGAGCAGAAGCTACTGTACAAATCCAAGCAAGAGAGAACCAAGTTATAAGGAGGAAAGTGGTGGATCTGGGTATTTTATTTAAAGAGCGATTTTGGTTTCCTATGGCAACTGTAACACACTCCCACCAACACAACAGCTTCGAAAGAGTACACAGCAAAGGGCTCTGGAGGTCAGAGTTCAAGGTCGGGTCAAGTCAACATGTGGTTGGGTCTCCACAAGAGGATGGCAGGAGAGTATATCCTCTCCTCAACTTTCTGGCTCCTGGCGTCTGCCCTTCCTCCAAGCTCCCCCTCCCCCTCTTCCTACTCTCCTTCCTAGCAGTCCCCACTGCCTTTCTCTTTCCTTGTAAGGCTCATAGAGGTTCATTGGAGTACAGTCAGGGTAGTGACATGGCAGCATATCTATGGGGCCAGTCATAGAAAGGCCCAAGCCTAAGGAAGGATTTTATACAGCCAGAGAGGGAGTGGTTGGGTGGCTGATAAGGATTGCCATGGAGGATGCTAGGTTTGTAGTGATCGTGACTTCAAGAAGCTGAGTTAGACAGAGGATAAAGATTCTGGCCAGACTGTTGTAGAGTTGGTCTTTGGTGGCTGTGTCTGCCAACAATTCCAGGCCTGTGGCTATGTGCACTGGAGCTCTAACTCTGTCTCCTAATACCCACTGCTCACTGGTAACTCAGTTTTTCTGAGAGAAATGGGGAGACCCATCTTCTTAGGTGATGAGTAAACATGAATTTGGTGCCGGACAGCTAAACACAGAGTCTGAGATGTGGGAGCCCTGCCTAGCCTGGCAGAGGAAAGTAACATCACAAAGAGTCCCTCACCAGATCCCTGTAGGCATAGCTCAGGCTTCCTTTACTTAAGGGGTGTTGAACTCACCTTAGCCTGAGCACAACCTTTGCCTTTTCCTAAGGACAAGGAGCGAAGGTGAATTCTAAGGGTCCCATTCCCCATGCACCAGTATAACATGTATAACATGCCCTTATCCCATTGTCAGAATGCCAGGTGCCTGGGAAATTCAGGCTGTGGTGAGTCTGGCATGTTCTGGTAGCATATCAGTAGTAAAGTCCTGAAAACGGGAGCCACCATTACACCCACCTCACCTTGGATACAAAGCACAGTGGCCATGAAAGGGTGGCTATGTTCTCACCGTGATGCTGTGTGTTTATACCCTCCCCAAGGGTGGTTTCTCTCTCAACACTAGAAGAGTTCCTCTGAACAACGCCAGTTCTCCAGGGGCCCTGTGACAACAGATGTATGCAAGAAGCCAGCTGAGTAGGCCTAGTGGAAGGAAGCCTGCCCCAGAAGGGTGGCAGGGCAGGGAGAACCCTGTGTACTATATTCACTCTCGGGGCCTCCGGTGCTTTGCCCCCAGAAGCTTCTGGAACCCCTTCCACAAGTCCTGTTCTCCCATAAGCCCTAGCCCTAATGGCTGCAAGTGGCCAAACTGGGCTACAAAAGCCACCTGTATTACCACGCTCACCCTCAGGACAGTTAAGCTGGACCTTGGACTTTGGAAAAGGGCAGCCTTCTTCAGTCTTCCTTAGCCTCCTTAGTCCATGATCTTAGTGAAAACACAGGTGTAGTTCTGGAAGTATCCCTTCATAGCTTCTTGGAGAACGGAAGGTAATGGAGACTGGATGGGCGTCACTCAGGGTCCACTACTGAAGCCAGCAAATCATAAGTTCTTGTGCTCTTTTCCTATCTCAGAAACTGGAAGACCACTCTGGGGTTCCAGGGTATTTGTGATTTTGCTTTTTGAGTCAGAGTTCCTTAAACTTAGTGTGTAGCCAAGATGACCTTAAACTCCCGATTCTCCTGCTTCTTCCATCTCCCAAGTTGGGATTAAAATGTGCACCAACACATTCAGTTTAATAGTACTGGGAATGACACCCAGGGCTTCATGCCTGCTAGGCAAGCACTCTACCAATTAAGCTATACTTCTAGCCCAAAGAGCAGGAAGTGGGTCTCTATGATATCCATCTCTAACAGATTTGGGGACATGGCTGGGTAAGACCTCCTTCAGCTGTCTCATCTATTGCAGAGTAGAGTGATGACTGCTCTGGCCTCTAACGGTGACCTGTTGACCTGTATGTGTTGTCTGGACCTTTCCCTGTCTCTTACTATGTCATCCCTAATGTCTAGGCCTATAGTCAGATGAGCAAATTAGTAAAGCCCCTCAACTAGCTCCTGGCTGCCCCTGAACGCTGAGGCCCCCCGCAGGGCCTGTTCTTCTCACATCATACTATTGCATCCCTTGAGCTGGGCAGGTGGACTCACAGCCTCATCTCTCCCCTTGCCTCATCGCTTCTCTACCCATGCCAAGGCCAGGAGGCAGGCTGCATGCGGGCGTTACAGGACATCATGGCAGGGGGCAAGCAAAGGGGCCCGAGGCACCGGGTGCTTCCGACGGGGCCTGAGGGCCGTCTGACCTTTCCGGCCATGGGGCAGCGGTTGCGTGAGCAGGAACAATTACCCCAGTGTGCAAGGCACAAGCAGCCTTTTCTTCCTCACCGGGCCGGCGCACACAGCTCCCAGCCTGGCTTCCCTTGAACAAACATATTTATTGTGGCCGCCACTGAGGGCCTCGCCTTGCAGCCGGAGCCTTGGGGCCTCTGTCCCACCCACTGGGGCCCAGGGAGGGGACCCCTGCCCTGGCAGTCCCCTGGCCAGACCCTCTTCCCTGTGGGCCCCAGCCCCACTGTGCTGAGGCAGGGGTGGTTCCAGTCACAGCAGGCTCTAGAGCTTAGGGATCCTGCTGGGAGCTCGTGGCCACCCACAAGGAACAGGCCAGCCAGTTTCCCTGATGGGGCACCTGAGTCTTCTTTACATGGGGCAAGCCCTTCACCTCTGTTTCCTCCTCCGTAAAATGGGAGACATGACCTAGCCTCACACATCTCCGGAATCACAATCCAGCATCCAGGAAGTCAGGAGCAGCTACAACTGTCTTTCCCCAGGTTCACTTTCAGTCTCAGATTTTCCTCCCATGTCCAGAGTGAAAGAATTCCCTCTCTCAGGGCTCACCACCCTCATGTCCCTCAACGTGCCTCAGTACAAGGGACACCCACATTACTCCCTCTGACGTGACCCAACCCTCGTTTTCCTACAAATCTTTTATTGTGTCAGCCTCCTCCCCACAGCACAATGTGTAAGGTTCAGCTGAGCATGGAATTCCAGGCGAGGAGCAAGCCATGGCTATAAAAGTATGGAAGTTAGGGCAGGCTCCAAAGAATACTGGGATACCCCAAACTCTCACCCAGCAGCTCCTAGGAGGAGAATAGGTCACTGAACCAGGAGAGGCTTCGTAGGAGGTGCCAGACCAGATCCAGGCATCCCTGTAGGGAAGCTAGCATGCACATTCATTGTTGCACCCTCCCACCTGAAGCCGAACTCCAGTCAGCCAAAAACAGAAGTGGCAAAGGTTCTACAGGACAGGAGGGAGACTTCCGGACCTATTGTTTGCTCTCATTTCCTACCTCAGGGCCTTTGTGTGTATGTGCACACACACACACACTCCTCTGAGTCCTGTTTTGTCTTCGGGTCCCTGGAGCAGCTATTTCTGAGGTTGTCCAAAGACAAGTCACATGTTATAAATCAAGGCTGCCCAGGCTTCTAACTGGCCTGACATTGCCCATTGCCTTCCTTCCTGGTGGTTCTAGATGCCAGTAGATTGTCTACCATACCTCTACCCAGGAATTGGAAGACTAAGACCCAGGGAAGGGTTCTGCTCTGTTTCAGGGGCTTCAGGCATAGTAGGGAGGGGCTGGCAAGCATTTGAAGAGAGAATGAGTGAATTACTGCAGTAAATGAGTGGATAGTCGCACCAAGCCCCAAAATGAGTCAGGATGACTGAGAGGCAGGAAAGCTATGGATCCAAGCCCACCAGCTAGCGATACAGGGATGAGGCGGTGACTAGAGGCTAGGTCTTCAGTGAGCGTGCACTTGATAGAGATGGTAGCAGCAGGCTCTGCGCTTGAGTGAGATGGGCCAGTAGGATGAGGCCTAAGTCAGGGTGCTTATGTGGGATGCTGTGTGATTAGACAATGGGGCACCCCTGAAACTAGGACCTAAGAGTTGAGAAAACCCCTAGAAACAGTGTCCTGAATCCTCCAGTCTGGTACCTGCTGGGTAGTGATCCCAGAAGTTACCGTGTAGTTAGGAGCAAGAAGGAGGGTGCACTGTTTCTTTGCATCTTGAAAGAAGTTTCCTGCCTCAGGTTGCCCTGCTGTGAAATAAAAATTATGGTCTCTTCTTGGGCCTGGCAGTGGTTACCTAGGCCCTAGACAGAGGCACCAAAAATGATGCCCAATAAAGGCCTCTATGGTGATGTCTGTGTGTGCCTAAAAGCAGCCATGTGGCCAAGCCTGTGCCATGACTGCCCTGGGCCCAGTGAAAATGAGTGCCTTGAATGGCATGCTAACACATGTCACATGTGCCATGGAAGCCTCAGCTTGTCATCATGCAAGCTGTGACTGTCTGTATGCATCTGGCTTAAATTGAACTTCCGAAGAAAATGTGTGAAATCTGACAATGCACCCAGGATGGCACAAAGGGACTGTACACAAGAGTGCAAGAAGTGGAGCCGTGTATTAGTGAGTCAGTCAGCGATAAAACTCTTGCCTGACACACAGAAGGCCTTGGTTCAGTTTCCAGTCAATATGGTACTCAGTCTTAGCAGAGCATGGTGACACATCTTTAATTCCAGCCCATGGGATATACAGACAGGCAGATTTCTATGAGTTTGATGCCAGCCTAGTCTACACAGGCCTTGGCTAGCCTGGAATTTTTTTTTTTTTGATAGTGACCCTGTCAAAAAAAAAAAGACTGCTAAATTGCTGTCCCTAAGATGGTCACCTCCCTGTCTCTCTGAGAGGGTGAGACACTCACCCCATGGCTCTAAGGAGAGGTCCTAGTCCCTGAACAGAGAAGATGCCTAAAGCCTGTGAAGTAAGACCCTGCCTCGTAAAGGGGTGGATGGTGACCTACATAGCTGCCTCCAACCTGGGACTATGTCAAGATGATGTGCCTAGGTCATGCCAGGCAGGGTTACAGAGTGAGAACTTGGTTAATGTGGGACATCCAAGACTCAGCCACAAGTGGGAAGCCCAGGAGGTGCCAGGTCAGCTTCAGGCTGCCCTTGAGGTACCCACAGGAGGTAGTCTTGGCAATGCTTCATTCTCCCTGCCTACCCCTACCAAAGACTAAGCTAAATATGCTGGCCTGGTTTCCCAGGGCACAGAACTGAGGTGCCACATCCTGTTAGCAGGGGCTAGAGAGAAACTCAGAGAAAAGGGCGGCTTCAGATGAGGGCTGGGTACTAGGCAGGACTCCCCTAGGAGAAGACTGGTCAGGAAGGACAGTTTGAGGGAGCAGATTCCAGAAGGAGTAGAGGCTGGATCTTGAGCCTCTCTGGGCTCCTCAGGGTTCAGGAAGGGCAAAGAGAAGACAGAGTCAACGTGAGGGAAAGATCTGTGCTTGCGGGGTGGAGGTCAGTCCCTGCCTAGTCACCATTCTGTCCCAGGAACCTGCTTTTTTGGAGTATGTGCCCTCAGCAGGGAGAGCAGACCCAGGCTCTCAGGCATGCCACTGGCTGCCTGAGAACGGGAAGGAGTTAATTCCCGACCTCATGGGCTGGCAAACTCTGACTCACAGAGCAATAAAATTCCTGTGTTTTAAAAAATCAGTATATTAGCTTAATTTTATAGATTTCAGAAGTGCTACTTGAAAATAAAAGTCTCCTAATTATATTTATGATCCCAACGTGAATCTATTTGACTCCGCTCACGGCGAAGAACCTTTGTGTAAAATGCCGGGAAGGCTTCAAGCGGACTCGGCCCTAACAGGCCGTAAAACACAGGCTGGTGGGTCCAGGCCCAGCAGGGATCCGAGGTCGTGGCAAAGTCCCTGCTAACGCCACGGCACACGGGACTCTTGGGTGTCAATGAGTACAGAGCTGTGGTTCAAATGATCATGGGAGGGCCTGTCACACCTCGGAGTGTACTACACATTCAGAGTGTGCAGGGGACATAAGCGGGAGACACAAAGAGCTCGGCACCCGTGACACCCAGAGGAGGGACATTTCTGGCATGAAACCAATACTATATTCAACTGCTGCCCTGGCCTAGGGCTCAGGAGCTCCAGGGAGAATCCACGTCCTAGCCCTTCTTCATTGAAGCTCTCCAGTAGCCCAAGCTGTGGCCAAGGCAAGAAATTAAAACTATGAACAAAAAAAAAAAAAAGGAAAAAAATACTTCCTCTGGTAGGGAAGGCAGAAGTTAGCCCTCACCAAGTGGAAGCTGGATCTGGTTGGTGGTTTTTACAACATGGTCCTTGGTATGGGGGTGGGGTGAGGACAGCAGTGTTGTCCAGAAGCCAGAATGATCTGGGAGGGCTGTCTGAGGAGGTGACCTTTGCCTTAACTATACAGAGAGATTGAAAAGGATCCGCAGTCCCTGGCATGTTGGTAAGGGTACCACAGGGTGATGCTCACCTTCGAGGTGGGCAGAGAAAGTACTGTGACCTACCGCCTTGCTTGTGCCTCACCCCCACCTGCCTTCAGCAAAATGCGCTTAGGGGGTGCAAGGAGGCAAACCCGGGCTTCTTGGTCTCTCCACGATCAAGGAGTCTCTGGCAGGGTGTCATTTAGTCAGGCAAGGGGCTTGTGGAGCCTCGGTGTTGGGACCTGGGCCGGACCAGGCTGCCCTCTCAGCAGGCCGCACGTTGTGGTGCCAGCTGCACAGACACTGCAGGGATTGTCCTCCTGCCTGGCCCAGGCCTCGATGTGCCGGTTTTCCACAGGAATTCAGAGTAGGCTGCGAGGGGGCCGTAATCGGACGCCGGCTCCGACGCCCTGTTGTTGCAGGTGCAGTGTGGGTGCCGGAGGCCAGGTGGGCGGCACAACACAGCTTGTCACTCACCAGATGGGGCCCCAGGGGCCTCTGGTGTAAATGGAGGTTGGGAATCCACAGATGATGGTCTTCCCTGCACTAGCCCCCAAATCCCATTCCCATGTTGCTTTGAGCAAGCACTGACTTTCCTGCTGGGCACATCCCTATGGTGGACTGTAGATGGCATTAGCTGGGCCTCCTGGGGTTGGGGGCTGAGGGACAGCCTCACCCTGTACCTTCTAGGCTGGTACCCTATATTCTTCCTGTATCAGGTAGCCATAGTCAAAGCAGGAATCCATCCTAGGGTAGCTTGGCTCCCCTAGTGCCTGCAAGTGACATCTTTCCAGCCTCCAAATAGGCATTGGTGGACCAACTGAGGTGCTATAAGAACAGTGGTGGGTTCAAGAACACTGCTGGGTAATGAAACCAGGTGATAAGCTAGTCCTGGTCACAAATGGCGCGGACATAACGTGGCCAGTGTTTTTATTATGCAAAGGGAGACATCTGACATGAAAACTTTGCTCTGGTCACTTGTGTCCATTTTCCTTCTAGAAAGGCTTAGGCCCTCATCTCGGACTTAGGGAGCTGGTGGCCTAGGTTCTCTCTATCAGAGACTTGTTCAGATTCAGCCAGGCCCACCATCAGCCCCACCCCTTGGCTTTAAGACAGCGAGGACCACAAAGTTTGGGAGAAGAGTTGACTCTTGTCCAGTCATTAGGCCCTTGTGGACATCAGATAACATCTACCAGAGCCTTTAGGCCACCCTGCCACTCTAAATGCGCCTGGCTCTGCCAGCATGGTGTCCTTGTTCAGTCAGTGTCCAGCTGACAAACTCTAATCTAGAGGATAGAGGGACAAAGGAAGGATGAGCTATCTGAAGCTCTCCTAGGAATGAGACTTTGAGGCAGTGACTGTAGTCTCCCCGTGTGGGAGCCCCTTCTTGTACCTCATCAACTAAAGACTTGTAATAGGGGTGGTAGACAAGATAGATTCACTGTGAAGCCTCTCAGAACCTCCTAGCCTGTGTGCCCATGGCCAGCTGGGAATAGCACCCCTTGGTGCTGGCTGGGACTACCCCTTTGCTTTGAAGCCATGAAAAGTCACCCAACTGTGTTCTCTTCCCTGTGTGAGACAGGTTTCCTCAGGGTGCTCCTCCGGTGACAGTGCCAAGAATGAGGACGGAAGATGTGAACAATATACCTTCATCTCTCAGCCCTTCAGGGAAACCTGAACAAATTCAGTCAAATTTACTTTTAATTATGTACATTTCACAACTAACTTTGACACAAAGTGACATTTTCTGCCTTTTAAAACACACTCAGATAAGGAAACAGAGTCTGTTTAAGGAACAGTGCTAAACAAACAGTGGTACAGGTGTTCAAAGATATCAAATGAGTGGCGGATATAGCGAGGGACCCAGCAGTGGCAGGGGACACAACATGTGGACTTTGAAGGCCTTCCTAGCAGGCCCTAGATTTGGTAAGTGAACATAGTACCCCTAGGGTCCCTGACTTTGATGGAAGGCTATTCAAGGCTACCTTCACATTTCCTGTGGTCACTATGACAGACACAACAAAGCTGGCAGTTTTAAACTATACAGAATTACCATTCCACAGTCCTGGAGGTTAAGCGTGGGGAGGGCTGATTTCTACTGCAGATAGCCCACTTTCCCTGACTCATGGACTCTGCAAGAATAGAGATGCCAGTGAACAGGGCCCCACTTCCCTTCCCTATCCCCTACCCTCTCTGTGGCCTTATCTTGACTCCACCGATTTCTGGTCTAAGGTCTTTTATGGCCGCATCAGTCACCCCCTCCCTAGTCCATGCTGATCTCACTACCCCAAATCAGTAGATCTTTGATACATGACGTATGCACAGGTTCCAAATGTAAAGACAGACGTTTTCAGGGACCAATAGCCTACTACTCACCACAGTGCCTAGTTCCCTGTGTCCCCTGTCCCTATGAGCATGGACTCATAGACCACTTGAGCTATCGTGCATTTCATGAGGTCTGAAGGACACCAGAGTGGTCTCAGGCCTGTATAGGGAGCTTCAGGATCGGGGGGGGGTCCTCTGTACCTCGGGAATTCGGAAACAGTAGGCCAAGAAGAGAATGAGAAGCTGGGCTTTAGCTCACAGTGCCTCCAAGGAAGTGGGAGCCCTGATGAGTCTGCTGATGGAGATCTGTCTCACTAGGATGGTCTGATCATTGACCACAGAGCTGCTGAGGTCCCCAGCAGCACCTTTTTTAACCCTATCTCTCTGCAGATAGGGCTGCCACTCCTGGCCCTCTTAGCTGCTTCCCGGAACTCTTGGCACTAGTACTTGAGTCAGTGTTGACTGTTTAACCTGTTCAAGGCACTCACTGTGACAATGCCAGATTTTTCCACATTGAAAGTTGGAAGAAAAGTAAGTTCTGAAAGAAATAGACTTTGCCCTTTCTACACTGCTCTTAGGGTAGAATATTTTCATCTGAAATGGTCAGCTCTCTTCTCTTGAACACAAATGATGTCTTAGAGGACATCCCTGGAACTATCATCCCTGGGAGACAGCAGATCATCTTGGCTTGGGCTACCCTGTGCCTTAGCTCAGATATGATTAACATGGCGGGAGGCACGGGGAGGTGGCAGATAGCCCTCGACTTGAGCTGGTCCAGTAGGAACATTTTGCTGCATGCCTGGGCGCTCACCTCAGTACTGTGATGGGGGACCATGGTGACTGCCCACTCAGCTATACCACCTCCATGACAGATCTTTCTGACTGCAGTTGGGCCTGGGCTCCCTTTGGCCCTTTCTCAGGGCCGTTTGCACTCTGCAGCTGAATCAATGCAAGGCAAAAATGCGTGGCAGGGGAGTGTTTACCGGTAGAGTTTCTGAAGCCAAGGATGCTCAGTGTTTGTCTAGGCTCCATCCCACTGGGTCCTCCTGAGCTCTGCAAACAAGAGCCTTGGAGCACAAGGGGCCCTCACCTCCCCAGAGTGCTGAGTCCAGCACACCGGACCTCGGTGCAAACAGCCAGCTGGGGCTCTTCCACAGCGATGAATAAACCGCGGGTCAAACAAAGCAAATGCGTCTAAGAGACCCCCGTGAGTAGGCAGTCTCAGAAAGCCCTGCGTGAGCCTTTTGCTGCAGTCCAGAATTACTGGGAAGGGCAATGTAGACATTTGCCTTCCCCAGGTGGCTGCCAGGGGTTGAGGTAGTTGATTTTTCTCATTCCTGGATCCAGGGAAGTTAGTCTTTTGCCGCTCTTCCCCCTGAACTTTTTAGATTCTCTGAGTTCTTTGCGGGGAAGGCTGGCCTGGGTGTCCCTCAGTATGGGATCAAAACCAAGGGAGGTCCCAGTGGGGATACCTAAGCCGGGGGCAAGGCTATTATGCTGCAGCAGAGAGAGGGGTGTCTTAGCAATTATGGGCAATTGGAGTGATTCATAGGCCTCCAGGGATGTGGGGGTCTTGCAAGCCAGGGACCCTGTGCTCCTCCAGTGCGGGAAGTCTGTGGGGTTGGTCTGTTCTCTACTGCTTCTGAGCTGAGCTCAGACCTCTAGGAAGGGTTTCCACCCTCTTCCCACTGTTCTACTTCAGGGTTAGAAAGGATTACAGCTTTTACCGAGACTCTGGGCCTGAGATATTCTAGAGTCCTGGCATAGCAGTCATTGTGCCTTACTCCCTACCCAAACCCTACGCTTAGCTCTGATGGCCCTTCAGGGGCCTGTGTTCTGTCTGCTCGCCCACCCTCAGCCCCTCCCAGGAGAGCAGCCCTGCCTGACTCTCCTTCTGCTGAATTCTCTGAGTCTGCACAGCTGGACCATGGTGCTCTGTGTCTGTCAGTGGTACCCAAGTGAGGTAGAATAGATGCTCTCCTAGCCAAAATTGTCTTTCCCTCCACATCCACCTTGAAGATCAAATGCCCACTTCGTTCCCTCCTGGAAAGTTGCTGTTCACTGACTGTAGCCCAGCTGTGAGATTCATATTCCCTCTTAGCCACATATATGCAAATCTACAATTCAATGTCCTGCGGCATTTCCCATTTTAATTCAGCCTAGCCTTTTAATCTCATTATTTTAACAAACATCACAGATGTTTCTTTCTTTACCATGAGGTCATGTCCTGATAACTCCATCATAAATTGAAATTATTGTAATTAAAAATGCATTGCAGTAGCTGGGAAGATAAAAATCAGTAATGTGCTCACCTTGCAAACACAAGCACCTGAGTTCTAACCCAAGAACCCATGTAAAAAACCTGCATGTGGCAACACGCTTGTGATTCTAGCATTGGGGAGGCAGAAACAGGCAGATCCTTGGGGCTCTTTGGCCTGCCAGCCTAGCCTAGCCTGATTAGCAAGCTCCAGGTCAGCGAAGAGACTCTTTTTCAAAAAAAACAAAGTAAATGCTACTCTGGCTTGCATACACACCCACCCACTCCACCAACCCACCCCACACACACACCCCACACACATTCACACATGCATGTACACAGAGAGAGAGAGAGAGACATGCTTACAGACAAAGACAGAAAGAGAGTATATCTGCCTATTTCAGTGGGTACAGCAGTACATCCACATGGCACCCTGTGGAGCTGCTTGCTCACCCTGCCTTTTGGGAGCTGGCTGTGGTGTGTGCTTTTACTATTACTTGAGCATCATGAAAGAGGACCAAACATGAGTATAACACTAACAATGGGTTGGAATTCAGCATACAGAATGCAATTTCTGCTGAATACAGACTTATTTTGTACTATAGGAAAGTTTAAAAGTTGTAAATTAAAACATTGACAGACCATCATCTTCAGATTGTAACACAGAATAGTGTAATAATGGGCTGTCTTTCGCAGTAACTGATTTTAAGGCCCACACCTCCCCTGGTCTATTTACATGCCCCCAGATGTGAGTCTGTGAGCAGATGTGCTCACTTGGTGTATGCTGAGGTGAGTACACAGCCATGGAAATCAGACTTCCCTGACAACTCCATGGCAATTCAGGAAGATGCCAGCAAGGTGGCTAAAAATGATGGGTAGGATAGTATAGCAAGAGATTCTGGGAGAATGTGGGCTCTCATACCATCCCAAATTACCTTTAAGCTCTCTTTCCACCTAGGAAGAAAGCTTGGACCAACTGTCCCAGCAACAATTTAGGTGGAAGCAGATGGGACCTGCACATACACCTGGCGTGGGGCATGCCTGGTCTAGCCTGAACTGAGCTCAGGCCTGGTCTAGCCTGAACTCTGAGCTCAGAGAGTATTAGTCATCCTGTGTCCAGCTCTTCCCTACTTGGCTGTATTTTGAAGTCACTAGCTTATCCTGTCCTGGATCACATACCTGCTCCATGCCCTGTGCTTGAGCCCTGGAGCTAGGCTATAGGGAACCAAACTCTAGGCACATCTCCCACAGCACATGAGCCCTTCGACTCTTCTGGGCCCATAGAAGTGAATGATGCAATGTTTTCCTCAGCTCTGGTGCGCGCAGGATACCTGCACAGCTGCCAGATGTGCCTGTTGTGAGAAGAGGAATCTGAGAGCAGACATAACCTACACGTCCCTCCAGAGGCAGAGCCAGTATGCAGACATGTAGGCCTTTCTCTTTTTGACTTCTTGCTTATTCAACAATGTTTCCTGCCCACTGCCCAACATTCCAGGCACCATACTAAGTCCTGGAGATAAACACAAACACACACAAAAAAATGAACAAAAGAGACAAGATTCCCATCTGTTTAACTTAGGGTCTTGCAGAGAAGGTAACAAAGCCTATGATATCGAGAGAAGTGGGGTTCTGGCCAGGGTGCCACAGTTGTGGAGATGAGCCCTCAAATAAGTGCCTACGCCCACCATCAGCATGTTGTCCATTACTCCTATGACGGGCCATCTGGTGTGTGCCACTTGGAGGTATTCCTCTGTATTTTCTCACATCAAAACTGTTGGTATGTGTGCTGGTTAGTTTTAAGTGTCAACGTGTCATGACCTAGATTCACCTAAGAAGGGGGTCTCAGCTGAGGAATTATCAAGAGCAAATTGGCCTGCAGGCATATCTGTGGGGGATCATCTTGTTCACTGACCTCGCCCATAGTGAGCCCACTGTTTGTTAGGCAAGGGACCCTGAACTAGATAAACCAGTCCAAAGCTAGCTGAGAGAAGCAGGCAAGCTTCTGACTGTGCATGTGATGTGACCCTTTGAGGTCCTGTCTTGACTTCTCTGAAATGATAGACTGACTTGGAATGGTTAACCATATGAAACTTTCCCCAAGTTGTTTGTTTGTTTTGGCCAGGGGAGTTGTCACAGTATGCTAGGTATGCTTTCATTCCAACAGAATCAGGCATCTTTTCCTCTACGAAGTGACACTGTGTCATGTCCCCACCCTCTCCATGATGGTAGATGGAGCCATGTTTTTGTTCAGCTCCATTCTCATGGGTTCAAGGAGTATGACCAGGGGGACCTTCTTTGGTGGTCTGCCAACCACACCCACCCCAAAACACACTGCTGTGGGTGGAATAAGGTTCTAGAGCACAGAAGAGCTCCGACCTCTGAAGTGGTTCATCTCTTTAGCATAGTGCATGGTTTTGGACCCCTGGTCAGTTTTGGAGTTCAATTTATTTGTGAAATGGGGCTTTCTCTAGATTAGGTTGGTTTACCATTCCATGTGGGAATCTTGGAATCTATACTACTCTACCAATACACCCAAGAGCAAGGAGATTAACTGCAGGGGATTGAGCCATATCCTCAGGGCCCCACAAGTCTGAAGGTCTCCCCTAGAGAGTGCTCCAGGAATTCACTTCTGTGATGCCAAGAGAATGTGTCCTTTCTCATGCTATATTGGAATTTATTGATTGATGGCAAAGCAGCATTGTGGATTTAGGAGTGCTGATTTCTTTAGTAAGTTCTAGTAGACGGGCTACCAGTTTTCTCAGAAGGCAGCCAATATTCCCTCTCTCCTGAATTCTTCACAGCGCCTTCTTTCTGCTTCTTGGTCCTAAATATCTCCAGGACCACAATTAATAATGGAGACCATGGGTGCACTGGCTGGTTCAGCTCATAGTGGAAATCCCTGTGATGTCTACTTGATGAATTGTTTGCTCTGGGGTTTGGTTTATAACTTTTGCTGAGTTAAGTAAATTCCTTTTCTATTCATGTTCTCTAAAGATTGCTTTTTTAACTATAAGAAATAAAAGATGAGCCAGGTTTGATGGTGCATGCCTTTAATCCCAGCACTCAGAAAGCAGAAGCAAGGCCAGCCTGGTCTACAGAGTGAGGTCCAGGGAAGCCTGGGCTACAAACAGTTTGCTGTTTACAACTTTTGCCTCTGTCTTAAGTGGCATAGGAATCTCAGCTCCATTTTCTTGTATTTTGCTTGCACAGATTTGAAACCAAATTCTTTAACTGGGCAGTATAACTCTTGTTCTGTTTTCTGGAGCCACTTAGATATCTTATGAAGCTTTGGACGAGGTCAATTATAAAGCCAGGCATGCATGAGTTTTGAGAGGTCTCAGTGACATTTATATTTCCTTCTTTTGTCTGTATGTCAGGGGAGGGGTTACTGAGGACTGACCACAGGGCCTCATGCTTGCTAGGCAATTTCTTCATCATTGGGCTATATACCCAGCTCTATACTGCATTTCTTAGATACTTATCTTCTATCACAGATTTTGAGGTTTGATACAGTTCTAAGTGTTTGTCCACTTTCTAAGCTTACACATACACAGGCGTTCATCCTACTTTGTGTTCATTGCTCTGTAGCTTCTATCCACATACCCTTGCCAAGGGTTGGAAACTGAGAACTGCCACTTGTTTTTGTGTGGCCCGTGAGCTGATAGTTCTTTGAATTTTTAATTGGAAAGCTTAAAAAAAGAAGAAGAATAGGAAAAGGACACTTAGGAGAGTATAAAAATTTGAACGTGCTCATCCACATGGTGAGCTGTATGGGGTACACAGCTGTGCCAGCCGTGGCGGTCATTGTTTACAGCTGTTCCCTGCTGAAGTGCACAGCCAAGCAGGTGTCTGCCCAGCAGATGGAACTGCACTGCTGGTCACATTCCACATATCCTGTCATCCAAGGCTCAGTCAGTCCAGCATTGTTGGTGTTTCTTACCCCACCTAACTTCTCAGCTGTCCCTTCCCTGTCAACCCCATCTTGGATTCTGCCATATGTAGCAGGCTTCTAGCCAACTTGGTCCAGGCCCAACCCTGTTTTTCTCCAGGCCCTCTGCTACCCATTCTGTAGATCATGCTCATCAAACCCCAGGGTAAAAATTCAGTACTGAAAAATGACTACAGAGCCCATCATAGGGGTGCACACCTTTAATTTCAGCACTCGGGAGGCAGAGGCAGGCAGATTGTGAGTTTGAAGCCAGCCTGGTCTACAGAGTGAGTTCCAGGACAACCAGAGCTACATAGTGAGAGTCTGTAATGAGAAAAAGAAGAAGAAAGAAATGTCTTGTAGGTCCCCACCATGCAGAAGCGCGCTCTTCCCTGACCTTGCCGACCATGGAGCTTCTTGAGCTCATGGTGATCTTGTTGGCAATGGCACCCATCACACAACACAGGGTACAAAGGGCTCAGGAGGTGAGGAACTCCCTCAGAGTCCAGATGCTAGAGCAGTCTGAACTCTACCCAGGACTGGTTCTCCACATCTTCATTCAGCACGATTTCAAGCCAAAAGCTCCAGCATTGAGATGCCCAGGGAGTACCTTCCCCACGAGGAGTGAGCATAGCTACAGGCTCCTGCATCCCTTGTCCAGGGTGGTTCCTCTCTCCGGGCATTGGATTGCAAGGGTGCTCTGGAGATTTCAACACACGGTGGGTTGCTGATGATGGTTTATCATCTCCATCTGCTAGCTGGTCCTGTCCATTATGGACACCTGTCTGCCTGCCTGAACCACAGGCAAGAGGGGACAATACTAAGACCAGCCTCTACCATCCTCTTATCTCTCCCTATTATGGAATGTTGTTCATTTGGAGTAAAGCATATTGTAGGACAGTTTTATAATTGTAAGATCACTGCAAGTCAGTAGAGTGCACGCGTGTCCTCTCCAGGGACTTTGTTAGGAACACAATTTCTGAGTTTGCCGCTGGTCAGTGGTGCCCACCAATGCCCACCATGCCTCACACAGCTCACTCTCTTTGCTTCCTCAATGTCCCCTTGTATCCCTTTCCCATTCCAGGACCCATCCGGGGTTCCACACAACCTGAGGACCTGCCTCCTGAGGCTCCTCCAGGCCAGAACTATCTCTTTCTGTCCTAGATATGACCATGGGTTCTGCGAGGCGTCCTGCACTGGGTTGTATCACATTTTTCTCAGCATTAGGTGATTCTACAGGTTAGGAAAGGAAGTTGGTCCCCTCTTCACCTCCCACTAAGGGTGCCAACTGCACAACTTACCCCTATGCTAGGGTTGGCAATCCTGGCTGGACTGTGTCTGTCTGGCTTCCCAATGGTTATATTGCTCTGTCCCCTTTCTCTACACTGTCCCTCTAGAAACCACCAGGACCTGGCCCTGGTCACCAGGAGAGACTCCAGGACATGGATCACACTGCTGACCCTTGTGGGCCCCAGTGGGGACCATTGATGAAGGGACCCCTGAGAATGAGGTCTGGCCTCCTCCTGGATCAAAGCCATGGGCCCTGTTCCCCGGGGACCGGGAAGCTGAGCAGGCAGACAGGGTAGCAGGCCATTGCCCCAGGCAGGCGTGGGAATCCACACATGGCCCCTTCTCAAAGGCGGGTGCTGTCCCTGGGCCCCGGCGGGGTCCTGGAGCCTCTCTCATTGGGCACATCCGCGTCCAGCCTGGCCCATGGTGGAAATGCAAATCTAATTAGTCTGGCATTGAGCCCGTCTTAAAAGCATTAACAGAGCCTTAAACTGTGCTGTCGGATGGGGGTGAAGAAACGCCTTAGAGAGAAATTACCGGATGGTGACAAAGCCCCAATTTATTAGTCTTCTCCAATGGGGACTGTGCAAAGGACATTAATTACTTTAATGGGACTTATTTTGCTTCGTTGCCCAAAGTAATTGGTTTATTAACCTCTCCTTCCCTTTAGGGAAGGAGGGAGGGGTTGGGGGACCGGGTGGTGGCCCTGGGAGGGCCCTGCCCACTATGTTGCTTCTGCCCAGCAGGCCAGCTCTGCACCCTGGGGCAGCCAGCACTCTGTCCCTGCTGGTTCTGACTGAAGCAGTGTCAATACCCCACTGTGAGCCAAGTTCTGGAGACAGAGCCCTGAAGAAACAGAGCCCTCAAAAAAAAAATACACTGTCCCTGAGGCCATTGGCCCATATCTATCACAGGTATCCTAGGAGAAAGGTATATGGCTTCGGGGGAGGTAGAGCAGGCTTCCTGCAGAAGGGTCAGGTCTGAGAAGGTGGGGCAGGATAAAGGACACAGGGAGAGGAAGTGAATAGCCAGGCCAGGTTGGGGGATCATGGTGGACAGTGTTCAGAGGCCAGAGGGAAGGTTCTAGGAGGAGGGGGATGGGTCCGGGCTAGCCTGAGCAGGTAAGGTAGCCAGCCCTGTGAAGCCTGCTTCCTTGTTCTTCCCAGATGAAGCTAGATAACATTTGGTCTCAAAACAATCTCTCCAGTTTGGAGTGAGCCATCTTGGACACATATCATGGAAAAGCTGCTTCTCCACAGGGACAGGACACTCTGGAAGGAAATTCAGCCCAAGCTGAGAACAGTGTTAGGTTTGCAGAACTTCACATTCTACCCATAGGGAAGGACAGAACCTAGTGCTGGGCAAGAGGCCAGCTCTTCCTTCATGGACTGGGCTTGAAAGAAGCCCAGGACTAGGCAGGGAAGAGGCTGGACTACACCTTCAGGTCCCCAGACAGGCAAGAGTTCCCCTTGACCCTACCTCTTGGGTGGGTAGAGAGAAAAGTTTCCCCCACCTTTGGAAGCACAAGTTGGACTGGCTTTCCCCCCTCTTTACTTGGTGAGGCCCATGGAGGAGGCCTATGTGTAGATCCCAGAAGGGAAATGCTATATTTGATACAGCAAGTGAACTGGGGAACTTGATGAGTTGGACTAGGGCTGAGGGGTCTTCATTGGCTGTGTGACCACAAGTCCCCTCAGAATGTTCCCAGGGATTCATCCCCACAGACAGGCCTCCTCAGCATCCTGATAGTCTGGTCATTACATGCCCTACATTTCAACCAGTGCCCTGGCCAGGCATATGCATAGAAATAGGGATCCTAGGTGGGTCTAGCTTACCAAGGAGGACCCAACTGTGGGTATTGGAGCCCCAGGAAGCCTGAGACATAGAGTCTTGGAGGCCACCAGAGGTCACAGTAGAGATCTTCCCTCTCCAACACCAGGCCCATTTCATCAGTGCTCAGGGTAGGCTAAGCTATAGTCTACCCCTCCCTTTCTGAACCTTGAGGATTCTGCATGACAGAAACAGGCTAGGCCTGCCTTGACGTAAACAAGATCTTGGGGGCTATGATCAGGTCCAGAAAGTAGAAGTCAGTAGGCCAGTATCCCTGGCTCTTGTCAATCTTCTGGGCCTTCACCCTTGGGAAATCCATGACCCTCTTTGCAGATGTTACCTTATCTTTGATTCTAACCTTGACCGAAGGGTAGTTCTTGGCTCACTGCATTGTGTGACAGGAGATATTGAGGGGTGATAGGGCTTGGTCCAGGTCTCCGAAATGGGGGGAGGCTTCAGACCCTGTCAGTCAAGCCCATCCTGCCATTCCTAGATTGAAAATGAACGGGGGACCCTGGCGAGCATTCACCTCATACCTGGGCTTTGGGAGGAAGGAGGTTCGGTCCCTGGCAAACCTCACAGACTTTAGTCTAATTCCTCCATCTGACTTGGGGGCCCATTCCTTCACCACCCACCATAAAGTCCAACAGACTCCAGGTTCCAGTGTGGAGCCAGAACCTACCAGCCAGGTCTAGAAAAGGCTCTGTGGGAAGGGGCTTGGGGACAAGGGCGGAGAACATGCAATGTGAGGGGTGTTAGGGGGGCCTGACTCCAGGATGTGGGGCATGGGAGCAGTTAGAGATAAGACTAACAATCTGCTCACTGGGGAAACATGAACTCTGAAGGTTGCCACTCTTCCCCTCCAAGGCTGTATGACCTAAGGCCAAAAGCTAAGCCTCTCTGGTCTCTGTCCTTATTTGTACAAAGGAGAAGGTTTGGGACGTTAAACGTATTTTAAAGCACAGGAACAGTGGTGACTGGGAAGCTTGCAGCAAAAATGTATTGGGGGTTAAGGTAAGAGGAAGGAATCTAGGCAAAAAGGTAATGATGATATCTCTGGGGAGCCTGGGGCAAAGTAGGATCTGCAGGCTGCCCACCTGAGGCCTGCTGGATCTAGGGTTTCGGTCAATGCTGGAGGATGCTGTGTATTCCAGAGAAAGATGGGATTGGAGCAAGTCAGAGTCCAAGGCCAAACCCTTGGGAGTTGGTTACCAGGTGGGCTTGTGGGTGACCTGACAGGTTAGGAAGACTGTGAGAAAAACATCTGGACACATAGCAAAGTGTCCCAGAGAGTCAAATCCACCATGAGCACACTATGGCTGATTCATCCAAGACTTTGTGCCCTATCCAAAAAGGCTGGGTCAGAGGTCCCAGATTTGCCAGTCCCACACAACTTCAGGGGTTTTATGCTCTAGGAACCTAGTCTCTGGGCTGAGGAATCCCTCTCCAGGAGCCCAGAGAACTACCTCCTGAATTCTTCTAGTTTAACTCCTGTCTTTCCCCTTTCTGCTTATAACCCAAGTGACGGCAGAGGCCCTGATTGGGCCCAGGTTGCTGTGTAGTTCACAAGGAAATACACACAAATCACTCCTCTGGACGCAGCCCATGTAATTCTTCTTAGATATTAGGAGTTTTCTCTCCCTTGTTTTAATCAACAAGTCCCCAATAAGCCATTTCAGTGAGGCCATTACCAACGGTCCCTAATCTCCCAGGGCTGCCGAGCGAAATGGGATCTCTCAGCTCTTTCGCTGAAAACGCTTTTCTTGTTTTCTTTCTCCAACGTGCTGGAACCTGGCCAGCTCCTCGCCAGTTCCATTAACTTAATGAGGGCTGACAGTCTGCAACAAACGTCCTCATAATCTCCGCAGGACCGAAGCAGGGTTCTCCCCAGCACTTGTTCAGACCCCAACCTTCCCAGCTTCTCTCCAGGATTGAAATGGGTCCTCTCCAGTGCCTGCCCATACCCCAACCTTGTTGGCTTTTCACCTCTATGCCACAGTTCCTCCTGGTACAAACCTGGACAAAAACGTGTCTTTGCCATTCCTACTCAGCAGCTCCACACAGGTTCCCCTAGACTTTCAGGCCATCAGTTTACCTTGGGGCACTAGCACCTCTGTCCCCCAGTGGATTTAGAGGCAATGTGTGAGTCTCGGAGCTGCCAGCATGTCCTGCCCTTGGCAGTCCTTCCTCCCAGGATACTTTTTTGTCAACATGAAAACTTTATCTATTCTTTTCTTTCTGATTTCTTACCCAAAAGATCTAAGAATTTACTGGAGCCTTCTGAGTCCCAGAGTAGCAATGGGTTTGGGGGCTTTTCTTACAGGGCAGGAAGTTTCCCTTTTCACCCTAGCTTACAGAAGCAAAGGGTGCCATCTTTGGGAGAGGGTCCAGGCCAAGAATTGTGGTCTCTATTAGCACAGAAAAGGGAGGGCTGGGCTGATACCCAAAGTAGACGTCCATCCTATGCCGACAACCCCTTCCCCTGATGTGAAAACATAGACCTCAGTAATGCCAAGAGCTGTGGGGTGGGGCTGAGTACTCACCTGCTCACCCAGTGGTCCAGACTCGGAGCCAGATCAGCCTTTCCCCATCAACCACACTTTCTGTCCCACCTGGGATATGAGTCAGGCCCCTGTCCACCATATCCAACAGTTTATACTACCTACCCATTAGCCACTTAGTAATTGTCTCAGTCATCATGTCTGTCATCTAGGTGTCACAAGGCTTGCCTTTAAACTCTTAACTAATAATAAAACATAATACACAATAGTAAAAAAAAATTACACCAGTCATGGTGCTGGCCATTCAGATATGCCAAAGAGAAGCCATAAAGTATATCCTTCGAATGAAAAGAAGAAAGTTCCTGAGTTAACAAGGAAAGAAAACAGTGGCATGCTGGGTTGCCAAGACCCACGGGAAGAACAAATCTGTAAAGCTGTAAAAAAGGAAAAAAGAAGTCAACGCTAATTGTGTTGTCTCTCCTCTAGCTACATGGCTCATAACTGCTCGTGGCTTTGGGCATCTGCTTGACATCTTGGAGCGTGTTCCTTGTAGGTAAAGGGAATTACTATGTTCACAGAAGTGCTTGGCTCATGCCCATCACACAGGGCAGACTGCTCGTGTGACAGGCAGGGGCCCCCACTCTCCTCTAGGAGGAGGGATTGGAGGTATTTATACAAACTAGACCACTCTTGGCTGTCTTATTGTCTCCAAATTCTGCCTTTCAGACCCTTGACTTCTCTGGCAAAGACACCTTATTCTGTGTCTGTGTGTCCCCACTAATGGTAAGGTCCCTCACTCTTATCTGCTCTCTTCTGGGTGTACCCCAAAGGACAATGCTGGTGGCATGGGGTGGAGCTTATTTGGGGTTTTCTTCTGGTCTTAGGGCCACTGTGGAGGGTAGGTTCCACTATAGTCTGCCCTCTTCACCCCTAGGGCATGTGGGCTCCATTTGAGGCCCATAGCACAGGCCATAGGTTTCTGCAAAGGCACTTCTCTCTAAAAGCCCCTCCCCACACATCGACACTCTCCTCTGTGGTAGACTTGGGTGACACCATCAACCCCAGGCCTGAGAGGCCTCTGAGAAAGAATCAGGCCTGTCCATCCTTCTTCCACCACAAGACAGCCCTCTGCAGTTTGGGGGTCAAGTTGTATTGCGCTGCACCGTGCTGAGTTGAGTTCACTTATGTTCACCTCCATGATGCTGAGCTACCGTGATTTGGACCAAGGGGAGTTGATATAAATTCAACCAAGTGAACTAGCATGGGTGAGGGGGAGCTACTAACTTTATACCTGATCTGGGTCATGTGGTCTCTGAGGGTCCAAAGGAATATTATAGTATCTGCCATTTGGGCCTCTAGAACAAAAACCTTCAACTGAGAAAACGTGTGAATTCAGTATCCGGAAAGTACCTTTCAAGTGCTTCCTAAGGGTTCTGTATGCTGCACAGAGGGCACCTTTTGTGAATCCTCACATGGATGGAGTGAACAAGCTCCTTGGACAGCAGTGACTGTAATGGCCATAATGGTTCCTTCTATTCCTCCTCCTCTGCTGCTTCTTTTTGAGATAGGGTCTCATGTGCCCCAGGCTAGCCTCAAACTCACTACGTAGTTGAGGATGATCTTGAACTTCTGATCCTCCTATTTCTACCTCCTCAGTAGTGAAATTATAGATTTGTATCAGCTGGCTTATGCTAGGGATGAAACCCAGGGATTTGGTGCCTGCTAAGCGAGAACTTGTCAGAGTCCCATCCCCAGCCCTTCAGGCTTCTTTAAAAGGAATACTAATCCCATTCATGAGCGCTCTGCCCTCATGACCTAATCCCTTCCCAGAGACTCTACTTTCCGATAAGACTTACAGACAGATTGCAGTATAACCACCCAGATCACACCATTCAAACTTGGCTTCCTCAAGTTTATGTCCTTTTCACATGCTCACACAGTCCCTGAATCCCCAGCGCTCTGAGGAACTTATCTTATTCCAGTACTGACACAAGAGTCTTCAGTGTCCAAAATGAGTGAGGCCAGGGTCAGACTCATCCTGAGGCAAATTGGTCTCCAGAGCTATTAGCCTGTGAAATCACAAAGGCCGTGAGCTTCCAAATTACTATAGTGGGGCCAGTCTAAAGATGATGTCCCCTCACAAAAGGAAGAAATGCACAAGAAGAAAAGAGTGATCGGTCTCAAATACATCTAAACCCCAACCAGACAGATAGCACTAACTTGTAAGGGCTGAGAATCATTAGTCTTTGTCCCACTTTCTGAGTACACTAAGCCAAGATTCCACATAGCCATGACACTGTGACTTGACTGGATATATCCCATATGTCATCCAGGCTGGAGTTCAGTGCTGATGGCTCTGACACTCTGAGTTTTAGAGATAAGCCTATCCACATGGACTAGGAATTTCTCTTGTAGTCCCATCATGCATCAGTTCTGCCTCAGCTCTGTATGTGGTTCTTTGGGGCATCTTCTGAGTGGAGACAGCTCTGCCCTCGGCTCCTATACCAGGTAGAAATGGCCCCATGAAGGCCACTGAGACTTGCCACCCACTGGAGGGGTAGTCACTGTGCCAACACTTTACTTGGCCACTGCAGCCCCAGCTGGGGCATCACAGGAACCCTGAACTGGAACTCAGGAAGCAGAGGCTTGAGACGTAAGGGATAAGGTGGCCTTGAAGCTCCCTGAAATGCTTCCGTGGTCTCTGTGTCACCTGGTGAGCAGCGCCAGCTCCCCTCCGGGCATATCACCTTCCGACCTTCCTCCCTTTCTGCTGTCTCATGAACACACTTTTTTCATTCTCTGCCATTTGGCTGTGTTGGTTTGAAAGAGGGTCTTATTGTGTATCTTGCTGTGTGGTCCTGGCTGGCCTGGTGCTAGTCCAGGCTGACTTGAACTCTAGGCCGTCCTCCTGTCTCAGCCTCATGAATGCTGAGACTACGCAAGTATGTAGTCCACCATGCCTGGAGCCGTTTCATTTTTTTCTTCCTTCTGGCAGCTGTCTTATCCAGGTGGGTATAATTTTTGCTTTCCTTGTGATTGTCACTGGCTTGTGACTCTCTTTTTACTTTGTACTATGAGCAACCAAGAGAGGCTAGGTAGTGCCATGGACACTTTGCTGAGGGATATCCTCTGCTAAGTAGGCTTGTTCGTTTCTCAGCAGTGCCATCCTGTACAGACACTAAGACCCTGGGACACCATCCCACCAGGTTCTTTGCTACTTCATGGCTCTATGTTCCCACAAAGCCCTCTCCAGCCTGTTCTCCCCTCTCCCCATTACCACCAGCATCCCGGCTGTAGCTCTTTGCCTATCCCCAGGAAATCTTTAAAGCTCCGGCCTTCTGAGACCACACCCAGGCCATGCTCAGTCTCTCTTCATGGGCTTCAGACCCCTTCTGGCCTGTGCCTGTTCTTTCTCCCAACACTGCCTTTCATCAACACCCCATTCTCGGTGCCAAGTTCAGGATTAGCCCCGTGACAAAAATGCCTTAGACTGGGTGATTTACAAACAATAAAGATTTACTGTACACAATTCTAAAGACTGAGAAATTCAGAATCAAGGCTCTGACAGATTCAGGATCTAGTGAGGACTATGTCTGCCCCATAGATAGTGTCTTCTGTGTGTCCTGTGGCAGATGGCAGAAGGGTAAAAAGAGATAACTAAAGCCCCTCAGGCTTCTCGTATAAGATCATTAACCCTATTCATGTGGGTGCCCCTCTCATGACCTAATGTCCTCCCAAAGGCCCCACCACAGTCTCCTTGGAGATGAAGTTTTAGTGTATGCAGACACTCAGACCCAAGAGCCTTGACTCTGGGGAAACAAAATTGCCCTCCTCTTTCAGCTCCGGGACAGTTGAAATGGGTGACCTTTGCATTGCAGCCACCTGCCCCCTGAGACCCTGCAGAATGTTAGTGCCAAACAAGAATGTCTGCTATGGCTTGTCTGGGTGGGGGCCTAGCAAGGGGTGGCTCACATTGATGGCTGATATGGAAATAATTTGACAAAGACACAAGAACCACCCGTTGAACACTGTACGTGATGAGACATCACTTAGACCTGCCAAGAGAGTCAAAATTCACTGACACTGGGTCGTGGGCTGCCCTGAGAATGTGGATGTCATCGGGCGTAGTAGGGAGCTGCAGCAAGGATTGCAGGGTTGGGTGGGGGAATCTCAGGAGTTGGACTTTGTCCCGTGGAAGCATCCCCTGTGATCCACAGTTTGAGGAATGGCTGCCGTGCCTGCAGGGAGGGAATGAGACCAACTTCAGTGCACCCTGGGTGCCTGCCAGGGTTCCTGGGACACTCTGAGAAAAGGGGTTCTCTCCATTTTCCAGAGCCTCCCTGTCTCTCTAGCTGAGCTCTCTGCAGTGATCTGCAGGACGGTCACCCCTGCTACAATGCCCACCTCAGTGCGCACGTCAGCATGGTTGCACTCTGCAGCCATCACCACTAGCTAACCTTAGAGCGTTTCATCACTCTCAAAAGCCACCTTCACCCATCAGCAGTCACTCCCTATCCTCCCCACCTAAAGAAGCACCCATCTCGAATTTCTACAATGTGCTATTCTAAGCATTTCATAGAACTGGAGGTCCACAGCATGGGATCCATCGTGGCTGGCTTCTTTTACCTAGCACAATGCCTATAGGGCATTATCCATTTTGTGATACACGTCAACATGCCAACACTCTTAGTTTGTATGGCTGAATGATATTCACTCGCATAGGCAAGCCATGTCTGTCTACTGATGGAGTTGTTACTTGAATGTATGTCCTCATTTCTTGGAATACATATATAGAGGTGGGGTTGTTATGTGTTAAATATTTTGAGGAACCACCAGCCTGCTTCCACTACAGCAGAGGACACACATTTTGCTGGCCAGTGTATAGCTACCCCTTTGAAAATGTGGCATCACCTCTGAGGTGGAAGAGTCCCAGAGCTGATGAGCAAGGCAATGCCTGGCTTTGCACTCACAGGAAGCTCTGGTTTTTGAGAAGGGAATGTGTGCGTCACAGCACTGTCCACAGGCCTGAGGCCTAGCACTAGCCACACCTTTGTCAGGAGGAAAGAAAATGAATAAACATGGAGGTTCATGCTAAGGAGAACTTTATACTGGCTCATGTGACCGAGCCAGTGGCAGACAGCCACATATGGGCCTCTCAGCAATGGAGTAATAATACTGAGGCAGGGCTGAATAACCTTGGCATAAGTTTATCTGCTCATTTGTTTTGAGACAGGGTCTCACTCTCTGGCCCAGGTTGGCCTCACACTCACAGCAATCCTTCTGCCTCAGCTTCCAGAGTGCTAGGATTATAGTGTATGCAACAATGCCTAGCTTTTTTTTTATTTCAGTGAATCACCAAAATTAAAAATATATGCCTTCTGGGTCACATATAGATATAATCAAAATATATATATATGAAAAGAAAAACCAAGGGATGAAGAACACAGGGGTGGTTACTACAGCTAAGATTGAAGGCTCTCAAGACCACAGTTGTGGTTGATGAGTGACATATTCATGGAGTTCCACTTTTCACCCACTTTCAGGCCTTTCAGGGGGATGGAAAGAGAACAGAGCCATATGTCCTCAGGCCAGGCCTGGAATGAAGGGTTTCAGGCAGCCCCCAGTTCGTCAAGCATTTTTCTCTAATAGCTCATGCTCCTTGGATTCCGTGAAGAAACCTTTATCTAGCCCAAGGCTATGCAGGCGTTTGGTAGCCTTTCACAACCCAGTCTCTCTACCTTCCTGTTCAAGGCCTGACAAACTAGCTTTGCAGCTGTGGGGAGGGAAGAATTACAGTATCTAGCTCTTATGGTGTCCAAGCACATCTACAGAGAACATTGGTTCCCTGTTGAAACAGCTTTGGTGATAGACACAGAGGCCACATGTGTGTTTATGGCATCTAAGGTCTTGCTCTGTCCCATAGCCCTGCCCACCATGCAGTTTTACTGTGATTTTTCTTTGTGTTGTGGATATGTGATTGTGTGTGTGTGTGTGTGTGTGTGTGTGTGTGTAATGCAGGCATGAAGGCCCCAGTACACATATGATGGTCAGAGGATGTCCTCAGGTATTTACCCTGTCTTCTGCCTGTGCCATTCACAGTTGCTGCGAGCTCGCAGGGATTCTCCTATCTCACCATGGGAGCACGGGTGTTACAAATGTGCACTGCTCTGTCTTGCTTTACATGGGTTCTGGAGATTCAAACTCATTCCTCATGCTTGTGTGACAAGCACTTTACCCCTTGAACCATCTCTCCAACCCTATGATCACCATTTGTTTGTTTGTAAGACAGGGTCTCAGATAGCCCCAGGTGGCCTCAAACTCCATATTAGCCAAGGATGACCTTGAACTTCTGATCTTCTTGTTTCCAACTCCTGAGTTGCTGGGATTATAGGGTGAGCCACCATGCCTGGTTTATATGAGATCAAACCCAGGGGCCTCACATATGCGCAGCAAGTGCTGTACCAGAGAGCCATTACCCATCTCACTGTGATACTTGAACTCTGATTGTGTAAGTCTTCAATATTGTAGCTGTTTTCAGAATTGCCATGGGGATGGTACTTAGTGTTTTCATAAATATTTTAAGATCAGACTGTCATTTTCAAAAAGTAGAAAGATGACGAAAACTATAGAAACTGGAATGAGAAATCTGTACCAAAGCTTGAAGAAAATCTTCTTGTAAATAAGAAGGGTTTTTTTGTTTAAGACAGGGTCTCATTGTATTGCTCTGGCTGTCCTGGACCTCACTGTATAAGACCAGGCTGGCTTTGAATCACAGAAATCTGTCTGCCTCTACATCCCAAGTACTGGGATTAAAGGTGTGTGCCACTATGCCCAGCTACACTGAGGTTTTTTTTTAATGTTTTTATTATTTTTATGTGTATGAGTGTTCTGCAAGCATGTACGTGTGTGTGCCATGTTCATGTAGTACTCTCAAGACCAGAAGAAGGCTTTGGAGCCCCTGGGACTGGAGTTACAAATAGTTGTGAGCTGCCATGTGGAGGTTAAAAATCAAACCCATATCCTCTAGAAGAGCAAGCCAATGCTCTTTATCCCAAAGCCAGCTCTCTAGGCCCACAGATGAAAACATGTTATAGCCTTCATGAATTCAAGTCACCTTCAGCTCTCACTGGTGTTCAGTGCTTGTCTGCCTATAGGTCTCACCTGTGAGCAATTTAAATAGACGTATTAACTTTGGCACTATCACAGTTAGTATTTTGTGGTCTAATTATTTGTTCCCAGCAGATAGTAAGATAATGGATTGTTAGCTTTCAAGTTTTAGTTGAACCAGGCTTGCTCCTCTTTCAATCCTCTTTCGTGGCCCCCAGATTTCTGGGGTTACAGACATGAGCTACCTGAGCTACCATGTCCATGGCCAGCAATGTCAGGTCAGGATTTGCTAAATTTACTTTTTAATTCTTTTTTTTTTTTTTTGGCTTTTTGGTTTGGTCTTCATTGTTGTTTAGTTGTTTTTGTTTCTTTGTTTGTTTTTGCTTTTTTCGAACAAGGTCTCTCTATGTATCCCTAGCTGTCCTGGAACTTACTATGTAGACCAAAATGGCCTTGAACTCACAGAGATTCACCTGCTTCTGGCTCCTAAGTGCTTTATTCTACTGTTAAATTACATTTTATTTGTATGGGACTTTATGGCCACTATTAGAAAATATGGGACACACTATCTCAGGAACAAAGTGATTTCTACATTGTCATTAAACTTGATGTGTGCTTAGTGTTTAGGATTTTTTGTTTCAATTTTCATTTTTGTTTTTTTTTTAATTGTGTTTCCTACTTTCCTAGGAGTTGTGTTTTTAATTAGGACGAGGCCTTGAACTTTATCAAGTGCTTTTCTGCATCTTTTGAGTTGATTATATGTTTTTTTCTTGTTCTGTTGATGTGGTGAGCTCTGTTGGTTGATTTTCAAATGTTAAGCCAGCCTTGCATAACTGGATTAAGCCACGCTGATCCTGCATCTTGACATGAGCCCTGGTTCTCACTGGCTGCTGGTTTTTAGAGGCTGCCTCCACATCCTGGACAGACATTACCCTTGAGTTTTCTTTCAGGAATATCCTTGTCAGATTTGGGTATCAAGGCCAGACCACCTCATAAAAGCCCTGTAAGAAGCTTTGTATATAGTTGTGAAGTTCTTCTTACGTGTTGGGAAGGACTCACTGGTGAATCATCTAGACCAACTTCTTTGTAGGAAGATCATTAAAATTCCAAGTGTAATTTCATTAACATAGGGCAGTTTGTATTTGTTTCTTCTTCTCTTAAAACGTGTTTTGATGAGTTAATCTATTTTATCTATATTATCAAAATTGTTTTTGCTCATATTATCCTCTGAATGGCTTTTTTATGTCTCTAGCTCCACAGTGGTGTTCATTTTTTAACTCCCAACATTGGTGATTTGTGATCCCCCTCACTCCATTCCATCTATCTTGCTAAAAGTTTTATCAATTTTATTAGTCTCTTTGGAAAGCCAAATGTTAGCTTTGTTGATTTTCTTTAATGCAACATTCATTTTTTATTTCATCAACTTACATCCTTATCTTTATTATCTCTTTCCGTCTACTTCCTTCAGGTTTAAATTGGTTTTGTGTTTTGTTTTTTTGTTTTTTTTTAAACTTGAGCTGGATCTCAGCCTCTCCTTTAGTAAGCACACTTAAGGCCACATATTATCTTCCCCTCAGTGTCCATATTTCAATGCACCACCAACATTTGTTTAATTATATTTTTGGAAGCACAATTTTTGAATTTTTATCACATTCATTTACATGTGTGTGGGGAGGGGGTGCATGTGCCAGGGCCCTTATGTGGAAGTCAGAGGACAACTTTTGAGAGTTAGTTTTTCTCCTTCCACCATGCAGGTCCCAGGGATCAGACTCAGGTCTTCAGACTTAGCAGTAAGCATCCTTACCCACTGAGTCATCTTGCCATCTTCAAGACCGGCATCTTGCTAAGTAGCCCAGGTTGTGATCTTCAAGACTTGGCCTCCTGAGGTGCTGAGATTATAGGTGTACACCCCACATTCAATTTAGCTATAATTTTTGATACATTTTATTATTCAATTAGAACTATTTTTTAATTCATGTAAGATTCTTTTTCTTTGACCTTGGATTACTTAGACCATTTAATTTCCAAAACAGTTGGGGATTTCCTAGTAATATTTTTAATTTTATTTTAATTTTACTGTGGTCATGCAAAACATGATTTAATTTCTTTGAAATTTGTTGAAACTTGCTTTTAAAACCTAGCCCTTGGTGTCCTTGTAAATACTTACGTGTGCTCGCCTGTGATGGTGTTGTTTTGTCCATGTCAGTTAGGGTAGACTGACACTCAGATTGTTCTTATTTGTTTCTGCTGATGTTTCGCCATCTTTTCAATCCATAACCATTATATAGCTGTAGATTTTTATTTTACCATTTTGTTCTCCCCGTTTGCTCTATATGTTTTAAGGCTCTATTTGTAGGTGCATACAGATTTGGATCTTTTCCTGCTGAACTGACACTTTTCATATAGGCGTGGGTGGAAACCCTGAACAACCTGGATGCCATTCTTTAAGTGCTGTGCACTTTTTTTTTTTTTTTTTGAGACAGGGTCTCTTCACTGTTCTGAAACTTGCCAAGTGGGCTCGGATAGTCAGCCAGTGAGCCCCAGGTATCTCCTGTCTCTCACTCTCCAGCCTTAGGATTGCAAACACATGCTACCATACCTGGATTTTTTTTTTTAACCTTTAATGAGGGTTCTGGGGAAGGAAGGCAGGTCCTTGCGCTTGTGAGATAAGCTCTTTGCCAGGTAACCCTGAGCTGGTAACTTTGTAACTCTGAAATCTTCTTTGACTCTGCAGTGCCTGGTGCTGGTGTGCAGATGCCTATGTTTAGAGAACTATGCTAGGATACCTATTTCTCTGCCCCTTTCTTTTCAGTCTCTTTGTTTATGCTTTTAGTGAGTTCATGTCTTAGCTTTTTAATCCTGATTAACAATTCTGATCTATTTAGTGGAATATCAATTTACTTAGATGCACATTCTCTACCATCTTATTCTTATCCATTTTTTCTTACTATTTTTCTTTATTTTTTTACTACATTTCCTCTTTTATCAAATCACCAATTGCATTCTTAATTTCCACTATTATGGTGCCCTTTCTTTCTCTCTTTCATTTATTTATTTATTGATTGATTGATTGTTAGAGGGATCATAGAATACAGTTGAGACAGCACCTTGGGTAACCCAGGCTGGCCTCAAACCTCTATGTAGCCAAGGATGGCCTTGAACCTCCTGATCCTCCTGCCTCCCACCTCCCAAGTGCTGGAATTATAGGCATGTACTACCATGCCTGACTTTTATAGAATTTCTTTTTCAGTATTTAGAGATAGTTTTTTATCATATGGTGAAACCCCTCATCTCTTCATCTACTTTCTTGACTCTATCCATCACAGTTATCTTAAAGCTCTCATCTAGAAAGTCTGATGCAAGCCACAGCCATCTATCTACCAATGACTCTGTAGGTCAGATTCTGGGTTGCTCTGCCGGACGCACTCCTGGGGGCAGAACACTCACTTGGTGGCTGAGCAGTGTCAGCCTCACATGCCTGAAGCTGTCAGCTGTCATCCGAACCCTTCAACTCTCCTTCTTCACTCACGAGCAGGCTAGCTCGGACTTGTCCGGGAGGCAGAAGTTTTCTGAGAGGGTAAAAGTGAAATCTGCAGGTCTTTTGAGGCTGAAGCTTACAACACTGTGGTAGAAACAGACTCACATCTTTAATGGCAGGAGCAAAGAGGGATTTTCATCTATCTTTAACAGCCTGTATGTTCATACTCCTCCCTAAAAAAACAAAGTTCTTTCTCCCTCCAACACACTTAGAGGTCTCAGTGTTTGCAGACAACACCACACATCCCAGCCTTCTGTCATCCGCCTTTGTTGTTTTCTGCTCCTAAAATCAATGCTAAATATTACACAAGGCTGATGTCACAATGAATTCACAACCTCTGAATTCTAATTAATAGCTTTCTTCTTTTTCTTTCCTTCCTTCTTCCCTTCCTTCCTTTCTCTCTTCTCCTCTGTGCTAGGGATTGAAACCAGTTCATGCTAGGCAAGCATTCTACCACTAATCTACGTTCCCAGCACCACCCCGGCTTTTTGAAACAGGGTCTCACTATGTAGTCCTAATTCACCTAGAACTTACTGTATAGTCCAGGCAAGCCTCCAAGTCACGGAGATCCACCTGCCTCTGCTTTCTGAGTACTGACTGGGCTTAAAGGCATGTACCAACACACCCAGCTCCCCTGACTTCTTTTTTTATTAACTTTTTAAAGTTTTGTTTATTTATCTTATGTATATATGTGTTTTGCCTACATGTATATATGTACAGCAGGTATGTGTGTCTGGTGTCCTTCTAGTTCAGAATAGGGCATTGAATCCCCTGGAACCAGAGTTAAAGATGGTTATAAGATGCCATGTGGGTGCTGGGAACCGAACCCAGGACTTCTGGAAGTACAAGCAGCAAGTACTCTTAACTGCTGAGCCATTTTTTCAGGCAGGATCTCACTAAGTAGTGCAGGTTGGCCTTGAACTCACTCTGTTACCCAGGAAGGGCCTGAATTTATAATCCTCCTGCCTCAGCCTTCTAAATATCTGGGATTATGGGTCCAGCTTCTAATTTCTTTATCAGCTATCTACTACTGAGCAGCAAACCATAACTACTGGTGTGGTTTAACACTTATTTGTCTTGCTCACAGTTCCCTGGGTCAGGATCCTGGACTCAGCTCTGCTAGAAGGTGGTTCTGTGGTTGTGCTTGGGATGACTCAGGCGGCAGAAGTCATCAGTAGCTTGCTTAGGGCTGGGTGGTTCAAGATGGCTTGGTCACACGCCTACAATCAGTGCTGGCTGATGGCTGGGCACCTCCACTTACTTCCCTGCAACCACCCCAGCCACACTCCCAACACCTGTGGTTTCCACACATGGTGAGCTCCCCAGGACTCTGCAGTCACATTAGGTCACAAGGTCAGCTCAGATTCAGGCAGTGTGTAAACAGCTATCTCCTGAGGCCAGAGAGCCTGTAGCAGGTAAGACTGCAGAATGCACCACCTGCACATCTCTAGCTAGGATCTGTTTTTCCCCTTCATCTTCAGCTTTTATATAAGAACAAAACAAAACTTAAAAAACAACCCAGAAGTTCCAAGATATCTCTGTATAGATGACTAGGTTTTCCTCTAATATGAAAAAGAAATCTGGGCTAGTTTGGACTTGAGGTTTTGGGGGGACCTCAACCAAAATTTTGGCTGCTTCCTGGGGCCCCCATCCTAGAACAGTCTGAATCCCAAGCCTGCTGTCCTCAGTGGCAAGAGCCTGCTGGCTTCTCTGTTTCATTTTTACTCCCTCCCAGCAGCACTGTGCTCTGTGAGAACCCACAGCTATTTCCAAGGGAAAAGATACCCTGATAGCCTTTGTTCTCTGGAATCCTGTCACTTGTACCCTGGTGGCTTTGTAGCCCAGGCTCCACTGTTTTCCCCACAGCCCAGGAAGCCCCACCATTCCATCTGGTGTAGACATTTCCCACACTTCTCTGAGAAGGAAGCACAGCCTGGAGGCTAGGCTGGCTTCCTCTTGCCTCTTGTTTTCTGGGCTCGGGGCCCTTCGAGTCTGGCTTTCCCAAAGGCTCCCAGAAGCTCTCTGTTGCCAATGCGGTTTAGTCTGGCTGGTCAAATTTGAGCTTTACAGACTCTCCCGGTTTCTCCACTGCCTGGATACCTTCTAGTCTAATTTCTGTGCATTTAGATGTCTGATCACAGGCCTACTTTCCCTGGTGATGTTTCTAAAAGGACCATGTTTCTAGAAGGAGCCTTAGAGGCAAACCAATGAAGACTCCTGAACCGTCTCTGTGAACAGTGCCCTCATAGCACTGCTGTTGTCCTACCCCTCCAAGGGCATTCTCTGACTCTGCTGTTAAGAGTTGCAACCCTTGCAAACTGGGGGTACAGACACCCACCCCAGCTCTGAAATACAAGTAGGGAAAGGATCTTTCTCCCCACCTGTGGTAAGGCAACCCTCCCTTTCCCCTTTAGGAATCCCTAGCTTCCAGCTTCTCTAGAGTCAAAGCAAACCCTAGATAGAATGTTCTCTTTGTTCCTGGAGAGTTCATCCATACAAACATGGTATCTTTGACATATGTTGAAGGTTTACCAGCATGAAACCTGCTCACACTCTGTTCCCCCTCCTCCACAGGCTGCGGGAGCATCATCGGGCCACCATCAAGGTGATCAGGCGCATGCAGTACTTTGTAGCCAAGAAGAAATTCCAGGTGAGCTCATGTCCAATTGTGCAATTGGCCCCAAGAAGACTAGAGTAGTAGTATGCCCTCCGTCTTAGGTACCAAGATGCTGTGACCATAGTCTCCACCACTCCCCAAGACAGCAGGCTCATGGATAATGGCCCAGGGGTTCTTAGTCCCTCCACCTTGATTGTTAAAAGGAACTTCATGGCCTTACTTCTCTTTCTGTGCAAGGTTGTGAGAGTGACAACCTGGCAATGTCACCTGGACAAGAAGTGACCTCTGTCCTCAGCCACCTTGGAGCTTTCTGTATCCTACCCTACCTATACTGCATCTTGCTTAGTGAACAAGGGCTCCTGAGCTGGCAAAACTGCAGCCCTGGGATCCACTTGCTGCCAGCACACCTCCAGAGTTGTTCTCCTGAGGCTCTCAGTCCAAGCCTCTCAGGGAATAAGGTGGCAGGTTGTGTTCCTCTTCTGCTGTGGGACAGCTGTGAGCAGAAATCATGGGGAGGACAGAGTCTTACTCCCCACTTTGTGAACATGCAATAGAAGCAGCAAGGAGAAGAAGGCATTCTCTTGCCACAAGGCCCTTGTCCCTGGGGAGAGAAAGCTGGGGCAACCTATCTTAGTCTCCAAGGACAATCTCAGTGGTAACTCTGAGTCTTGTTATAGGCCACACCTTCCATACCAGGCCATGGGATTGACACAGGCTCCTGCTGTCCCCTCAGAACAGTCCCCACCCCAGTCCTGGAGCAACCGAAACCTCCCTACTCTGTGAGAGGTAGGGGCTAAGACACAGTTCTCATCCCAGGTTATCAGCATTATATTAAGAGGAGCTTTGGGTGACATGGGTCTTACTCACTGTACTGTAGTCCTCAGCATCTCAACTGTTATGTTCCAGCCCTAAGAATAGCCCTTGGGCTGGCCACTGGCCCTCCTGCCAAACTCCTGACATTAATGAGAACAGCATGTGGCTCCTCACCCTAGCTACTCACTGCTACCCTGGAGGGTGCACATTCAACAGTACCATGGTGGCGTTCTGCTGCCCACTTGTTAGCCTGCACCCTCTGGTACTGTCGCAACTCAAGTAGACCAAATTATGCCCAAGTTCCCACCATGGCTAAGGACTTCATAGTGTCGAAAGGAATAAGGATGGCACCCAGCAGGGGGCAAATCCAGGAGGTGCCTGGCAGAGTACTACGAGAACCCAAAGGCCCCATGGAGATTGCGCTTGATGCTCTTTCTCCCCCCACTTAGAAGTCATGTCCCCTACAGTTTCACGGGATGCTAAAGGAGATTAGGGGACGAAACAGCCTCCCGTAGAACCAGCTCTTCCCAGGTTGGCAAGAAGCCACGAGAAACCCATGGGGAATTACACCTTGACAAGACAGTCTCTTAGGGGCAAAGGAAGGGCTAGGATGTGACACTGGGAAGCAGTGTAGCTTAAATTGCTAATGTTTAAAAGGTCATGAGAAATTGCTAGGTCACAACAGTACCCAGGCTGAGGAGTAGCCCCTGTAGGTGTTAGACTAGGTTCCACATGAGACAGTATGGTACCTGCTTGCTAGGTTTTATGCCGTTATGCTGGGTAGGCCCATGGCTCCCTGGGGTTCATTTCTGCAGTCTGGATGCCCAGTGGAACACAGGGACCCTCATGGTTTCCAAGCAAGTCCCCCTTTGAGTCAGAGGTCATCCAAGTGATCCATGCAGACCCACTCTCCATGGCACACACAAGGGGCCTGCCTGCCTGCTGCTATGTTTGGAAGCTGAGGAGGAAAAGCCCCAGAGCCCTGCACTTTCAGGCCCTGGACACTAGGTCCTAAGAGTGGCTCAGGAAGCTGTCAGAACAGGCCAAACAACTCCGACCTTCCTGCTCTCGGCTTCTACCCTAGACACTCAGTCCAGGTGCCAGAGGGGCCCTGCGGGGGTACTGAGGCTTCTAAGTAAAGGAAAGTAAGGGCTCTGCAGTGAGATGACTTTCTTGTTGGGGACACATGGACAGGTGGTGGCAGGCCTCCAAGAAAGAGTGAGATAGATAAAGAGGGAGTCCCTGTGAGGAGGGCCCCAAGGGCGCTAGGCCACCCTAGTGACCCAGATTTCTTTCCTCAGCCATTCACCCACCTGCTCTCCACCCAGCCCTGCTGGTCTTGATGCAGGCATGCCTGCCTGCCTTGCTGACTGATAAGTCCTTGGCCAGCTGCCCTTGTGTCTGGCCTGAGGAGCCAGGGCCTCTTAGCCCTTGAAAATTTGCCTTGAGCACCCACATCCACAGGCCAGTCAGCCTGGACAGACGGCATTATCTTGGCTCATCTCTGGCTCCTGTTGCCACCAGAGGACACTTGCCCTAGGAGAAAACTGAGATGGTCTCTTAGAGTAGCTCCAGGCAGATATTTGACAGAGCCACCGCCAGGTCCTGGAGGGGAGCTTGGCAATTCTAAGATAAGTCTTGACAGGTCTGGAGAACTGCTGACCGTGGGTAGTTGGTGGGGTATCTGATCTTCCTCTCTCTTTTTGTTCTGGAACTTATTCTGTAAACCAGGCTGGCCTCAAACTCAAATGTCCACCTGCCTTTGCCTCCCAAGTGCTGGGATTAAAGGCGTGTGCCACCACTACCTGGCTCTCTGATCCTTAACTGTGCTACCTCCCACTTGCCCACCACACATTTGATCACACACACGTTTGCAGAGGCTAGCAAAGGCGCCCATGCACACTTGGGCATAGTGGCCCTCAGACTCTCAGACTAGCCATAGACCAACATAAGGACTTGTCTTGCTCCTCACCCAGGCCCGCACTGCCTCAAACTGTAGTTTCTGCCTCCCTTGCTCGTTTACCCCATGTGCTACCAGGCATGCCTAGAGGGGCCACACACTTCGTAAAGCATTTTGGCCCACAAGTTCCCTTCCCTATTACTGAGAGTGACCTTCAGTGTACACTGCGGAGAGACCCAGGTCCTGAACTCAGTCATTGCCACCTCTGACTGGACAAGGTGCTGCATCAGGATTCCTTGGCTTTTCTCATCTTAGATCTTATTTTATACTCATTCCCTCCTAGACATAGCAGAGTAGACCTCAGCAACCCATTCCAGAAAAGAGGAATAGACTCAGTCTCCTGTTTTACAGAAGACAGGAACAAGGCTCAGAATTTCATCTTATACAAGGGAGGATCAGGGCTTACATCTCCATCTTCAGAAGATCGTAAGACCTGGAGACATTATCAAGCGCAGTTCTAAGACTGTCATAACTACATACGCACAGGACCAAGGATCTGTTTAAGTGCTGTCCCAAACTTGGCCTCATAACAGTCACTGGGTATGTAGGCCACAGAAGATGTGGTGGTCCTGGTGCCCAGAATTACCCTGGGCATGGCAGGTCCTTCCTTCATGGGAGCTAGACTGTGTTAGGGGGAGTCCATATGGCATTGGGGGCCATCTGGAACACATGGTGTACTAACTCCCCACCCCAAGAAGCAGTCTAGGACCCAGATGCACTGTGGCTATGCAGCACCATGTCTCTGGCCTGCTAGGCCAGCTCTTTCTGAAGAGGCTTGGAATCAGGGTCAGTAGACCGGCAGGAGCTGTCTAGTCCTGCTGGTGAAATGACTAGAAATGAAGGTCCAGGCAGGCTACACTGGCAGCCTGCAAGGGTCAAGCCTGCTACTATATATGTTCTAAGCCATTCCTCCCTATCGCTGCCCCACTGTCTGCGTTTAGAACTGAGCCTACAGGACTCAGAGGAAAATGACATGTGTCTTTCTGACCTGCAGCAAGCACGGAAGCCCTATGATGTGCGGGACGTCATCGAGCAGTACTCTCAGGGCCACCTCAACCTTATGGTGCGCATTAAAGAACTACAGAGAAGGTGGGCACAGAAACAGGTGTGGCAACACGGCCCTGGGAGGGCCCTGGCCTCACAGGGAAAGAAAGAGTTCTTAGTGAGACCCACCCCTGAGTTAGCCTCCATCCATGGATCTTCCTACCACTGGGGTGGAGCTAAGGATCCTGACCATTCAGAGCCAACAGGGTCTGTGATTCTGGTGTCAACCCTTTTTCCATTGAAGCAATGTGGTCCATGGGGCCCAGCACAGGTTTGGACCTAGAAGACTAGTTTCATGGTCTAGCTTGTAAACCTAGCTCTGTGTATATCACGGGGTGCAGCTGGGAGAAATGACTGTACCTTCCATAGACAAGGCCAAAGGTTCAGAGCTTCTCTGTTCTCACTCCACTCATCTATCCAGAGAAGAAGTCTAAGCACCCCAGCTTCTGCCTCTCATCTTTGAACTTCCTGACTGGCTCTCTCAAGAGCATTGGCCACAGGGTCTTGGGTGCCTCTTGGCAGGTCTTGGAGTGGCAATGGAAGATACCCCTGGAGTGAGTGTCATGCTGTCCTCCTAGATACAATGGCCTGTCTTTGTGGTGCCCCAGGCATTGTGTGAGTTGGTGTCCCTCTCTTCTCTCCCAGGCTGGACCAGTCCATCGGAAAGCCATCTTTGTTTATCCCCATCTCAGGTGGGTGTCTGCACTGGTACCTGGACAGGTACCATGACTTTCTCTCTCACCCCTTCACCCCCTCTGCCTCCCTGTGTAGAAGCCAGAAGGAGCAGATAGACCCTGGTAGGCAAAGTGTCTGTAGACAGGCTGTATAATGGGATGTTTTGGTGATGACAGGACCTGCGGTGTCACTTTAAATAACAGATTTCTAAAGCATCATGGTCAGACTCTGGGTATGGTAGTGTGAACCAAGGGCACATTTTCCTGTGATGGAAGGGCCTGGTGTGGCACATGGATCAGATGAGCAGCCAGCCCAGAGTTTCAGGGGCCATGATGGCTCAGGTGTTCAGGGATGCACAATGGCAATTGGTGGGCTAGTTCTTGGCTTGGTGGGAACCCACAGGATAAGGGGCTAAGTTGCACGAGAGAAAAAGCAAGGCACATTATTCCTGGTGACAGTGCTAGCAGAGGTTCAAATGGGACTGTGGGGCATAATCCAATGTTGGGGGCCACTGAGACACAGACACCCTGGCCTGGTGATGGGTCCAAGCCCAGCAGGTATCACAACCCAGCTGAATCAGCCCATGGACAGAGAGTGTTCTGTCCCTCCTGGAAGACTCTCGGGGGTTCCAAAGCCAGGAGGAGCAAGGATGGAGCCCAGATCCACTCTACCACTAATGTGCCTCTCCCTGCCCTGACCCTGCTGTCCTAGCCATGAGAGAATTTTAAAGGGGCATCTTTACCCATTTCCCCAACTCCTGCTCTTTAGGTTCAGTCCATCCAGGTTCCCAAACCCACACCCACAGCCCATACCCCTGACTTTGTGCTTTATCCCATAGAGAAGAGCAAGGACCGTGGCAGCAACACCATTGGTGCCCGTCTGAACCGGGTGGAAGACAAGGTAGGCTCCCACATCCACTCTGTCAGCTCCAATAGTAGACCTCCTCGGCCAGTGCACTACCCCAAGGGCAGCATCTCACCGTACCACCGCACTCTGCTGATCTCCTCTGTGGGGTTCTTGAGAAGCACACTACGCATGGGGGTGAACAATACATTTCACAGTTGTGTGCTTAGGACATAAGAAGCCTGCCTACCTGCTGGCTGCTTCTGCCTAGTGTCCAAAGGCCTGTGACCCTGCCTTTGCCCTGGGAAGGAAGGAGTAAGACCTCAAAGTCAGTCACACTGAAACCTGGAACATGACGTGGCTCTTTCCCTCCATTCCTTACCCTTCGAGCTTTCTGCTCTAAGTGTACCCTGGCTGTGTCCTAGTCAGGGGTAGCTACAGCCAGGCTCCCATCAACCTTCCCATAGGCTACCTGGATAGGATCCTTGCTCTGAGTAGGCCAAACCTTCAGAAGACTCAGAACCTGGATAGGGGAGATTCCTGAATGGTGCTAGCCTCTATTTACCCTGGACCTGACAAGTGTGGAAAGTCCTTCTCAAGATAAAGTGGTAGGTTATGCTCGATCTGCCTGGCCAGGCTATTTTTAGCATCCACTACTATAGGCATACCCTATGGTAATTCCTTGTATATTGACTGCCCACAATCTCATGTTTCAGAATGTCACAGCTAGCATTAGCTAGGCCACTAGGCTACTCCACTACCCTCCATGTTCTTTGCCCAACACCCTACCTTTCACAAGCCACTGGAAGCTCTGACTCACTCGGGGAGCTTTCTTGGGCCCATGGTACAACCCACTGCTACTCTTTGAAGTCTCTGCAGTTTGAGGTGTGCCGTTATCTTGCCAGACAACTTGTCTGTATACACGGATTTTATCTGAACATAACTAGGAGGCTAAAAATAGTGGAATTTCAGTTGAGTGGGGAGTGTAGTTGCTGCTGGGTTGCCCTAGCAACGCCTGGCTCTGGCTCTCTTCCAATACGGGCTGCAACTAGGCAGGTAGGCAAGGATAGTCTGGCCCACATAGGACAAGCCAGCTTTCCTTTTCTTAACACATCCTGGGCATTGGGCTCTGAAGTCTCTCTTCTCCTCACTAACACAAGTGTCCCCAGTCTGGGGTAGCCATGGAGCTCTGTGGTCAGTAAAAGGAATCAGGAGGGGGCATGGTCTAGGCTCCAGATATTCTCTGGGACCCTGGGGGTGTATATGTCCAGCACTGAGTTTCACTATAGGGCCTGGCATAACCTGTAGCATCCCAGACCTCAGCAGGGAGGTACTGTGGCCATTGATCAGCCAAGCGCCCAGGTAGAACAAAGATTGTGTACATCTGGAAGGATGGAAAAGATACTCAGAATGTTCAGTTCACAAGGCCTAGGCTCAGTGGTGACTTCAGAGCATTGTTATTTGTCTGCATGATCAAGGATACCCTTGACTTCCCTCTCCTTTGTACATGGGCCTATTGGACCAGTGACAGACACCCCAGTTTGAGTCTTCTACTCAACCTCTCACACAGCCCCAAGTCTTTCCTGGTCAAGGCCACCTTTCCTGACCACTCTTACTGCTGATAGGAATCAGGGAGGTCTCCCCCCACCCCCAGATAGCATAGACCAAATCCTAAGTATGTGAGCCTTCTCTCACCAAAAATTTCAAAGCAGCCTGCCATCTCCAGTCCCAGCAGCCACCACAAGTTCCTGACCTGATCAAGTTCTATCCCATTCTAACTGTTCAGCTCTCCCCTTCTCCCCATTACACACACAACAGGCTACCTCAATCCCAGACCAGAAACCTGGTGTCTCCTGTAAGTGACAGAAGGTGATAGGTATTGTCTCCTACCAGTGTCTCCCTTTCCAGACTCAAAATATGGCTGTCCAGCAGCAGTTGGGGTTTAAGAACCAGGTCACAACTCTGTGACCAAGGTGGAGCCTGTACTGGCCCAGGGGCAGAGGCAGGGGCAGAAGTACGTGCCAGTGTTTCATCAGATCAGAACAACAAAGGACTGGTTTTCCAGAGTCCATGGTCTCTGGGAGCAAGGTTTAGGAACAAAGCTAGGCCAATCCTCAGAGCTCCTGGTGACCTTGGGCCTGTCTGGGCTCTGAGCCAGGTTTGCAAGGATCCTGGGATCATGCACAAACACCTCATGAATATCACCCTTCATCTTTACCCCCTGCCTCAAGATGGTTAAGGTAGAAGAGTGAGTCTTCTGTCCAAGGCCATGGTCCACACTGAACCAAGGCATCTCCCAGAACTCTAGCCTGGACCCTCATTGTACATCAAGAGGCTGTAAAAGATGCACTGACCCAAACGGCCCATGGCAGTCTGCCCAGTCCCTCCCCTGTCCGGGACCACTGCCCCCTGTGGGGACAGACCCTGGGAAAGAGCTTTGCTGGGCCCAGAGGGCAGGATGGCATGGCTGGGGCCCCACATTATCACAGTTATCAACGTAACCATCAGGACCAGAAACAACCCAAGCACAATCCTGCTGACCTTGGGAAGTAGGGGGACAGGAAATCCCTGGGAGCCCAGCAGTCCCAGAGCGAGCCAGTGCCAGCCAGCCTGGCTGAGCCCAGCCAGAGCCCCTGGGCTTCCCTGCTGACAGCCCCTCCCTCCCACCCCTCCAGGCCAGCTGCAGGCTGGCCAAAGTCAAGTCTCAAGTGTCCAGCAGCTCACCTAGCTCAACTAAGCCACCATAGGCCACCCACACAACAGGGCTGAACCCCACTCACAAACAGCTGGATCTCACTCTCAGAAGGGGATCAGGCTAAGGACCCAAGGAGATTTGGGGTGTCTACTTGTAAGAGTTTCCCAGGAGAAACAAGCTGAACTTGTTCAGGGGTGCTTCGGTTTTCCTGACCAGGAGTTTCCATAGGTCTAGGCCAGGGACCCATACCGGGGAGCCATGCCCATGGACTCCTGTCATTCAGTCACTGCATATTACTGATTCCTTTGTTCTAAAAGATCAAGCAGTCTCCTGTGGTCACATAGCTAGTTATACAAAGAGCTGGTCCTCATGGCAGTCACAGATGTGGGAAAGGGAAGAACAATTCAGACGTGCAAAGATCCTTTGGAAATGAGGCTGCAATCAGCTCTGAGAGCTAAGGCTGGGTAGGAGTCAGTGGCCTTATCCAGGGGCTACAGCAGTCAGGACTGGTGGCAATTCAAGACAGTATAGGGCATCTTGTTATCCCTATAACAAGAACCCCAGAGTTTTGGCTCCTGCCCCTTCTCTCTGTTGCTTAGCCCTGCCTGGGCCCCCAACTGGCTTCCTTAGGGTCCTCTGGCTCTCTGCAGAACCCACACCCTCTTCTTCCCCATGGTGTTCTTAGCTCTTCTTGGACCTGGACCTGCCGCAGTGTTTATTTTACAAGCTAAGCTCATACTGTCGCGCTGATATGCCGAGCACAGTGGGGCCAAGAGACTGACTTTCTTGTTTTCTGCAGGAAATGTTTGTGGCTCAAAGCCGGACACAGGGGAGCTCTGGTTTCCAGACCCTGCTCACAGGGCATCTGGGGGTGGGGCGTGTGGCCCCAACACTCCTTCTGCCTAGTCCTGTCCTAGAACCCAAGCTATACACACTTCCTGTACAAGGACACCACCCAGCTCCTACCATCTGCCTTCACTTCATGCACCATCTTCTATCATGAGGCCTACAAAGTGGCCTCTGAGACATTGTCATCACAGGCCATTCCTTGGGTATCCTGTTTCATCCTTGCTCTCCAGTGGGATGTCTTCTAAGCCCAGGCCTTCAGATTCTCCGGCTGGGGGATTAGTTATTTAGATATCACTGCAGACTTCTCTACTTCATCTCTCTCATCCCATATTAAGTCTTAAATGCTGTCAAAATCCATTTAATTCTATCCTGCCATTTTTGCTGAGTTGTAGCTCCTCACAGATTAAGTGGTAAGGTGTTCCTACCAATCTTGTATCCAGGAATACTTTATGTGAGTCTTGATTTTGTTTTTCTCTCTTGAATGTTTGTTAGAACTTCAAGGTAACACCATCCAGACTGCTGCTTCCTTTGTGAGAACATTTTAAACTACTGATTACAGGGATTTAAGGCTTATGAACTACTAGGGCTCTTTATTTCTTCTTGTGTCAGTTTTGATAAGCAGTCAGGCTGAGGAATTTGTACCTTTCATCTTGGTTTTCAATTTTATTGGTGTTTACTGCATGTTTGTAGCATCTGCATTTTGCCCCTGCGGGCTCTCATTCCCAGTGTTGTTTATCTGTGCCTTTCCTGTTTCCCACAGTGACCAAGCCTGCCATGCATTCCCCAATTTTATTGATATTTTCACCAAGCTTTTGGTTTTGTTGATCTTCTTGCCTGTGGATTTTATCTTGCTTATTCACATCTGTTTATCTCTTTCCTTCTAATCCTTGGCCTTAATGTATTTTTCTCTTTCTAACTTCTTAAACTGGATAATTAATTGTTAATCTCCAGATTTTCTAGATTTTTAAAGTGTATAAGCCATGATAGCTATTCATATCCTTTACACTATTTTTTCTATAAATATCACTGAAAAGGCATAACATATTTTTTGAGACAGGGTCTCACTATGTAGCTCAGTTTGGCCTCAAACTCCAGACTGTCCTATGCTAGCCTCCTGAGTCACTGGGGGGGGGGGGGACAGACCCACAGCACTGCCTCAGGCTGCCTACATTTGATAAAGTGCTCCACTTTCACTTTCATCTACTTATGGTGTATTTTTCTAATCTCCATCATCTCTTGTTTATGCCAAGAGTTATGCCATGGCAGCATAACTGTGCGGTTTTCATCATTGTTACTATTGTGGTAGAACTTTCTAGTAACATTGTTTCACTGTCAGAGAAAGTGTTCCTGGGATATCAACCCCTTGGAATGTTTTGAAGGATGTTTTATAGTATAACACGTGCTCAGCCTTTGTAATGTGCCTTGAGCACTTGAAAGCATATTCTGCAGCCATTGGATGTAGGGCTGTGTTTACAAGCGCTAGAACAAGCTTGCTCATTGTTTTATTCAAATCTTCTATATCCTTGTTGGACTCTCTTTATCTATTTGATCTATCATTTCTGAGAAGTCATAGAGTAAATTTCTGCTTAACTTTCTAGGAAACCACTAGACTATTTTCTAAAGTTGTTTTTTTTCCCCCTTGTTTTCCCATCAGCAATGTGTAAACGGCCCACTTTTTCTCAGCCTTGCAACTAGGCAGTAGGCCTGGTCTTTTCTATTTCAGCCCTGTTAGTATGTAATGGTATCTCATTGTGGTTTTGATTTGCATTTCCCTAATGACTAATGATGTTGAGCAACTTTTCATGTGCTTATTAGCCATTCATAGTCTTCTCTGGTGAAATGTTTATTCAACTCTCTTGCCCGTTTTCCAATTAGGTACTCCGCTCTATTGTCGAGTGGCAGGAGTTTTTAATATGTTCTGGGTACAAGTCCTCCATCAGACGTATGACTTGCAAATACTTTCTCCTAATCTCCGGCTGTCTTTTCATTATCTGAATTGTCTTTTAAATCACAGAAGTTTTTAATTTTAATGAAGTCCAATTTGTCTTTTGTATGTTTTGTATGGTTCCTGCTTTTGATGTTCTTAGACCCCTTTGCCCTATCTGAGGTCATGAACATTTTCTTGCTTTCTTTCTTTTTTCTTCTTCTTCTAAAAATTATATAGAATGAGCTTTTGTATTTAGGTCTAGATTTTGAGATAATTTTAGAGTATGAAATGAGATGAATCTAAGTTTTTGTTTGCTTGATTTTGTGTATATGTACGCCTACATGTGTGTGCAGGTACACATGTGTGCAGGTGTCTATGTGTACAGAGGTCAGAGAAACACCTCAGCTGTTGTTGTTCACCAGCCATCCCTTTTATTCTTTGAGAAAAGTTCTCACATGACCGGCAGTTCACCAAGTAAGCAAGGCTGCCTGGTCAGAGAACTCCAGGGACCCACTAGTCTCCTCTTTCCCAGCCCTGGGATTACAAGTATGTGCCCACCATGCCTGACTTTTTTTACATGAGATCTGAGAACTAAGCTCTGGTCCTCACCCTTACACAGCAAGTTCCTTAACAACTGAGCTATCTTCCCAGCCTCTTAAAGGTATCTAGCCAGAGACCAAGCATAATGGCGCACACCTTTAACCCCAGCACTTGGGAGGCAGAGGCAGCCAGATTTCTGTGCATTCAAGGCCAGCCTGGTCTAAACAGTGAGTTCTAGGTCAGTCGGGGCTACATAGTGAGACCCTGTCTCAAAGACAAAACAAAACAAAAAAGGTATAGTCCACGCCCAAGCTGACCTCTAACGGTCTAACAGTCTTCAGTATTTGCCCACCAGCAGATGCCACAAAACAGCTGCTTCTTAACTTACAGATAGTCAGTTTTCCAGCACCATTAGCCAAAAATATTTTTCTTTGATCAATTAGCAATGGCATCTTTATCAGAAATCAATTAACCAAGCTTGGCATGGTGGTACACACTTTTAATCCCTGTACTTGGGTATTGATACAGAAGGATCAGGAGTCCAAAAACAGCCTCAACTACATTCCAAGTTTAAAGTCAACCCGAGCTGTCTCAAAAAAAAAATTCATTGATCCTAAATGTATGGGCTTTTTTATGAACTTTCAATTCTATTCTCTTGGTCCATATACACTTGTCCCTAAACCACCCCCATACCCTCTTGATTATTGTGTCTTTGCAGTAAGTTTGGAAATCAAGCAGTGAAAGCCCTCTGATTTGATTTTCTCCTTGCCTAATCTGAGACCTAAAAGTTTTCATATGAATTTTAGAATAAACTTGTAAATTTCTATTTTTAAAAGAGAAAGAGGGGAGAAACAGTGTGGCTGGCCTCTGGAATTTCTGCTGAACCTGTGGATCCTTTGAGTAAATGGCCATCTGAGACCATGAATACACTATCTCTTTCCTTGTATGTGTTTTACTTTCATTTCTTGGGAGGTAAAGTTATGACAGGGTTTTATTTCTTTAGCCCAAACTATCCTGGAACTAACTATACCATAAAATTCACAGTCTACCTGCCTCAGGTTCTAGGATTACAAATTTTCTGGTACTTTTTTGTAGTTTCTGATGTCTAAATTTTGTACTTTTGTTGTTGTTGTCAAATGCACTCCTGTTTTACTCACCATGAAATTACTAATTGTTTTTCTTATTTTCACTTTGGAATTGTTCGTTACTGGAGCTAGAAACACAATCTTTGGCTGACCTGGTTTTTGGGTTTTGGGTTTTGTTCTTGCTGTCGATTCTGTTAGATTTTCCATTTCTGCTACAGATAATAAAGACAAACTTACTTCTTCCCTTCCAGTCCAAATGCTTTTAGTTTCCTTCCTTCCCTCCTTCCTGCTCTCCCTGCCTTCCCATTGCTCTTACCTTGGCTGAAACATCAGTAATATGTTAGAAAAGACTGGAGAATCCACTGGGAGAAGACCTCCAGTCACCTGCCATTAAGGATGGTGATGGCTTTGGATTTCCCATCAATGCTTCCTGTCGGTTAAGGATATTTCCTCCAATGCTGAGTGCATTGAGAGCTGACCAGAAGTAAATGAGCAAGTTTCCTGCCTGTCCTTTCTGACTCTATCGAGGTGACCACTTGGCATTTAACCCCTTATTCTATTAATACAGTATGATACCGTAACTGATTTGGGGGTACTAAACCAACCTCACATTCCTGGAATAAGCCCCATTTGGTCATAGTGGGTGATGGCTTTTTTTTAGGTTGCAATACTCAGGTTGCTATATTGTGTTAAGAACATTTGTATTTATGTCTACATACACACACACACACACACACACACACTTGTGAGACAGACAAAATGGAGATTGAGGCAGAATGTCCTTGCATAGTCTATCTCAGGCTGGCCTAGAACTTACTATGTAACCCAGGCTGGTCTCAAACTCACTATGATCCTCCCGACTCTGCCCCCCCCCCAATACTGGATTCCAGCACTACCATGCCTGGCTTGCATCTATAGTCGTAAAGATTATTGTACTATGGCTTTCTTGTGCTTTCTAAGTTTTTTGTGTATGTGTGTGTTGTACACGTGTGGATATATATACATATATATATACATACATACAAACACACACATATATATATACATATATATGATCAGCAAATTTGCCCACCTCTTTCTCACACGCACTGCCTTCCATGAAGCGCCTGCTTTGCTTCCCTCTCCTGCTGCTACACAGATGGGCACACATCCAGCCTGGCCTTTCCGCCCTAGGCTCGAGGTTTTCCAGACCACTCGGAAGATAAGAGCTCTAATCTGAGCTGTAACCAGTTTGAGGATACCGCTTCCCAGGGCAAAAACTGTTCCCTTCCTCTTAACAGTTAGAGCCATCTTGACAGTCTTCTCAGGGAGTGGGTTAATTTTGTTGACTTTCCCACCGAGCTATTTGAAGGTTGGAGCTTGGTGAAGATTTCTGCTTTGAGACACCCAGGTTCCAAGGCTCAACGTCATTAGTAAGATTGTAGAAACTAAAACTCATGGTGCGTGCGCCCTTGGAAGTGCTTACCTCTGAGTCCTCAGCTTCTAACCTCCCCACTATCTAGTCAGCTCCTAGCTACTAGCCACAGGTTTTTAATTTTCCAATAGCAGCTCTAAAAAGTAATACAATGAAATTAAAATCACAGTCAAGCATTTTATTTAACTCGGGAGACCCCCAAATACGATGATTCCAATATAATCAATACAGAAACTGTTAGAGCATCTGCCAGTCTTCCCTTATTCTGAGTCCTCAGAAGCCAGACAAATGTTATACATATAGCCCATCTCAATTTGAATCTGGGTTTTCATGAGAGCTTCTGGAGTCATATTAAGACTTCATAAAATTTACAACTTGGAAAGGAGATTTGGAGGCAGTTGTCTTTATTTTTAAGATCAGGTCTTGCTCTGCAATCCAGGCTGGCCTAAAACCAACTATAAACCTCGGGCTAGCCTGGAACTCCCTAAGTAGCTAACACTGACTTTAAAAACACAAGTGATTCCCCTGTTTTAGCCTCCCAAATGTTTAGATTATAGGCCCAGTTTGGGAAAAGAGATTCTTTAAATGTTCTTAAAACTCAGTTAAGGACCTAGGTGCAATTAAATTTAAATTTATTAAAATTAGATCGATAGAATTCAGTTTTTCTGAAGCTAGTATGGGGTTGGGGCTGAGCTGTTGGATGGCACTGTTTCATATAGATGGTATACAGGGAGGCAAGGGTGGCCATGACCAGACCAGGAGGTCTGTGAACGCCAAGAGAAAAGTGGGGAGGGCAAGTGGAAGTGGCATGGAGGGGAAGAGGGATACGAAACAGCATTTTTGACCCTGAACCCTTTGCCTACCCAGGCAAACATACTTGCAGGGCCTCCCTGGGCTCCCTCTCCTAAGCCCCTTCCCCAGTCCATGTCCCCCCCTCTCCAGGGTCCCAGAAGACCACAGGCTGAGACCCACAAGCCATACTCCTGGCTGATTTGCCAGCGGCCATTAAGAGCCTCGCTACCTGCATGGACTGGTTACATCAGAAAGTGGGGCAGCCTAGAACACTCCACAGCACTGCATCCCCCACCAAGTCCCCCTTCCCACTGTCCCCCAGCCCCACTCCATCACCCCTCCTTGCCTTGCTGCTGGGCTACTCTTGAGTGACAGGGCCGTAAACAGGCAAAGGCATGGGGCTCCAGACGATCAAAGAGCTCCCTTCAGAAGCCGGCATTCGTTTGCTATTCTGGGAACTGGTTATTTTAAGGTTCGTGTATTTTTTCTTTCCTGAGGAGCCGTCTTAGTGGATAGTGGAGTCCTGAGGTGCTGGTCCTTCAGTCAAACCACACAAGCCCTGTTTTGTCTAGGGTTTCAAAGATAAACCTATAATGAAAGCGCCATTTGACATAGCACTCCACCACCCTGGTCCTGGGCGGGAGTGGGCATGGCTGCTGGGGAGTCCCTGTACCCAGCTAACACTCTTAGAGAAGCCACTCATGAAGAGAACCTGAACTCGCCATGCTAGGCCATCGACGCCAGGCTTGTGTCCTGTGAGCCACACGGTTCTGCCTTCAGGTGTACCTTAGGGCCTGAGAAGAGTCCTTGCAAAAGACCAACCCCGACCTCCGCCATGGTTATAGGAAAGTATCAGCTGCTAGCTTCTCCCAGAAGGAAGTCAACATGTAAGAAAATGACACAGTCACAATGGGTAACATAGCATAAGTCATAGGCTTTATGTCCTTGGTGTAGCAGGCTCTCTTCAGTCACAGCTTCTATAGAAAAGCCTGGGGAAGGCTGTGAGAACTGGACATCCATGTGCCTTTCCAGCCTGTAGCTTAAGGATAAGCTCTAGGCCCAGCAGAGAGCTGAGTTATACAAAGACACTGCTGACCATTGACACCTCAAGAAGCTATGGAAGAAGAGGAGTTGGTCACAGTGGATACCTCCCAAAACAGAGTGTCCTGAAGTCCTATGGCCATCAGGACATAGTATGTCGTTCTGTAGGGATACTGCTGTTACCCAAGGCAGAGCTGGAGGAGCAGCTATAGGCCTCATGGCCCTTCTCTTCCCAGGTGATTCTGGTATAGCAACCATAGGGTGAATACTGGGGCAGTAGATGGCTCTCTTGTTGTTCAAGCAGGAGATTCTGATGCCTAGCAACCTCTTAATGCTTCTCCCAGGGCTGGCATTGGAAGGAAAGCAATGTCTGACCCACAGATAGACTCAGAAACAATATAACTGTCATCTCCATCTGTTTTCCTTGCCCTGGTCCTCTAACTGTCTGGCTACAGTCTGCATGGTGCCAGGACTATCACAGCCTGATACCCCGTGTGCTAGAACCTCTCTGCCCCAGCTCTTCCCAGGCCTTCAGAGTAGCCCGGCAATAATGTTCAACCTGAAAATGACCTTATACCCTGCCCATTGTGACAGCAAGTCTCAGAGCCCAATCCAACCCAGACAGCCTGTGAGAGAGACTGGGAACCTTCTCCACCATCCATATAACAAGGACATTATCTGGACCTCAAAAGCTGCAGATAGACATGGGACTAGAGCTCACTCCTCTAGGGGGGTCCTCTCTGCCTTTAGCAGCCCCCACTGTCTTCAGTGAGCCTAAATTTTCTCCTTCATCCAAGGTAGGGAGGACACTATGTCAGTTACCATGAATTTGGAGAAATTAAGAGAAAATCATGGCCTTCCCTAGTTTTCTAGTCTGGCCTGATTTGGGGGTCACTCCCCTGTGGGGGAACCATGCTGGTTTGCTGCAGGCATGATCTCAGTGCTCATCTTAAGACCCCCACTGGGCCTATCTAGCCCCTGAACCCCATGCCAAGGGTCGTCATCCTTTTCTGCAGGTTCTGCTTTCCCCAGGTGTACTGCATCTATGCTATTCTGTTGGTGCGCACAGGCACACCACAAGCCCTGCGCTATGGTCCACTGTCTGCTTCATGCAGGTCAGAACCTGGGCCTCCTTCAATGCCTTTGGAGCCAATGCCTAGGTTGCAAGCCCTGCTGCTGACACTCAGAGGCCAGGAGATCTAGCAGGTCCTGTTAGCACCATATCCAGCACTGATAGAGGATCCTCAGCCAGGCCAGAGGACCATTGTATGCAAGGGCCTCGCGGTGGGGGTAATATTGTGTGAATATTCTAGAACTAAGAGACCCAGGGCACTGACCACAGAGCTCGTCGTGTGAGCATGAGTGTGGGCAACAATTGGCTCTGCCCACCTGCCATGTATCCCTGAGCAATCATCCCAAATCTGGGTCTCAGTTGCCCCTACTCCAATGGCGACCACTGCTTTTCAAGTCTTCAGCAACCCCCACCCCAGAGCCATCATTCCCTCTGCACTCCTTTCTCTTAGGAAGTTTCTCTCCCTGTCTGTGTGGGAGACACTCCCCCGCCTCGCACCGGCTCTCCTGAGTGACTCTATTTTTAGGCCTCAAATATTGGCTAGAGAGGAAATTTACATTTTTTGAAAATTTAGCTCAAGCCCGTGTCAACTTTTGTGGGTGCGACTGCTTCTGAGAGGCAGGGAGCAGGCGGGCAGCAGACAGAGGCGCGTGTGTCTGCCTGTAGCAGGCGAGGGCCCTGGGCCTCCACAGGGCTGTTGGGCGATCTCTAATCAGTAGCTTCTGTAAAGGGAGGCAGTGGGCACCATCCACTGGGGATGGGGCGTGAGGGTGGTGTGAGCCTGTGTCCGTGTGGCCAGCCCTGCCTGGCCTCCTTAGCCAACCTCAGAAAAACATGTATTTTGGTCAAAATGAGCCTCTTTTTAAACTTGTCACCCTGTGGGCCAGGGCCGACCATGCCCCAGCTCTGCATATTAAGCAGCAGTTTGGTCACCACCAAAAATAGATCTCCCAACCTAGAGCCATTCCCTCCTTCCCTAGGAGAGGACCAGCCTAGAAAGGGGCAGCCAGCCGTGCCTGGCTCTGGCCTTAGCCCTGGCAGCTCCGGAAACCATGGGCCAGTGAAGCCAGGGTGCGGATAGCAGGCGTGAGGCACACTTGGGGGGCACCCCTCAGGGTGCACAGAGACCATTGGGAACACCTGGCATGGCAAGTGACAGTCAGGGCCAAGCCTGGATGGTGTCACAGTGAGCCTCTCTGGAGAGGGAGAGCCTCTCAGCCCCAGTGCAGCATGTGGCCCACATAGCCTCTACTGAATGGCAGGTGGATCCAGCAGGTCCCTGCCAGTGAAACCTGCTAACAAAGCAAGTGCCCTCTCCATGCTGACCCACCCAAGGCCTGGGGTGCAGGTGGAGGTCCCGTCTGGCCTGGAGGGCCTCATCCACAAAATGGCTGACTCTGCCTTTCAGCTGGGGCCGCGAGCTGAAACGGCTCGAGCACACGGAGGCCTGTTTGCTTTGCTGAGGGAACAGCCTTTCCTTGCCTGGGTTCCAAGGGCTCCAGAAGCAGATGGAAATTTTTGTGGATTAAATGCCGGGCTGAGGCACGCTGGGCTGTTTAGGTTGGCAGCATGCTGCCTCCCCGCCCGCTCTTCATCCGCTGCTTCCCGCCCTCGGCCCATCCATTCATGCCTCTGCTCCTGGATCTCCCTCCTCCGCTGCTCTATATCCCGTCCCTCTCCTGTGGCCTTGAGGGGTGGCTGTGCTGGCCCAGAACAGGGAAGGCCTCCTCAGTAGCTCCTGCAGGGACCCTGAGCTTAGGGTACTCTTGACCTCCAGATCTCCATCTCTGAAAGAGCAGGCTGTCTTAGTCAGGTGAGCAATGTGCCTGTGGTTCAGCACTAAGCACCAGGACACGAGCCTGTCCCAGTGGCTACTGTGCTCCCAAGAAAACATAAGGCCCAGGCTGGTATGGGGGTCAAGCCTTCATCCTTCCTGCTCAGGTGCTTCTTCCAGGCAGACCTGGGCTTTTGCAAAGGAGTTTAGAGGGTGGGCAGGTCTGCCAGGGATCTCTAGAGCGGCCAGGGAGCAAGGTGTAGAAATAGCCTACAAAGGGCTCTGGGGAAGGAGGGTACAGGGCATGCCTGTCATGTTGCCTCATGGCAAAAGATGGATTAAGAGGAGCAGAAAGTGGAGCAGACCATGAGGGTGGCAGTGCACCCTGGAGTCATTGAAAGGTTTCCCTCTGAGGAGGCTGGCAGATGGGGTTTGATGAGCAGCCATTGCATATTCAGCAGGCTCCTTTTGACATGTTACTATGAGCTCCAGAGTGTGGGGTGGGTATCCTCACCCATCTCCTCCCCTGCCCTTCCTCTGCTCACCACCTCACCCCACAGCCAAGGACACAGGTTGGTTAGTGTGCACAGCGCCCCCTCTGTTCCTAGGGATCCCAGAGCCGCAAGTCAGGTCTGGAGCATAAAGAGACATCTGTGTGGGCAGCGAGGTGGCCAGCTGCCTGCTGCCCGCACAGAGATGCTATATCCAGCTGGGTGGACGCCCCATCGGACCACTGGCACCCCCCCCAAGGGGTGGGGCTTCTGAGGAAGGTGTGAGGTCCTGGCCTGGGGCCTAGGTAGCCTGTGTCACCTGGTCACTCTTGGCTGGTTGTGTGGGCATGGTGAGGGGCCCATGATTATTGATGGGGTTCAGCCTACAGGCACCATGTAGGGCATGTCTGGGTATGCCCAGCAAGCCCACAGACTTGGTTTACATGTCTATGACATCCCCTCTGGCTACTATCGGCTACCTCTAACAACTAGGGTGGACATGTGGGGTACTTCCCCAGAGCCCACAGAATCCTCTAAAATGCAGCCCTTCTAGCCAAAACAGAGGGGCAGAAGCCCGAGGGAAGCAAGTAGGAAACCTCTGAGCACTGCATGAGCTCATTCAGTCGGCCAGGCATCTTGCACCCACTGCTGCCAGCTCCATATCCTGTGCTTCCACTTAGACTAGTAGAACGGGCTGACTCTTGTCCTTGAAATCTACAGAGGAGGGGACACCCATAGTGACCTATAATTACGTGTTTCCCATGGTAGAGAGGAGAAAGTAGCAGAAGCAGGCTTTCCCTGGTGAGGAACTCAGGAACCAGAAGCCAACAGGAGAGGTCCAGGTGGAGGCCAGGCCAGGGCAGCCTATACAGAGGCCCTGGGACATGAAGGCAGTGCCCCCCGAAGTCAAAGAGCACAGCAAGATATAATCTAGCGAGAAAGGTACAGATTGCTCAGCTAAACCCCAGGGGCTTTCTATAGCAGAAAAGGGGAGATAAGGAGGGACTCCCATTAGCTGTGAGAGGCTGTGATGGATATAGGTGTGGCACTAACAGTATGGACCAGGCCCACAGACTGCTGGCCCCTTCAGAGACTAGACAGGAAGATGGAGGACAGAGAGCATTAAGGACCCCAGGTCTCTGACGCAGACAGGTTGACCTCCCAATGTCAGGGAGCTCACGTGGAAAGGAATGAAGAAAGTCAGTTCAAGGTGGAGAGATAAGAAGAGCACAAAATCATAGCTGAAGTCAAAGAAATGGGCTTTACCCACTCCTCAGAGAGGCAGGAAACTAGAAGAGTGAGGTTGGCCCTGCCTCAGGCCAGTGCTCCTAAGCCCAGATCAGAGCTGAGCTCAGGGCTCAGTGCAAGAAAGGGGAAGACCAGGTTTGTGAGAATCCGAGGGGAAGAGGCTCCAGGCATCAGGCTTCCCAGGCAGAAGGCCCCGGGACTCACTGTTCCTAGGAGGACAACAAAGTCTGACGGGGCGAGAAAGGAAGCAGGCTCAGCTCCCAGCAGTGGCTGGATTGTAGAAGGAAGGTCAGGTGACCAGTGGCCTCCACAGCTCTTCTACAGCCCCTTCTCCAATCCCACTCTTCCTGGTTGATGGGGAGTTAGGAAGGCATGTGGGATACAGCGAAGGCAAGACCCAGAGGCCTCTGATGCAGGGCCAGTGGGGAGAAGGTTCATGAAGGAGGAACCAGGACCCATCCAGGTGAGGAGCACCCGCCCTCTCCTTGCACCTCTAACCCCATGTGCTCCCAATCCATACACGCACTTCCACATCTGTGGGCGAGAGATACGTGACCTAAATCTGGTGCCAATTCAGAATCCTCTGGCCCAGTGATAATTGAGAGCATAAGTAGTCCTCTTCCCTCTCAGCCTTGGTTTCCCTGCCTCCCCGATCCTTGCTGAGGATGAAGGAAGTGTGCTGCTTGCAGCTTGGAGCGTGATGCCTGTGTTCACAGAGCAGGGCCTGTTCCCCACCTGCGCTTGAGGTGCTCGCTCGGTCTTCTGTCTGTCTTACTCAGTTTTTCCTCTGTGTTAATCTCTTTTCTTGCTGTGACCAGGTTCCCAGCAGAAGCAGCTTAAGAGAATGGTTTATTTTGGCTCGCAATTTGAAGAGATGCAGCCTCTCATGGCTGCAGGGGTGTGAGGCAGCTGATCACACTGCAGCCACAGTCAGGAAGCAGAGAGAGGTGAACATTCATGCTCAGCTTGCTTTCTCATTTTCATCCAGTCCAGGACCCTAGCCCAGGGGCTGGTGCTGTCCACATTCAGGGTGGCACTCTGGAAACACTGTCACAGATATGGTATGTTTCTAAATCCCACCAAATTGACAGTCAAAATTAACTATCACACACTTTTTTCCTAAAATTGGAATCCTGGACCTGAATCAGCCTGGGCACTGTGACCAGTTGTCACCCAGTTATAGAGCAAGCCCAAAAGTAACCGTGACTTGTAGGTGCCAGCCAGCACCAGTTCCCCAGTTTAACCTGGCCCCCTGCCTGCCTGGTGAGAAAGAACCTGACATAACCTTCCCTATCCTACACCCATTGGGGCTCACCGGAGTTTAATTACAGTCTCTAGAACTCACTCTCTTGCCCCTATTTCTGCAGGCTTCAGATATCCAGCTGTCATAGTGACTTTGACACCCCAACCACAGAACCTACCCAGTGCCCACTGCCATACTGCAAGAGAAAATTTGTTCTGCTCTACCCCAATGCACCCCTTTTACCAGTCAGTGAGGAAGCTCATGAGCCTCTAGTCCTGGCCTCTCTCCAGCTTCCTTCCCTAGTGAAGGAGTGGGCAGGGAAGGCAGGCTAGAGGTCCAGGGCAGTGAGCCTCTGCTGCCTCGGGATGTGGGTCTATGGTCACCCATCCTATTCACTCTGTGATGTTTCCAGAGTGCCTCCTCACTTTGGTGAACACAAAGTTCATACTATTCTCATCTCAAGAGGTGACACCCAAGAAACAATGGCTTTCTGGCTCAGCATCATCTTTTCTACCTTGCACTGAAATGCAAGCATAGATGCTAAGATACAGGTGAGGGCTCGGGTCATGCTATCACCACAGAAGGACCAGCACAACTGTGGTGTCCACAGCCTGGGAGAGGCTTTTCAAAGATGAACAGCCAGGCCAAGGACAAGGTGGCTCCTACATCCTTGTTGCTCCTCAAATGTGTGATGGAACTGAGGCCCACTACTGGCCCTGAACTTAAAGGGTAAAGTGGCAGGATACATCCTCTCATTCCCTCCCATCCTCTCCCAGATGTTCCCAGCTCCTCTGCTTCTCAGGCTTTGGAACTAGAGCCTAGCAAGGCCAAAGCCTAGACTCCTCTAGGCTTTGCTCCTGGCTTGCTCATTAATATACACACAAACTCTTTCTGCCATGAAGGGCAATGTCTCCACTCAGCCTGGCCTGGTGTCCTCTCTGCCAGTCCCTCAGGACACGTGCCCCCACCTCCGAGCTAGACCCTGCAATAATATCCCACTGAAGCACAAGCTGGGAAGCCAGGGAGGCACCATAGGCTTCACAGGAAGTGCAAGACTGTAGGCCCTTCTTCCCTGTAGTGGCCACTGAAGTCCTTCCTTGCCCCCACACGAGCCCCCATCACTGTGCATGCTGCCACCTGACAGATGTGGCAGTAACAAAACGATGGGGCCGGGAAATGTTGGCCCTTCGGTGCTGATGAAGGCAGCCTTTATCCCGGCCGTAAATGGTTTCTGTGTGGAATGGAACTGCGCCTGTCCCAGGCCTAACCCCTCAAGGGCCGGAGAGGCGAAATTGGATCCATGGGGAGAGATTTTACAGCACAGGGGCTGGTGGCAAGTGGTGGCAGACCGTCCCCACGGGGCCACAATGGGGCATTGTTCCCAGCCTCACCTGGGCTGTCTCCAGCATCCCAGGATTTACGAGGTTCAGCCACAGCCTCAGGCCGGCTGCTCTGGGCTGACTGGGGGGGGGGGCAGCAGTGAGGAAGAGGACAGTGCCCATCCCCCATCCCCCTAGTGACAGCCAGCCAGGGACAGGCCATAACGTGTCTGCAGACCACAGCGGGCCGGGCCACGCCATGAATGGGCCCTCTTTCTCCTGTAGCCCTACAGTGCCCAGGAGGGTTGGGAGGCAGAAGGCTGAGCCAGTTTCTACAGCCCACCTCCTTGGGGGCTCCTGCCTTACAGAGGTCTGGGCCAGGCAGCCTCCTGCCTCCTAGACCCCTGAGGATTTCCCTGGCACCCATGTCCACACAGGTAGAGCCTCTCCCAAGCTGCCCACCATGGTCCACCCTGACTCAAGAGTCTGTGGGACTTCCTATGAGCATCCTTCCCTCCTTGCCTGCTCTTTGCCTTTATGAAGGACACACATGGCCCTTGGCCTTGGCATCCTGGTCCAGCTCCTTCCTCCCCTATATTCTCTATGTACAGCTCCCCTTGTGCTTGCGGACATTTCCTATACCTCTCACCTTGCTCGTGCTGCACCTCCATTCCAGCAGGCCTCCTTCGCCCTTGGCTTTCAGCACCTAGGCCCATCCTAAGACAGCTGGTCCCTCTGACATAGGAAGCACCTCTCTCCTTGGGCATACTGTGGGCATTTCCCAGACATCTTGCACTGCCTGGGCTTTTTGGGGTCATGGATGACCAACAAGGTGCCTTGGGGAGCAAACACACCCTAACCAGGCATCTCAGTTCCTTTTGCCCCACAGCACTAGACCTGGGACAGCACTAAAGCTGAGTTAACATGAATCTCCGGACTGCAAGCAGCTCCTTCTCTCCCTCGATGTCCCCATCTGCAGTCTCCAGCCTTGGCCAGTATGCAGTGTGAGCAGAGGGGTGGGCCACCATGCCTGACCTTCTTGGATCCCCTTTTTGCAACTCAGTAGTGGGAGAGGATTGAGGGACATCCATCCCCTCTGCCTGTCACTAGCTTATGGTCCACAACCGAACCTGGGACCATGCCCTGAAAATCACCACCATGACTGTCTGAGAGTCATTCTCCCAAAAGTCTTCCTCGAAGTACCTGTCTGCATTGGTTCCCTCACTAGGGTCAGCCTAAAAATAGCCACACAGAGGTTTGTGGTGGCCATGGACCTTTTTTAGACCAATCCATTGGTAATGGCAAAATTATGCTGAGTTCCCTGAAAATAAAAAAGTGGCCACTCTATTTCCTCATTAACATAATTGCAAACAGAACGAATCTTTCTTGATTTCATGTAAACAACAGATTGAAATGGTTTATAATCCTTGCAGGTATCGAATTAAATTCTTACTTATGGTCTGGAAATTAATTACCCTTGCAGTGAGATAAATGTGAAAACTGTGTGTTTTTGACAAGAAAATGAAGCAGCTATTGGAGAAAATGTAACTTAATCGTTGCAGAGAAAATTGTTTATAAATTGGCTGCGTTGTTTGAACTCTCGCCTCTATGCTGTGGGCAGGGTTGATTTGTGAGTGCCCATTTGCCTAATTTGGGACAGGGGAAGGGGTCGGAGGGGCCAGAAACAAGGCAGGAAAGAGGAGTGGTGAGAGACAGTACCATGTGCCGAAGACATGGAGGGGGGGCAGCAGACTGGGTACAAGTGATCAAACAGCAGGTACCAGACGGATGACAGCTAACACCTACAGAGGAGGAGACTGCAGGATCCAGAATGAAGGACAGCAGGGAAATGGCCCTGGGACAGGTGGAACAAAAAGAAATCCAGCTCCCCTGAATCCTTGTGAGGGAGAAGGGCAGTTCAAGGGAATTTGCTCTTGATGAGGGCAGTGGTGCTCTGTCCTAGGGGCTGCCTAGGCTGTGCCCAGAGGTGTCCCTGTCATATACTGGGCATGTCATAATGCCCAGTACTCTTTAGAATGGAATGGCATGTGCTACATTTATGTATCCAAAGGTATTTGTGGTTTTTGACATGGCAAAGGTGGTGTGTGTTTATATGTATGAGCGTGTAGCATGTCTATATGTGTAAGGATGATGTGTAATATGCTTACACATGTGAGGATGGTGGATGTTTGCATATGCGTGTGTCTGGTATGTTTGCATGTATGAGGGTGGTTGGTGTTTGTGTGTTTAAATATTGTGTGGTATGCTTGCATGCATGAAGGGGAGGGGTTTGTCCATGAGACTTGTGGTGTATCTGAAAACCACCCCAGGGTATGCTTGAGGTGTGCTGGGCACTGGGGTTCTAAGGAAAGCTCTTTCTGTTTCTTCTCCTGCTATCCCTGCCCCCACCCAGTTCTTGCCAAGAGTGGAAATTCAAAGATGGAGTCAGATTCCTTGTTCATTTATGCTAATTGGAAATGAGTCCCTGTTTGAGAGCAGGGCTCAGTCCAGAGGCAGCATCTTGAGAACTGTGTTTCCTGTTTTGTCCTGAACAAAGGGTACCACACCTGTTGATAAGTTCTTGTGACCATCTGTGTTATCTAATTTTGATGGTGAAGAACTGGGGTCCAGACAGGTTAGATCAGCTATCCAAGAGTGGCCTAAGTCTGGGGCCAGCAGAGCCATCCCATTTAGGGATGGGATCTCCAGGGTCTCCTTCCAGGTGACACTACCCACCTGACCACTTACCTGGGACACTGTTGTGTTGAGGCTATAAGCTCTCTGCTGGCCCTCCAGTAGCCTTCTGCCTTTGGAATGCCTGTCCACCCACAGCAATCCCTGGGGGTTCCTTCTCTTTCTTTGGAAAAGAATCTGGAGTTTTTCTGGGGAAGAGAGGGTACCAGGTGAGGTGTCACAGAAGACCATAGGATTCTCAGGGTATTATTTACTTTTTACATTGCTGTGACCAAATATCTTTCAAAACAGAAGCTTAAGGCATTGGCTCTCAACTTATTGGTTGACCCTTTGTGGGTCAAACAACCCTTTCACAGCGGTCACCTAGACCATTGGAAAACACAGATATTTACATTATGGTTCATAATTGTAGCATAACAGTAGTTATGAAGTAGCAATGAAAATCTTTTTATGGTTGGGGGTCACCAAAACATGAGTAACTGTATTAAAGGATCACAGTATTAGGAAGATTGAGAACCACTGCTTAAGGGAAGATTTTATTTTTGGCTAATGTCTTAAGAGGGGTGTAGTTCACAGTGATAGGAAGGCATGATGGCAAAAGCATGAGGCAGCTGGTCACATTGCATCCAAATCAGGGAGAGATGAATGTTGGTATTTGCCTCTCTGTCTCCTTTTTACTCAGTCTGAGACCCTAGCCCTTGGGATGGTGCCACCCACATTTAGGGTTAACCTTTCTTCCTCACTTAAATCTCTCTGGAGTGTCCTGCTGGGCATGCCTTGAAGTATGTCTACTAGGTGGTCCAAATCTAGCAAAGTCAGCAATGAAGATGAACTACCATGCTCAATGCCTAAGGGCATGGCTTACCTTTCAGCAGGGACCAATGCCTCCAGAGCAGGATCGGGGGGGGGGTCCTCCACAAGGCACCCAAGGGAGGACAGGCCCCACTGTCTCAATCTATGATATATGTGGACTGCCTAGGCATGGGGACCAGTTACAGCCCTTGGTCTTACTTTTCTGTCATCTCCCAAGCCCCTACCTGCCTGGGAGTCACTCTGGCACTAACTGTCCATGATGTTACAGACAACTCAGCATCCTGGAAGCCTGGGAGCCTCTGTTTCCTCATTTGTGAAATGGGTAGAAGAATTCCAACAGGGAGACTAACAGGGTTCCAGGGTGACCCTGCTTTGATGTGAAGAGGGAGGGATTCTCCACCTCCGTTGTTGTGCAGGAAGTTCAGCTAAGAACCATTCTCTTCAGCCTGAGCCTCATGGACCCTTCTGAACTTCATAGTGTACTGGGTACTGGTGAATATGGCCAGCAGGAGAATGAGCTGGCCCTGGCTTCAGGGCTATCCTTGTCTCTATCCCTATCATCAGCCAGGAGGACTGCCCAGATCCTGATACTATCAAAGTCATCTCAAGGGAGCTAAAGTAACAGTTGCTAAGACCCTGGGCCTAGAGTATGACACCCTCAAGTGGAAAAGGTACCTTTAGAGGCTGCCTCCTGTCTGTGCTAAACCCACAGGGGACCTGCCACAGCATGAAGCCCCTTGGTTTTGGTGCTCTTTCCATGAGCTCTACTCTTTTGGGTTGGTGGCCCTGGCAACCACCCTGACTCTCAGGCATCATTGCAATGCCCAAATGATTCAAGACATGAGTAGACCACAAGGCAGGGCGATGACAAACACCTAAAACATATTCACTAGTCAACCCCTCAGGTTGCATTTGGGGCACAGAGAAGGTGTGAGTTCACCCCATGGCAGACTCTCAGACCAGGTTCGAGGCCAACATTTATATATCCTCATCTGCCCAGACTGTGGACTAGAGAAGTAGAATACCCATCACTGACTTTCAACCATCACTCTGGTATCCCAGGTCAGGAAAGTCCACATCCATCCCTTAGAGTATCATAACATAGCTCTTACAGGCCAGACTGACCATCCAAGCACCCTCAGAACAGGACAAGAAGATAGGCACATTATCCCCTGGGCTCCTCAAGGCTAAGCTCCCAGCCCTAGCCTCCAGCACTCACCCAATGGAATCTGAAACAGACAGACAGCAGGTTCCCGATCCAATTGTACTAACGGTCATGAGGGGTGGCCAACTGCCCATCAATGTGGCCTCCTTTAAGACCACAGGCCAGGAAACACCACCTGTGAAAAGCAGCTCTGCCAAGCAGCTGAGTTCTCCATGGGGCACATCCAACAGACCAGCCTTGGCTGGAATACTGTCCCGTAAGTATCCCCAGTCAAGAAACAGAGTACTGAGATGGATGAGGGTATCCTGAGAGGCTGAGGCAATGTGGGCAGCAACAGAACATCCTGGGCAAGGTTTCCCAGGGTGAGGGCGAGACAAGAACTGGAAGCTTTAAATATGGACAAGGGGAGAAAATATGATGATGTCTGTAGATAAATAAAATGAGGTTCCCTCTTTGATACAGTGTCCTCTCAGACACCAGAAAACACATCTCTGTCTTTAGGATTGGGGAGACATTCACATGAAGCCATAGTGTCCCATCTTGGTCCTACAGGCTCTGGCAAGCTGTAGAGCCATGGGACTTAATAGATGCCATCAGGCTTCAGGGACACAGGATTAGGCCTGTGCCCCTCTACGAGCCCCCTTCCTGCTGCCTGCCCCAGCCTGCCCACTCAAGCCTGCCCCCCTGAGTGCCCGGAGCTGCTGCTTGCCCAGACTTGCCTACCAACTCCTAGGGCCCTCTTTTCTCCCAGCATCCCCTGTTCCTCTCCCAGCCTCTCTCCTCCCCACTCACCTCCCATTCAGTCTCAGAAGCTCCCACCTGCTACCGCTGAGGCTCTCAGGGTCAGTTCTCATGTGCGTGGGGTATTCAGAGCCCTGGGCAGCTGTTGGTTGTGGTGCCTCGGATCACCTACCCCCATCTGTCTCACTCAGCCTTGGTCACAGCCTCAAGGGAAGGGGCTTTGAGGGGTCAAGACCAAGGGGAATGATGAAACAGCCAAGGCAGAGGCAAATGTGCCCTGAGTGGAGACACAACCTGAATCCATTCTGTATCCTAAATTGAAGTGCTACGGATGTCACTCATTCTCTATGGTAGCTGCTGCTCAATAAGTAGATACAAGGGACAGAAATGTTCACAGGGACCAGAGGAACCACCACTTAGTCAAGGCAAGCGCCAGCTCTCTGTTAGCCATGCAAACGCCCTGAGCATATTGGCAGGCACAGATCTCCCAGAACCTCGCGGTCTAGACCACCCGCAATGCCATTTTACAGAAGGGAGGCTGAGGCACAAATTGTTTTCCACCTATGACCTTGTCATCTGTAGGCTCTGCTAAATGCTGGAAGTAGGCTGTACTTTCCCCCTAGGCAGTCAATGTCGTTGGTACCACACTGGCTTGTGCCGTTGCTTCTCCCATATCAGGCGTGTATGACATGAGGCACCAGGCGTCCCTGGGGACAAATCCCTGCTGTGTGACTGTGGCCAGAGTTTCAGTCGCCTCAGACACAGGAGGGAACCAAGGCTGGCATCTGCTTCCTGCTGGTGATGGCAGGTGACTGGTGCAAGGCGAACAGTTCCCACAGACCTAGGGTAGCAGACAGCTGCTGGTGCTTTGGCACTGAGTGGGGCAACCGCCCTCATTATTACTCTTCCTAACTGATTTCATTTTTCTAGGCTGCTCTGTCATCTCAGGAGCCAGCCCAGGGGCCATGGGCGGTTGTGTGGATGCAGCCATGATAAGTCAGCGGCTCTGCTCTGGCCTGTGGCTTCCTACCTTTGTCTCTCCCAACCCCATTTCCAGGACTATTCCCAGTTTGGCTGAGAGCAGCAGGCATGCTGGCACCAGTCAGGCTGAGTTGAGATCAGTCCCTGCTCTGACAAGCTATTAACAGCAGATGGACATGCCCACTGGTCTCTGAGGGTCGGGCTGAGCCTGACTGATAGCTTGGACTGACAGCTGGAAGCAGGGCTTTGTCTCTAAAAGAGAATGAGTTCACAGATGCTAGGGGCTATCACAGAGTCCCCTCCAGCCCAGCCTGGCTGGCAGAGTAGAGGAGCCCTCTCTGCTGGTCAGGCTGCACCAGACAAAAATCCCTGATGGAGTAAGGCCGTCTTTAGTATATAGACTCCAAGCCTATGGGAGCCTGAAGCAGAAGGCCCAAGACTAAAGAAGCAAGTCTCATCTCATTCACCTGCTGAAACAAGGCCAGAAAAATCACAGTTCATGGGCCTGATCCAGCCTAATACCCGTCTTTGTTAGTAAAGTTTTATTAGAACAGAGCCACACCCACTCATAGGCATGCAAGATCTAGCAGGTGGCGTGCTTCAGTGAAAGGTTGAAAAGTCCTCAACTTACAACTTGACCATCTGAAGGTGTGAACATGATGCATGTCAGTAAGAACTATACTCGTGTGTGTGTGTATGAATCTGCATGTGTGTGCATGAATATGTGTGTGTGTGCATATATGCATGTGAACTGAGAATGCACTTATGTGTATATGTGTTTGTACATGTGTGTACATGTATGTATATACTGTATGCATATGTGTGTGTACATGTACTTGTATGTGTGTACACACATGTATACATGGACATTGTACTTTAGATTTTGAAGTTGGATCTTTTCCTGAGCTATGGCTATACAATTCTATCTTTAGATGCCAGGTAGCTTCAGGAGCAGTTTCTCTTTAGTCCCCTACCTTCCAGGGTGAACTTCAGACACTTTACAATATGCTGTAGCTAAGCTATGCTATGCAATGGGCCTGGTGTGCTTTGTTCATTTCCAGCATATAATAGGCTTTTCAGGACTGAACCCTATCCTAGAGTAAGAGCACTGGGGTTGCACAGTGATCATGTGGCCTCTGACATATCTTCACATTTTTTTGCTCTGTTCTGCAAAGGGATAAAAGCCACTGTGATGACACTGAAGCAGCAGGGGACAGCGAGCCCATCCTATTTCCCAGATTGCACTGGTAATATGTGTCCAAGGTACAGATCACCCTTCCCCTAACCCTGTGACCCTTTCTTGGACCCTGTCCCCAATCAGAATTGCTCAAAGAGGAGTTGCATGCAAGCAAGTTAATGGCAGCCTTGTTTATCACAGAGAGAGATCAGAAAGAGACTACAAGTCTTCACTGGCTAAGAGTTGATTGCATTACACATAGTACGCTTTCAGGTACCTAACCTCAGCAGGGAAATGAGCCCCTCATTGGAGTGTGTGTGTATGCCACAGCACCTTGTAAATAGTGCCCCACTGCACAGGCCACTACCAATGTTTTGCATAATCTCCATCATGAGTGTCTTTAAAAACAACAAATGTGGAATAAGGAAGAGAGGAAGGAACAAAGAAAGGCCATGTTGGAGGCTCGCCACTGAAGCCCACTCAACTTTTCCATCTAATGCATTTGAATTCATTGCTGCTCTCTGAGCTGTCCAGAGCCACCTCAGGCTACTGCGAAAAGTAGAACCTCCCTGACAGCAGTATGGAGAAGGGTGGATGACTCCCGGCAGGAGACCCATGCTAGACAAGTGGCCTGGGACCACTTGTCTGTCCCCTACTTGTTGTGCCCAGTGGCTTGATACCAGAAAAACTCTCCACTCTACCTGTTGGCCATCAGTGTTACTACCATCCAGAGAGACAGATCCTGGCCCACTCTGAGCTCACCCTTCTTGACCCACTTGATCTGTGTCCTCCCCTGCCTCTCCCTATCTAGAATCCTCCTCATCAGAGTCCCTGATGTACCAGGACTCTACCCTTGATTATGCCGCGGCTCAGATCACCTGTTGGGGTTCTCTTCCTCAGCACCTGTCTGCAGCAGAGCCTCCAGCTGATACCCACTTCTCTTGTGCTTTGAATAGACACCCTCCCAGCAACAGTACACAAACTATACCTGGGTGCTGGCCATGACCCTCAGACCTCCCGTCTCTGGCCAACTTGTCACTGATGGAAGCACAAGAGGGACAGGGTCTGCAGAGACAAAGCCAGGGAGGCTGCAGAGCCAGGAGGGTCCCAAGCTGGACACAGCCCCTCTCTGCAGGCCCCCAGCTCCCACCCAGCCCCACAGCCCTGCCGTCACCACACAGGGCCAGTGCCGAGACCATCGGCTCCTCCCCAAGGCGCCAGAGTTTCCTTGTCACAGAATGAAGTAAATGGGACAATTAAGGGGGGCCACTTCTAAATTGCTGCTTTAACCCATTTGGAAGTCTGCTAATTATTCTCTTGAGGAAAGAAATGCAGGTTCATTATTTTAATGAGCTTTGGGCAAAATATTTCATCGAGTTTGACAAGCTGCTGCGACTCCTTCAGAAAGGGGCTCGTCTCTGAAAGGCCTCTCACCCTACTTAGAGCTAATTGGCCTGGGGTCCTCCGCCCCGGTGCTGTGTGTATGCTATTTTAATTCATTTATGAAAAGCCCCCGCTTTGATGTCCAGGACCAGATAAGGACGGGAGAGGACGGCCAGCTAACGAATAGGCCTGTGCACCCGGCCAGCCGTGCGGGGCCTCCTCGGCCGTCCTGCTCTGGGCCCGAGGCCAAGGCGATGTCATGAAATAACTGTACAAACAGTCCTGCCTAAAAAATATGCTTTTGTTTCACTAATAAATCTCTCCTTGGAACATTCCCCGCAGGCCCAGGGCTCTCCTCAGCCTAACAGCCGGCCTTCCCGCTCAGTGCATGTCCCCAGATCCACCCCAGGGACACACACATACATGCGCATACACACAGGCCCTGTGGCAGGCATGACACAGGCCAGGGAGTGCCCTGCCCTTCCCTCCCTCACCCACTGCTGAGCCTCCTACACTAGGCTATGTCCCAGCCCCCTTCTACCTCCAGCTGCCCCTCCTCCCCCTCACTTCCTCCCTCTCTCCAGAACCCTCTCTGTCCTCTCTCCATCTATCACACACTCTCCACAGCCCACCACTCCTGCCCACCCCATTCCTGGCCCCCTGAGACTCTCTTAAGGAACGCACAGCCTGAAGCCAGCAAACAATGGTACCTCCCATCTCTGGAGCTCTCTCTGCCTTGTCTTGCTTGCTCTTCCTCAGTGTGACCTTCTTCTTATTGAGGCCTAAGGGATAGATGATGGCACTGCTGCCTGGAGCACAGAAGGAAGCTCAGCCTGACCCTGCCCGGGGTTCTCTCCAGGGACAGCAGGTCTCACTGAGTGGAGAAGAGATCAAGTGTGACACCTCAACCAGAAAGGTGGCTGCGGCAAGCTAGTTAGTCTGTCACTCTGGGGAGAGCACCCAGGTCCAAACTGTACCTTAGAGAGTTAGTGTGGGCTCAAGCTTAGGCACTTCTGGAGCCTGGAATCTCCAAGCCTCTCCACCCCCTCCTGACTCCCTGCCCTTATCTCAGGGGCATCCCTTCACAGTGGCCCTCCTACTAGCACCACCAGCTAGGATTCCCCCTTTTCCTGCCTTCTCTCACCTGGTCTGATCTAGTTCCCATCTCAAGGCCCCATCTGTCCTCATCCAATGCTTCTGCTTCGCTGCAGCCCCTAGCACTGGCTGGAGCACAGTTATAGAAGAGAGGGCCAAGTCTGGAGACCCCACAAACCACTTGGTGTCTCAATTCCCTCATCTAAAAGAAGATAAGAACACTTCCTCCAGGCTTGTGGGCTGCATTACCTGGAACCCTCCCTGCTGAGCACCTGGCCCAGTGCCCGGCACGTGGCAAGTGGAAGCACCTGCTTCCGCCTCCTCTCATGGGCACCACTGCGGGCACTGTCAGGAATCGGTTCTCCCCGCCCACAGCCAAGCACCACACTGAGGCTACAGGCTGTCTGCTTGGGCATCAAGGGAGAATCCCAGGCTGCCCATGGCTCACTCCTTCCTTCCCACAGTCCCCCATTGAAGCCCAGACAGTAGACAGTGCTGGAGGTGCCACAGGGACAAGACAGAGCTCCTGGCATTATGGAGTGGCCCCTGGTCAAAAATACACCACGTAATTACAGACTGGGAAAATTACCATGTAGAGACAGAGTGGGGCACTGTGCCGGGAGGAGCCAGGGTGGTCAGGGAAGACCTCTGAGGGAGGGGCATCCAAAAATAGTGTGCCAAGATGCTATTAATAGGCCTCACTGCAAAGCCAAACAGAGAAGAAAGCAAAAGAGGACCCAGATCTCCATAGGTGACTGTTGTTCATGTCAAAAATTAAGGTGGAGGGATGACTGACAGATAGATATATACATACATAGATGATAGATAGATAAATGGATACTTAGATGATAATGATGAAGATAGATTATTGATAGTTGATAGACAATTGATAATAAAGAGATTTTGTTCTCTTTCAAATTCTAGCAGTACAGGAAGGCCTACAAAAAAAAGTGAAAACCCTTTTGATCTTCTTTTCCTAGATATAGTCCTTATTTTCCCAGTGAGATCCATCTTCAGCATGAAAGAAGCAGCATTCCAGATAATTCTCTACATATGGCACAGAAAAGAATGCATGGACAGACAGGCAGGCAGGCAGGCAGGCAGACAGGTGAATTGGATGAACCTGTGTAAATGATATAAAATGTATCACAAAAAAAGATGCATGTGTAATGAGCTAGCGAATTGAAAGATGAATAGGCACATGAGCAGGTAAGTGGATGGACAAATGGATGTGTGAGGGGGTGGTTGAGTGAGGAGACAGGTTGATGGATGGATAAGTAGGGACAAATAGATGGATGAATGGGTCAATGAATGGATGATGGGTAAGTGGATGGATGGATGGATAGAAGAAGTGGATAGATGAGTGGGTGGGTGGGTGGATTGATGAATGAATATGTGTGTGCAAGAGTACACAGACGGATGAAAGAAAAGAATGGATAGAGGGACAGGGCAGGTGGGCAGGTGGACAAATGGATATGTAAGCATATGGGTAAAGGGATACACACCATCATAATCAATCGTAGGTATGGTTTCAAAACTTTTGAATCATTTATTCTTAACAAGGAAAATTCTAAGTGAAGTGGAAGAAATGGCCAAATTCAGGTAAACATATCTTCACCTACAGAAAACCATCCCTCTCAGGTTGAGGGAAAATGCTAAAAAATGTGGGAAATGGTGCTCACTGTGAGCTTGCAGTCTTAGCCTCCCATGATAAGAGCTCTACAGTGGCCAGGCTGTCCTCCTGCCCTCTGTGTGTTCTTTGTGCTATGGCTATCATGGTGAGATTGATGTCACTGTGACATTTGAAGTCAGCTCTGAAGCCCTACTTCTCATCGCCATCTGTCTCCGTGCTATGCAAAGCTGGAAACAGGCTCAGGATCACCACAATCCACAGGAGGATGCATATTCGTGTGTGTCTGTGGGTATGCTTGCATGTGTGCATGTGTTTATAGAGGCCAGATGATGACAACTTGGGTGTCATTCCTCAAGAGTCATTTAGCTTATTTTTTGAGACAGAGACTCTCATTGGCCTGGGACGCACTGAAAGGCTAGGCTAGCCAGCCAGCAAACCGTAGGAATTTAGCTGTCTCCTCCTACCCAGTGCTGGGGTCACAGGTGCATGCCAGGACTCCCTAGTTTGTTCACACAGGTGGCTGGAAATAAAGCTAGAGGGTTCATGCTTGCACAGCAAGCACTTTCCCTGAAACTGTCTCCCCAGCCTTCTCCTTGGTTTTGTCCTGATGGGACAGAGCTCTTCCTTGGTAACTCCTTCTAGAAGGCCCCTCAGTTCTTGCCTGCTTCCCGCTGACCGCTCCCTTCATTCTTTAGGTTTATTATTCTCATTGCCTGAGTGTGCAGACTGATGACTCCTTTGTTCACATTCCCCCAGATTTCTCCTTCCTCTTGCTTTAATTAGCATCTATTTTTTTCCAGAGACACCCTGATAATAACTCCTCGTTTGGGTGTACAGCTGCCTGATACCCATAACTCCTACTTGTTCCCCTGTCTTTCTGAGATTTCAAGAACCTTTCTAATCATATGTGGAAGATCTGTGTTCTGTGTTCTGAGTCCTGAAAACATCTTCATTACATTGCCATGGCTATTGATAGTTAAGCTGGGTATAGAATTTCAAGTAGAAAAGGATTTTCCTTCTGAACTTTGAAGGCCTGGTTCCATGGTCTTGTAGCATGCAGGCTTGGCAGTTAGAAGTCTTAGTCACACACCTTTTTACATGCCCCTTTTTTCCTCAAAGTTTTTAGTAGCCACACTCTTGTCTTGATGTCTAAATTTCCTGGCCAAATTACTTTGTAGGTAACTTTAATCACTGGGTGCTCTGGGCATTTGGAAGTTCTGGAAGATTCCTTTATTATTATTATTATTATTAATCATTTCCTTTACCCCATTATTTCTGACGTGGGTTTTTGTTTTTTGAGACAGGGTTTCTCTGTGTTATAACCTGGCTGTTCTAGAACTCACTTTGTAGGCCAGGCTGGCCTTGAACTCACCGAGATCTGCCTGCCTCGGCCTCACAAGTGGTGGGATTAAAGGCGTGCGCCACCACCATCCAGCAGCTAAAGATGTTTCTAATGAGACTTTCATGCCCTCGATATTTCCCTCCTGTTTTCTGGGATTATGTGTCATACAGTGCGACAAGCACTTTACCAACAGCTGCCTTCCTAGCCCTCACTTTGGTTTTGACTTGTCTCCTGATTTGACAGCTCTGACTTTAACATCCCATAGCAAGTCCTGCCCTCTGACATTAACCACGGCCTCCCAGGCCCAGCAACTCCTTGGTCTGTTTGGAGATTCCGAATAAGGCTTGTATATCAACAGACCTTCTGTGTCTGTTTAGCCCACCTGTCCTTACCCTCTTCTTAGTATTACCAAGTGTTTTCTTGGGGCCTGTATAGAAGCAGATCGCTGCCAAGATATTGACAGCGATGGGAATGCCAATCATTACACTAAGGGACCCCTACATTAGAACAGTCAGGCCACTGCTAAAAGACTGCCTTATTGGCAGGAAAGTTGGGAACTAGATGGGTGTGTCTGTACAGAGTAAGACTGCCCAGGTGGGACGGAGGGGCAGCCACTGTCCATATCTCTGCCTAGCATAGCAAGGATCTGGCACAGAGAATACACAGCTATGGATGTTGCCCTATTTTTAACCAACTCGGGGAGGAGTGGTCACAAGTCCTACGGTTTGCTAAGTTGCCATTTGGGACCCAGTCCTAAGCAAAAGTCAGTTTTGCTGAGTAACACACACCAGATCTCCTATTGTTCATAGTTATTCGGATCTCCCACTTACTGTGGGTAGAATGGACTCTGCTCAGAAGCTGTTGGCCTGGGTCTCTCCTTGCCTTGGACCAATGGGGAAAGAAGAACTCCTTATCATGTTAACCTCCAGTAACCTTTGCATCTTCTCTCCTCATATATTCCTAGACCAGACTCCCTGGTACTCTGCAGACTTAAGTCAGGGGAAGTTTTCTGAGTCTGTTTCCTCATCTTCAAAATAGATGTGGGAAAGTTCTTAAGTTCCAGCCAGCAGCATGTCTGAGGACAAGTGGAGTAGCATTGAGATGCATCTCATGAGCGATGGCTTGGGAGCCCTAGATATTACCACTGTAGCCACTTGGATGACCTTGAAGCCCAGGCTGCTCACAGTCCGGTAGTGGCTCAGACCCAGCCACAGGCATTGGCCAGCCACAGCAGCCCCAGAATCTCCACTCAACACCATCTGAACCCCATCTTTACATTATCAAGGCATCACCTTCGCTGTAACACTGACCCTTAGCTGGCCCATCACGCCCCCCCAATCACTGCCTCCTTCAGAAGCATCCGGGTACCCTGCCCCTTGCACCAGACCCTGACCTCTAGAGATAAGATCTTCAAGTTCTCATATACATATTCTGTTTCCAGAGCTAGAAATCCCTGCCCCTAAAACTTGTCTGAATGATAATGCCACGTGTTGACCCATAGCTTCAGGCATAGCTAGATCCAAGAGCAAACACTGTAGCTTCCATGACTCATCTCTGACCTCAGTGGTCTCTGTGCGGTGGCCAATGGCTCTCAGCCCCAGATTCACAACCTTGACGAACACAGCTACAGCTTCCCTGCATTGCTAGAAAAGTAGCACCAGCTGACACTTGCAGGTCAACTTAAGCTGCAAGCCCAGTCCCTGTGGTGATTGGCAGACAGCTATACTCTGTACTTGCCTCGGAGTCGTGTACTCAGCCTGAAGCTAGGGGAATCTAAGGAAAAGGGTCACCCAAAAGAAGATAGCACCCAAAAGGTAGGTGCTATCTTTAAGGAGTGGCAATGGCCGTGGCGGGTACTGCAGGGGATGCTGACCCTCCTGCCACCATCCCACACAGAAGCAGTAGTTCAAGGCAGGCACAACCCCAAACATGGCAGCTTACGAAGGACAGCTATCTCCCATGATAGGCACTTGGAGTCTCACCCCCACAGTGTGCCCACCTAGGTCATAGATGTGGAGAGACATGGTTGAATCACCATTTGCCCTGCTCAGTGGTCCTATTCTTCCCACCGTGGTCTCTGCCAGGGCCAGAAGGGCATTTCCGGCAGTCAGGAACAGCATGTACAGAGAGAGTTTTTCCCCATCCCAAGGGGCACCCCGGCTTCCACTCTCCCCCCACATTCCTGTCTCCATGCAGCAGCCAGAGGGATGTCTAAAACATAAACCAGACCTACGGCACTCCCGCTCAGGGCCTGTCAGCCTCCCTCCTCCCTGGAAGGCGATTCCAGCGCAGCCCCACCCCTGGCCAGACAGTCTCCCCAGCAGCACCTTCCCGAAGCTCCACTCGACCCTGGGCCCCTGTAGGAAAATCAACCCTGATGTCAAGCTGCAACTGCCTCATAGCCACATGAGAGACACTTTGGCCCCTTCCTGACAATGCCGTTCCTTCATTGCCTTGGGTTCCTGATTACAGCACCAGTCCTGTGTTGCCACCTAACCCACCATGCCTGTGCTTGGCTAGGGGTTCTCCTCCCTCACTGCAACAGAAGTCATTCCCGTTACAGTCCTGTTCCTGCACCAGAACCTGGCATAAAAAACATGCCAGAGAGACTTTGTAAACACTCCTCTCCCCTTATTACAGCAGATTCACCTGTCTAGAGATGAGAACCAGCCGTGGGGATGGGCAGGAAGCCACAACACCTTCCTCTGAGTCACAGCCCCTGCCTGAAGTTACCTGGGAAGAGTAGGCACTAAGGAGAGGTCTGTGTCAGTTTAAAAGGGGGGATCAGTGGCCACCTTGACTCCAAGCAGCCTAAGCATTCAGGGAACACTGGATCCCATGTTTGTGACAAACCTGACCCTCTGTTAAACTAGCTCTCTCAGAAATGCCCCATCCAATCACCCTGACTTCCCCACTTCTCCAGTCCCATGATTAGCTATCTAGCCCTGAAGATATCCTATCTCTGTCTCCATAGTCCCATTTGATCTGATGGAGTGTGTACCCTGTTGATAAGAGCGGGGGCTCAAGAGACAAGAGAAGGAATAGAGAGAGGACTGGCATCTTGGTTGGTCTTCATCTATTTTTAGTTGGTGGCAGGCTGTCACTCCAAGACCAGTGGGTGCATCAGCCATGCCATTTGATATTGTCATTTGCAGATACACAGAGACAGCTACAGTGGGAAGAATGGAGGGGACAACATGAACGAATTGGATGAGTGGATTGACAGATGGGATATCAAGAGGGAAAGAGGAAGAGAAGGCTGAATAAAGGGGTACAGGGTGGGTTAATGAATGACTTGATGGATTGAAGATAGATAAATAAATGGATGAATGGGTATATGGATGGATAGATAAGTAGATGACAAATAATGGAAGGATGAATGGGTGGATGGTGGCTAGATAGATATGTAGATGGATGATGGATGGCAATGGTTGGATGGTGATGGGTCAATAGATAGACAGATAAGTGTATAAATGGATAGATTATGAATGGATATCTGAATGGGTGATGAGTTGATAAATGGGTAGGTAGATGGCAATGGTGGGTGGATGGCTAGATAGATGAGCAGATGACAGATAGTAGAAAGATGAGAAAATGGAGATACATGAGTGGCTGGTGATGGATGGGTGGATGAAAGGATAGCTAGATAGGTAGATGTGTGGGTGGGTAGATGGGTGGGTAGGTTGATAGGTAATAGATGCACGGGTGGGTGGATATGTGAATGGATGACAGGAAAGAAGGAGGAATAACTACAAAGAAGGGATAGAAGGAACAAATTTAGATGAGTATTAATAACTTCAAGCAAATATTTCATCCTTTGGAACATGTGGGCCCCAAGCCTTAAATGTTGGCACCCTTTCTTTGTTCCATCAGCCCCTGGCTATCACTCTACTATCCAGCCAAGGCCTAGGACATGAGCTATTTCCCTTTCAAACTCCTTGCTTATGAGAAGGTGCTCATGAAGCCAATTCCCTCTCTCCTTCCCGGTTTTCCTGGCCCACTGTTTCTTGGGCCTAGTGTGGGGTTTAGTGAGCAAGCACCCATGCAAAACTCCGCTGTGCCTATCCAGTGCCAGCTGTCTACAACCCCAGATTTTCCTCGCCTTAGCCTCATGGACCTCATGGAGGCAGTTGTCATAACAACCCTTTTCCATGCCCCTCATAGTCACTGTAGAAGATCCTGTTGATGCTATCTGTACCAACTCCTTCCTATCCTGTGTTAGTTCATTTTCTGTTTCTATGACAGAATTTCTGAGGAAAATAATAACTCAAAAGGGAGAAAGAGTAGCTTTGGCTTGTGGTTTTGGAGGCTTCAGTGTATAGTGACTTGGTGCTGTGGTTTGTGGGCTGTAATAAGGCAAAGCATCATGGTGGTCAAAGCCTCTGCTCCACTTGTGACAGCATGGAGCAGAGTGAAAAGACGAGAAGGGGCCAGGGGCAAGATAATACCCTCTAAGGGCCCACTCTCTTCCGCTGGGTCCCACTTCATCAGTGCCCAGTACCTCCCCACAGTCTACTCAGATTTAGGATCTATTTGTGGGTTTATCCATCTGTGAGGTCATCGCTTTCCCCAAGCCCCACATCTTCAATATATGAGCCTTTAGAGGACTAAGATTAGTGAAGGACCAAAGCCTGCTATGAACAGGCCGCACATTGAACCTGGATGACCAGATGTCTCCAGGGCCCTGGTCACAAGGATACTCAGGGGTTGGGAATCCAGTGAGCATGCTTCCTAGGGTACCTTCTGAAACAACTAGACCCCTAGATTCAGAGAGAGGCTGCCTCTGGGTTTGGGTAAGGTAGCCTGAGATCCTACAGGTAGTTCTGAATTCAGCAACCCCTCTCCAGAAGTCTTTTTTTTTCTGTAGATTATACCCCACATTCTACCTCAAGCTCCCACCCTGGATCCCTTCCAGAGCCTCTAGTGATATGAACAAGGTTACCAATACCCAAATGATGGATGCACAGGACTCTATTGGAGTCACAGAAGGCACCATGGTGGCTCAATTACCAGCTAGCAAACAGAAAGCCCAAAGGTCCCTTTACTGGTCATACCCAAGAAGTACTGGATGGAGCTATGCTGCCCCTCCCTTCACACACCCCAAATCCCTGGCTTCAAGCCCGTATCCCACCACAGGCAAGCTGTACAAGGATCCCCAGGCTATCTCCAACAGTTGCCTGTGCCTCTGAATCCCATATACCTGTTAGGGTAAAAGGAGCAAACAACGTGGGAGCAAGTGAACTAGATGCATTCCCTGGTAGGCATGTTCTGGGCATTAGGGAGCCCTAACATGTACACAGTCCTGGGCAATAGGACCATAAGGTAGACATGAACAGCTGGTGATGGGATTTGCAGAAAGCTGAGCTACCAAGGAAAGGGATAAGAACAGGAATCAGTAGCCTTTCGTTAGGCTGCATTGGGGATTTTGGGGTTCAAAACCACAGCATAGAAAGCTCCCAGGAGGAAGCCCTTATGCCAAAGATTCCTAATGGGAACAGAGTAGGCAGTCTGGAGACTCAAGTGGGAAGGGAGATCTCAAAGGCAGAGTTTAAAAAGTGGAGGAACACTAAGTGTTGGAGACAGTATGAGGAGACAGAACCTCCTCTCCATGTCTGGAGAGCATCTGCAGCATTTCTGAACAAATGAAGATTGTATTCACCCAAACATCCAGACTTCCATGTATCTGCCCCTGAGGGGTAGCCCCTTTGTGACTCCTCATAATGGTTAAAACTGACCACAGACTGCCTGTTATGGTGAGGGGACAGGAGGTCACACCATGGCAAAATTCTGGCAGTAGAGAATAGGGACACTATGCAGTCAAGTCCTTGACTTGAGGAGTGACTCTGATGGCCCAAGAAGCAAGACAAGTGGTTTGTTATCTATTTCTGGAACATTCCAGCATATTTCCTTCTCATTTCTGTCACCCTGCCTTGACTCTCCCTAAGGTCCTGCTCTCCACTGACACTCCCTCCTGCTTGTGACCCCAGAAGTTGCCTGCTCATAAGACTTCCCTTTTAGGACCCCTGCATCTCTATCTGACATATGTGGTGTGGTACATGGTTACTGCCCACCTCCCCCCGAACCCAAGGGTCACCTGGGGAGGTCAGTGCTTTACTGAAGCCTACGTGTTATCCTCAACACCTCAGCTGGGTAGTGTTTGGCTATTTCCATGAACGAACAGATACATGTCTGCCTACCATAAATCGACCCTGGAAAGTGACAACTTTCTGCCTTGGAAGTCCCTTCTTATACCTTGATTCCTATCCCCAGAAGACACTGACATCTAAAGCTGACAGCAGCCTTAGGGCAACCATGCCAAGTAGCACCCAGAATACTCTAGAATCAGCCCTTTGCTCGTCCCAGTCTGGCCTAACCCATAGCCGAGGCCCGTGGCTCCAGTCCCGCATGGGCTCCTGCACACACCCTTCCACGGGTTAAGGCAGGAGCTCTCGGCACCGCACGTTTGCTTCTGAGATGAACGGTCTCAGCAGTGGCCCGGGTGCCAGCATTTTTGTGGTCAAAGTCAGATGTTTTTAACCACGTTGGATGGAACCCATGACGGGTCTTTCCGTGGTTTTAGCCAGATTCTGAACACTACCTTAAAGCTCTGTCACACCCCAGGATGAGGGCTGTAATAGTGCCCAGCTCCCACAGCTTTACACAGAATTAGTTGTCCCCAGGTACCCAGGAAGACGCTGACCCCAGGGATGGTAGGCAGGAAGGCTGGGCCAGGCCTCTGCATCTGTGTTGACATCATGAAAAAGCAGGCCCTAGTCTTGGTGACTGGCACCTGGGATGCTGCCTTTGGAAGATTCTGACATGGTCCTCAGCCAGGAAGTCTCTGCGGATGGCTGAGGCTCGTGGTATCTTGAGTACTAACAGAGCCGTCCCCACTCCACAAAGGCTTGGAGCGACCCTGAGCCAAGGGAACTGTGGTTATAGACCCAGCTAGGGCCCCTTCCCTTGCTGGGCTCCTCCTGGGGTTCAGCCCTTCCTCCCTGGCAGGGGCCAACCACTAGACTTAAAGAAACACCCAATCCTAAAGATACGAGTGGCATCCCAAGCAGGGGCGCTGGACTGGGAGTCTAACATGTGTCACAAACCTTGTTCAGGAGATGGCACCGAAGTAATGCTTCCCACAGTCATAAAGATCTGAGTTCAAACCCCAGAATTTAAAAACAGAACAAAACAAAAAGCCAGGAATGGGGGGGGCAAGTCTATAATCTAGGCATTGGGAGGCAAAAGCAAGCAGCTCCTGGAGCTTGCTGGAGAGCCAGGCCGTGAGAGACCTGGTTTCAACAAACAAGGTGGGTGGTGCCTGAGGAGAGACACTCGAATTTGACCTTTGGTCTCCACACACTGCACACAAATCTGTAGGCACACACACTCCTCCCTAAAACTCTCCCTTCCCATTGGGCACTCACTAGCTTTGTAGAAATGGTGTCCATTTACATTTGAAAGACCTTGAAAAAGGACCCCAAAGAACCTAAGCAGTTTCTAAACACCTCCCCTCCCCCAGCGCTTTCTTTCAGAGTTTGCACTCATATCTAAAACCCACCTTCCCTGCAAGAAGTAGCAAGGCTGTCTAAAACAATGCCCACCAACCCACACATTCACACCACTGAGCTCCAGTATTTCTGGGTTAGCATGCACTGAAATGCTTGCCTCCCTCGCCACCCTCAGTTCTGTCTGCTCTTCAGGTCAGATAGCGAAGCATGTGAAGGCCAGAACAGTGCCCGGGCCTTGAACCATCAGGGTCCTGGGGCCACACTAACCAAAGCACATGCTCAGAGTCAGGCTGTACTTTGTGGTGCCTTCCCAGTTTGCCCAGTGCAGAGTGCCCAGCAGCCCTCAGAAAAGACAAAGAAAGAGGCCTTTCAGACTAAAGAACAGAAGCAGGATATTTTGACATATGTCACCACGTGCCTGGGCCACTTGGCTTGGCTACCCCAGCAAGGGGCCGAGAGAGTGCCCCTTTGTCCCTTCTTCACAAATGTTATGTATCCACTCTACACATGTGCACACAGCTCAGACGCTGTTCCCTTTGGAATGCAGTCCACCCCACCTCCAGTTGTCCCCTAAGCAGTTCAGCTACTAAGCCCCAAACCCTCCCACCTGTCAGGTCCTTAGCACCAGCTGCCCAGAGCTCCTGTACCCAGGCACAGCCGGATGATCACCCCTCAGAGCTGGCCAGGCCTGCTGTCAGCTGCCAGTAAAGTTCTCCGTCCTTTCCAACAGGTGTCTCCCACAACTGCAGGGGATGGGGGGGAGTGCTGCTTAGCTAGGCAGCTACTCTATTGCCCCAGGCCCTCAGAATGATGTCAGATGGGTATGCCACTTGCCACTTTGGAAGAAGGTAACATGAGGGATCTAGCCTGCTCCACAGCACTCATACTCTGCTCAAGCTGGATTGCATTAAATTGAAAGGGCCAGACCTTTCTGTCCCTTTCAAAGACCAACTGGACATTAGCCAGGGAAGTTTGGCCCTACAGTGTCTGGAGCGTCTTTACCTGGCACTTTATCCAGCCTGTGACCTCTGTCCATCCAACATTGCTCAAGCGCCTTCATGTGCTAGGCTTCCCCACAGCAGTGCGGAGCTGGATAGCTGCTGCTGTTGAAGAGGACTGGCTGATTAAGGGTGGAGTAGGGGGACGGGGAAGGTTATCTCAAGGTGATAAACAGCACCCACCGGCCATGCTGGACTATAGACAGGGAGGACACCCAGAGTACAGGAAGTACAAGCCCCACTGTCCCGTCCCTAAGCATGCTGTTGTCTCCGAATGGGAGTAGAGGTCTCTATGAATCACACTAGAAACAGGAGCCTGGAGCTCTCCTGACCTAGAACCTTTCATGCGTTCCCAAGAGGAACCCTACCTGGTCTTGACTATGTCTGTTGCACATCACTTACTGATAGGAATTTGTCCTACGGAATGTGTCATTGGAAAATCCCATCACTGTGCGACCTTCATAGTGTGTTCCTACTCAGTCCAAGACAGCTGCAGTGATACCAGGTAACAGAAGCATGCTCGACCACCCCCACACGCCAGAAACACCCTCTGGTGGCATATGACGATAGGCTGTCAAGTAAGGTCCAGCTGTCCATGCTTTTAAGGGTTTATATTCAGACATCATTTGGATCTAGAACTTTCTTGTATTTCTGTGCCCAGCTCTTGCCTCTCATTTTGAGTCAAATGTTTTCTGTCTTAGCCTGGGCCCTAAAGCACATTTTATAGATATAATCTGCTTAAAAAAAAATACCGTAAAAAATCCGATCCAAGAACATTCTGGGTGAGTAGGTGCTGGGTACTCTGGTTCTTCAGCAGCTTCATGTATATTAGGATTTTCTACTTCATAAACCATGTTTACCAATTTTTTATCCTGAAATTTATCATTTTGAGTTTTCCTTTTTACTGATATAAAATTTCTAGTAGCACTAGGTTTGGTGGTACATCGCTACGATCCCAGCACTGAGAAAGCTGAGGCGGGGGATCAGGAACTTAGATCTAGCTGGGCTGCAGAACAAGACCTTGTCTCAAAAACCAACAGTGTTCTATAACCAGCTGCAACTAGACACTGCCCTCAGCATCTCTAGTTGTTATCCTTCTTTGAATTTCTAATTCATTGTTATCCTGCTTGCTTAAAGTTTGACTCTTCAAAATTTTTCTCCATTTTGCTAATATTCTTCTGCATCTTGATCAATTACTTCCCTATCCTTTCTTTGTATTTATTTTTGTGTCTGTTCTTTTTTAGATTTCTGGGTGAAAAACCTCAGAATATGCACTTTCAATCCCTCTGGTTCTCTAACGTGGCTTCGAGCATCCCTCTGACCGTCCCTTTGGCTGCATCACACACTCGGTCAGCTATGTCACGCTGTCATCATAGCCAATCCTCAAACCGATGTGTCTTCCATTACATTTCCTTTTTAAGCATAGAATTATTTAGGGGGTTACTTTTGGACCTCTGGTGTGTCTGTTGGTAGCTACTTTCCAATTTTATATCAACGTGCAGATTTTTCTTGAAGTTTATGGAATTTTCCTTGGAGGCCCAGGACTGACTCTGTGACCTTCTCATGTACACAGGAGGCAGTAGCCTCTGTCAGGAGTTCAGCTTGTCATGAGTCACAGACTTCCTTTCTGTGCTTATTTACTTGTTTGTCTTCCCCCTGTAGTATTGGTTTCTTAGGTATAGGTGTGAAAGTTCTCAGGAGTATGGTGGATTCCTTGATTTATTGCTTTCTTTGATTTTTGTCTTCCCATTCAAGTCCCAGATACCATGTCCTTTCCCTGTTCCGCTTCTGAAAGCTTCCCCAAACTTCCCCTACCTCAACCCTCATGAAGTCTGCACGCTGGGTCTTCCTCCTCCATTGGACTCCTCATCCTCGCCTGGAGCTTTACTCTCTGTCCATCACTCCTCATGTGCTTATAGCCATTCTGCACCTAAACATCTCTAGTACTCTCTCAGACATCATAGGGACAGGGGCTTTTGAGGGTCTGGGCTCCTGTATATGCCTGACCTCTGCATCTCTCCAATGATGTCAGAACAAATCTAAAGCCCTTTCCTGCTCACACTGTCTGAGCCCTCCTCCCGGTGAGGCCCTTGGCCCTCTGGGTGGCACAGACACATTGTGATCCCTCCTCACCTGACTTCTGCCTGAGCTCTTTCCTTCAGCACCATGGTGCCTATAAGGTAGGTTCTGTATGCAAATCCTCCCTCCTCATTCCTCGGCTGTGTCATAGGTGCAGAGGCCCTGTGTAGGGCATGAGCACAGGCAAAAAGAAGATGGAAAGACAACTGAAGCCTAGATGCCCAGAGCTATCATCACAAGGGGCACTACAAGAGAGGGCAATGGGTGCAAGCCATGAAAGAAACGGGTGCCAAAGCAGAGACCAGAGAGGGAGAAACCATGCACTGCTAGCTTAGAAAATAGAGGAAGAGCCATGAGTGAAGGAGGCAGGCCATTCTAGATGCTGGAAAGGCCAGAATACACTTGCCCCAGAACTCTCAGGAAGTAGCCAGCCCTGCAAACTTCTTGGACAGGGATATCAGATATATGCCCCTAAGGCTGTAGTGACATGCTAAGAAAACAGGGTAGGACAATGACAGGAGCCCAGATCACAGCAGAGGACAAGAGAACGCATGGGCACCAAGGAGCTACCAATCACCATGGCAGGAATCACATTTACTTAACTGTAGTAAATGCTATAAAGAGAGTTACAGGGTGTCAGATGGGTTGTGAAACCATCTGGGACGATAGCAGAGGAGGCTAAGGAACCTGCACACAAGCAAGGGCAAGTGCACAGATGAAACAAACCCTCCAGGCAGGGTGTGCAGCATATGTAAGGGCCCGGGCTCAGGAAGGAAGGGGCCTAGCTTGATCTGAGAGGAAGCAGAAGACTGAGTAGGGTTAGGGAAGGCAGCATACTGGGCAAGGGCTAACCTCAGCACAGGGAGGCCAGAAGGCAGGGAAATATAGATTAGGAGTGCATGTATTAGATCCTTCTGAAATTTAAGGCCATGCAATCATTAAACTAGAACAGATATTACCAAAAAAAAGAAAAGAAAAGAAAAGGAAAGGAAAAAGGCATAGAAACCCCAAAGGAGCTTTTGGAAATGTACCATTGACTACTGATTTCAAATACTCAGAAATATGTTGAAGTAAATCTCCCAGAAATGGGATAAAAACTGAGAGATTAAGATAATTAATTAGCCAAGAAGCATAGACACTCAAAAATAAATGTTTTTAAAAGAAAAGAAAAATTAAGCAAAACCCTAAAGGTAAGTTTTAACCCCAGAGAAAACAAAACGCTATAATCAAAGAAGACCCATAAGCAAGGACAACTCAGAAGATGGGTCAACCAGTGAGACTTTTGCCACATGAGCATAAGGACTTAAGTCCAATTCCAAGAACCCATGTTAAAAAAAAAAAAGCCAGGCATGGTGGCATATACTTATAATCCCAGCACTGGCGAGGTAGAGACAAAGGACCCTTTGGGCTCAAAGACCATCTAGCTATACTAATCAACAAACTTCAGATCCAGTGAGAGATCCTGTCTCCAAAAAAAGGTTAGATGGCACCTAAGGGATAATACCTGAGTTTGACCTCTGGACTACACACACACACACAGTCTTAAACTCAGTCTAAAAAGATCCAATACTTGACAGCTAGAAGTTCCAGGGAAAGCGTGGGAGAGGGCCTAGAGAGACAGATCAGTAGTTAGGCACATTTGTTGCTCTTGCAGATGACCCAGGTTCAGTTTCCAGTACCCACGCAGAGATCACAGATGCCTCTGAGGATTCATTGACCCCTTTCTAGAGCACACAGTATACATACATAGACTCAAGCAATACACATATATGAAAAATAAGGAAATAGAAGGGTCATCCCAAAAGCCCCAGTCAGGAAGAGAAGCTCATGTGCCAGGCTATTCTTCCAGAGAGACAGGGACAAAGAGAATACTATGGAATCATCTCAGAGATGGCAAGTGAGCTGCCAAGCCATGGGCCTCTCAAGAGAAGATGCTTACAAACTTCTGAAGAGAAAATTCTATACCTAGCCAAAGTATCTGTGAAGGCCAAGGAGACACTTGGAAATGTGTAGGATTTGTTTTCCATACCTTTTCTTAGAAGTTTGTGGGAATGTTCTCTATTCAATGTAAATTCTCTGGAGAGCAAGGTCAGGCAAGGCCACAACCCATACCTGAAGCAGAGGGGGCTGCCCAAGAGAACACGAGAGAGCAGCCTGTCATTGAAAGATGTGTACAGCAAGCATCCCTTGGATAGTATATGTATTTGCACACATGTACACACCTAGCACAAAGAACAATACCTGCATATGCAATTATTCACATAGATACTCAGAATGCAGACCCACACAAATGTACTCCTTCACACAAACAGGTTCCTTTACATGTGCATAAAATTATCTCCCAGTAAAATTTATTCCCCACTGGCAAGATGGCTTATCACATAAAGGCACTTACCACCAAGTCTGAAAACCTGAATCTGATCCTTAGAACCTAGCTGGCAGAAGAGAACTGACTTACACAAGTTAGTCTCTGACCTCCACACATATGCACACACAAAGAAAAATAAGTAAATAAGGACTTGGTGAGAAGGCTCCTTTGTTAAAAGCATGTACTACTTGGACATAAGACCAGAGTTCAATTCCCAGTGCCTGCCAGATAATAGTTCTAGCTGAAGCTATTACTTCAACTCAAGGGGAATCTAATGTCTTTGGCCTCTGCAGGCACCTGCACTCACATGTGCACACCCACACGGCGATACATGGACACATAATTTAAAAGAATAATAAAATCTTTTAAAGATAAACAAGTTTGAAGGAAGCTAAGCCTAACCCAAAGGAAGCCCTTAACTACAGAGAGAGCAGAAAGCTGTTATCAAAGAAGACCCTGTGAACACAGTGTTTACATTGTGATCATTTAAAGCTACATGTTTCTTTAAAATGCAAGTGGTAAATATTTATCTAGCCTAAACTGTGGTGTAACTACACAGAAGGAATACTGGGGAAGAAGTTGTAGGACAACAATCTTGATGGCTCATCTTCCATGTTAGTCTCTAGAGAATGCCTAAGACTGCAAAAAACAAGGAATGAAAATTCAAGAAATATAATAGAACCAGGCATTCGTGGCACACGACTTTAATCCAAGCACTTGGGAGGCAGAGGCAGGCGGAGCTCTGTGAGTTTGAAGCCAGCCTGATCTATAAAGTGAGTTCCAGGACAGCTATGGTTGTTGCAAAGAGAAACCCTCTCTTGAGAAAAAAGAAAAAGAAAGATAACAGGAAAACTAAGAAATAGGAGGTCTGTGGGAGCAGGTAAGAGGGTCTTGTGGGGAAGGGAGGTGAGGACAGAGGTTGAAAAGGAATCTATGCTCTCCTTGACCACATGACTGGGATTTGGTTTTAGGCCATTTCTGGACTGGAGCAGAGTGAAGGAGGTGGCCACATGGTTATGTGTCTACTCCAAACCATGAACTGAGAATTTAGGCTATGAGGTTTAGAGAAGCTAAAACTTCTCTAAATGCTAGAAAACTGTTGGCATGAAGGAGACACCACAAAAGGATGTGTTCAAGGTCACCTTACAAGAGACCACAGAGAACAGAGAACGTGGGCAGTGAGAGACCTAAGCTGCTGCAGGAGCCAGAAGGTAGGCAAAAGAAATCCAGGAGCTCTTGCATCCCAGAAGTCCCAGGAAGGCTTCAAGAAAGGGACGGGAATGCAAGAGCTGAGAGCCTGCTAGGTTCTCTCTTGATGCCACATTCATTCTGCCTACATAGAACATGACAAGAGCCATGCTGTTTGTCCTCTGGGCCTCCTGAACTGAGGGATGAAGAGAATAGACAAGGCCTGAAGGACTGGACAGGTAGCCTGAGGTCAGCAGGTCAGCCCTGCCTCCAAGGGCTGCTCTGTAAGAAAGGCAGTGGTGTGCTCTGTTCTCGTGCCCACAGCTGGCCTTGCACTGAGACACATCATGAAAGGATAAAAGTCTTGAGATATACCAAGGGAAGGAGGGAGGACCCCTCCCCAAGTTGGGGTCATGCTGAGTGTAGATTGGACACAGACTGGAGTCTTCCCTTATACTACTGTCCCAGCTCTGCGTGGCCTGACTCAGCTGCCCAGCTGCCAGGGAGAGGCTGAGGGAGGCCCTACCAGACCCAAACCCTGGTCCTAGCCTGCTCTGCTCAGCATCCTTCCAGGAAAATAGGCGGGTTTCCTGTGGAAGAGTCCCAGTGCCAGGAGGGCAGGCCCTGAAGGGTGGCAGAGCACCCACAGCCTCCGCCATCCTCCCTGCCTGGCACCCCTCCCATGCGCCTGACTCCACCCCATGGATGCTTGCTTCTTCGGGTTAGATGTCGTCCGTTGTTCTTGGCAGATATTTTCTGAATGTCTGCTATGTGCTCTGGGAACATGGGGAGCGGGGAGAGGCAGGGGGGTGCAGTATGGGGCCCTGCCCTTGAGGAAGTCGCATACAGTGAGCCACGGACAGTAAACAGGCCATAAATTGTCCTCTGTGAGGCTGTCAGGAGAGGAGGAGGAAGCACCCAAAGCAGTCATTCACACTCTAGTATGAATGAGTGCCTCTGGGGCTCTGCTCAATAACAGACCAGACCAGGGTGGCCTCCCATTTCCAAGGATTGGGACAAGGGTGGGGAAGGTTGTAGAGAGAGGGGGCAGGGCAATTCCCTCCCTTGCCATAGTTGCTCTGCCAACACCCAGAGTTTCCTAGCTGCATCCCTGAGACTCCTGGGAGTCCCTACAATGAGACCCTACCCCCACCTTACCCTGGTCTCTGCCCCTTCTGCCCCCTATACCCTCTCCGCAAGGCCTCACCCTCCCCACCATCCTGGAAATGATTTTGTTGTCTGCAGAGATTATGTGTAACTGACTGTGAGTTAGAAGTCTCCGGAGTGAGCGAGCAGCCTGTTACCTAACCAGGCCTGGCTCGTGCCAATGTCTTGAGTAATTATTGGGGAGGGGGGCCTCAGCCCGCAGCCGAACCTCTCCAAGGGAATGCTATTGTTTCTCACGTCAGCTGTGTCTTGGACAGAAAACTGTAGGAATGAGATGGGGTGGAGGGTAGCTTAACTCTTTGGGCCCTGTCTGCCCTAGCTTCTCGGGGCTGCCTGGCAGAAAGCAGGCCCCGTCGGGGGTCAGAACCCCAGGCTGAGCCGGCAGCCGCCACTTGGCAGAGCCTGTGGAAACCACCGTGCAGCTCTGTGCAGACAGTTGTGGAAAGTTGGGCGGGCTGTCGGTGCACCCGGCCAGCATCCCAGCCCTTTTTCCCTCCCCTGCCCCTGCTTCCCTAGGGCTCACCTGCAGGCCTACAGCCGGCAGAGGAAATGCCCTGCTTGGCTGGGACCCAGTAGGGCTCAAAAAGGACCAGGCATGAGGCATCAGGCACCCCAACGGTCCTCAGCCTACCCCAATTTAGCTGGATCTCTGCCGGCTCTAAGAGAACCCACAACCCCTTCCTACTGGTGTTCCCAGCCCACTGGCACCACATGGTCACAGCCAGACCCACTGAGGTAGGACACAGGGTTCTTGTGGCAAGCCTCAAGGACAAGAAGAAAGAGGGAGGGTGGGTGCCAGCAGTGGGTGGCACAGAAGCTGCACCCTAAGGAGTCTGGCCTTTGAGGTTACTCAGCCAGTCACAAGACTTTAAACACAACTCAGAGGTGACCTATATGCGAGTGAGTATGTCAAGCTAAGTGTAGAATGTAGAATGGCGTAGGTGACAAGGAGCAAGCAAAGCAGCAGGCATGCCATGAGGGGGGTAGTGCAAGCTGGTTAAGCTGTTGCTTGGATAATGACAATTGGTGTCTCAGTCAAGAGCTCCCATGGGTCTAGCGCAGCAGCCAGACCAGGAACTGTCTCTGTTCTCTGTCTGCTTCTCTCTCCACGATGTGACACCCCATAACTTCCATAGTTGCCATCACTTCTGCATTCCAGCAGTGAGAAGGAGGAAAGTACTTGAAGGGCACCCTCCCTCCCCTCCCTCCCCTCCCTCCCCTCACCAGACAAGCCCATATCTGCCTTCCTCTGTCCAATGACTGGTTTGCCACTGCAAGGACCCCTGGTGAGTAAATGGTTAATTCAAGGTTCTTTTGCTAAAGGAGGAAGTAGTTCTGTCTTTGTCTGAGGGCAAACCCATGTGGTTCAGAGGGAAAAAAGCTCTGATAGGAAGTGAATGTTGGAAAGAGAGCAGGGAGGACTCAGACCCTTGAGTCCTTAGAGCCAGGCACATAGCAGGGCTGGTCCCCAGGATGAAGACAAGGCTGACAGGCTATCTACAGAGCTCAGCTTAGGATAGGTCAAAGTTAAGAGCCTCTCAGATTCCTAAGTGGTGAGGTCAGACACCAGCAACTTTGTGGCTCAGCCAGCCTTGAGGGTCCGGGCTGGCATTAAATGTATAGAGGCATTAAAGCTTGGCCAGTGAGGCCAACAGCCAAGAGGCACCCACCAGTGGAGGTGTAAGGGCAGGACTCAGAAAACCTGGATGGAGAAGGAGGCGGTGGAGGAAAGAGACCCAGAAAATGTGCATCCTGGGAGTCTGAGGATGAAAAGGTGACCGTTAACCCCAGGGAAGACAGAAAGCTGAGGTCACAGAAGACCTTGTGACTCAACTAATATTCATCTCTACTTCCTCTAAAGCCCACAAACAAACGGCAGTAAAAGCACCAGAGGGGGTAACTGGTGGTGTAAGTAAGCGAGCAAAGGATTAGAAGAGTAGACAGAAAAAGATAGGGAAGAGGGAAAGAGACACCCCCAAAGTTTGGAAGATTAGGTACAGATCCCCCAGCAGAGGTTGAAAGCCAGAGTCTGGCCTTCCAGGCAGAGCCACCACCAAAGATGAGGTAGCTCTCAGCCAGGATCCTGGAAGAAACTTATACCATCCTGAAGGCAGGACCGCAAAGAGGAGTCTACTAAAGTTCAGCCTGAGTGTCAAGCACTCCTAGGTATCCCATGAACCCAGGTATTTATTGACCCCCACCCAAGCAAGGATGAGAGGCTCCACTCTGGAGAAGCTGATCCTGTTAGGACACTAGGAACAGCTGTGGGTTGAACTGAACCTTTTGGGTCTGAAAAGTCAACTCATTAGAATGCCCCATTTGGTTCCACTATGGCTTCAGAACAGCAATAAAACAGACATCCTGCATCTCCTGAGAGAAAAATATAGGTCACACACAGAAAATGGTGAAGCATTAGGAAGTGAGCATGTGGCTAGTACAGTATCTTTACATTTCTGGGAGAAGGAAGGTGGAGTCATTTTCAATGTAGAGTCCTAATATAGCAGAAAAATATAGAGATTTGCCAAAATGCACACTCAAACATTTTTATTTACCACATACCTTTTCTCAGAAAATTGCCTGGGGATATACTCCTGCAAAATGAGAGGGGAAACGGGCAAGAACACAGAAGCTGGGGACCAAGGGGAAGATAATACCTAAAAAGTAGAGAGAAAATAGCCCTGCTAGGACTCTTCTGCTAAAAAGAAGAGAGTTAGGAGGGGGGAGAGGGAGAGAGAGAAATTCATTGCCAGTATTCCCAATAGGATCAATAGAAATTTTGCAATTCTTGCAGAAAGTTAAAGGATGGATTCATGACAGATGTATTAGAAGGGCTAGGGATAGAGCACAGCAGTAGAGTGCTTACCTCATATGTGCAAAGCCCTGGGTTTGATCCCAAGCAATTAAAAAAATAGTTGAAAAAGATTTAAAAATATTAATTCTCTGGGACTGGAAAGATGGCCCAAAGTTAAGTGCACTTCCTGCTCTTGCAGACGACCCAAGTTCAATTCTCAGCACCCACATCAGGCAGTTCACAATCACCTGTAACCCAGCTCCAGGGGACCTAACACCCTCTTCTGACCACCACAGGCACTGGAACATACACAATATATATACACAGACACATACACATAAATAAAATTAAGTCTCTTAAAAGATTTTTTTTAATTAAGCAAAGGATAAGCAAGATGAGTTGGAAGGTCAAGGCACATGCCACCAAGCTTGATCTAAATTTGATCTCTATATCTACATGATGAAAGGAGAGAACCAACCCACAGGTCATCCTCCGATCTATGTATACATATGCATACACACAGAGAGAAATGTTTTTGTAAAAAAGAAAAACTAAGCCTAACCCAAAGGCAACCCTTAACTACAGAGAAAACAGAAAGCTGTTATCCCAGAAGACCTTGTGAATACAGTGTTTACACAGCAATCTTTTAAAGTTACATGTTGCTTTAAAAAACGGTAAATACTTATCTAGCCTAGAACTGTGGTGTAACTACACTGAAGGAATACTGAGGAAGAAGTTGCAGGACAAAATCTTGATGGCTCATCTTCTGTGCTAGTAACTAGATAATGCTTAAGACTGGAAAAAAAAAGAAGAAAAAAAAAACCCAGAGATTCTAGAAATAAAACAGGAAAACTAAGAAACAGTCAAGAAATTTAAAGACTCCCCTCCAGAAACAGTGGGAACAGGAGATCGGACCTGGGGATATAACCCCCTCTCTGGGCTGTTCAGAGATGGAAGCGCTTCTGACAGATTGATATTGGCAAGAAGCCTCTAAAATGCAGGAAGGGAATGTAGGTGTCAGAAAGTAGAAAATTCTGCTGGTGGCCTGGTGAGGAAGAAGAGAGGGTCCAGTGGGGCTGCAAGGAGAAGGTGAGGACATGCTAGGGCCTGGGGTGGCAGGAGATGCAGGGCAAGCCAGGCTGGAGCAGTGCACAGTGTTCAGCCTTGGGGTCAGCTAGACCCTGATTGGGAAGAGCAGAACTGTGGTCATGTAGGATGAGGCAGTAGTAAGAGAGGAGAGCTCACTTCCAGGTATCCCCTCCTTTAACCAGAGGTGACAGAGACTCAGGTTCCTCTCTAGGCAGGCTTCCCAGATCTGAATGTTGCTTTGGATGGTCTCCAAGGCTTCAAGATCTGAGCTAGTAATGGAGAACCTGACGGCCAGGGGAACTGGGGGCTTCTTGGGGCCTGCGAACCACACCCATCTTGTCAGCATGTAGCCCCTTACCACAGCCCTGGTGTCCCGGGTGACTTCTTCCTCCCAGCCCCAAGCACAGGAAGGGCGGGCTGGGAACTGCAGGATAGGCCTGAATCTCTCATCAGCTGGAGGGGTCAGCCCAGGTCAGATGGGCCCAGGGCCAACCAGAGCCTCTTTCCTAGGTGGAGGCTTCCCCACCTTTTGGCTTTACCTTCTGAGAACTATGGACCTTTCTGGGAGCCCCCACAACCTGTTTGCCCTCAGCCTTGGGCCCCAAAGAGCGCCCCACATCTGGCTCCAGCCGTAGCCTGGGTAGAACAAGAACTTAGTGGGGCACATGAGATGTCGCAGTGCTCTCTAGGGATGAGGCAGTCAGGGCTCTGGCTTTGCAGGTCATGGGCACAAGGTAAACCTCCAAATCTACCAGGTGCTTTTCTGCATGTCCTCCCTACAGCTCAACCCTCACCCTACCCACCTGGCTCCTCCCAAGAACAAAGAGAGCCACTACAGGCCAAGCTAACTATGTATAAAGCTACAGAGACAGCAGATTTCCAGAGAGTCTTTCTTCAGGGTCCCTAGCTCTGCCTGGACCCAGGGCCTAGTCAGCATTCCACAGTGCCCAGCATCAGGGAAAAGGCTCCTAAGAGCAGAGTAAATGACCTGTCTTTGGCTGTGGAGTGAGGTTGGAGATTACAGGATAGATCAGTCAATCTCCAAGATGACAGGAGGCCATGGCCATAGTTGGGGGCTGGGACACAACTGTGATGTGGACCCTGGACTACAGTGAGGATAAGAGTGTCTGTGGGTGCAGAGAGAGATAGTACCTGTAACCTACACTGCGCCAGGGGCCTGGCTGGAGCCCTGCAGGGGTGAGGCCAAGCCAGAGAACCTTGCTCTTTGCTTTGTGTCAGCATTGTCCTGGTCCCCCTCCCCTTCCAGCGCGTCCCCAGTCTAGATCCCTCCTGGGCTTCTCTGCTCAGGGCAGGTTGCTTAGGGAAGAACTGTCACCAGAAAAGGAAAGGCGGTGGCAGCAATGCCCACCACCACCTCCAGAGATAAGACATCTGTTAAAGTCAGCTCTTCCAGGACCCTTGGAAGCTAGGAGAACTGGCTGAGTAGGCAGTGCCTGAGTCCTGGCACCATAGCCAAGGCCCATACAGGAGCCCAACTTCAGAAAAGCAGCAGAGCTAGGGGTTTGCCCAGTGATGCCTGCCACTCAGGGTTTGGGGCAGGACTTAAGCAGAGGTGACCAGTGCAACATGGGTCACCCAGATCCATGGCAATCTGAGCCAGGGAGAGACCTGATCTACCATCCTGGGGCCTAGGGTCCCAACTAACCCCACGAGGATTCCTTAGGTGACTACTGAGGTTACAGAAAGCCAGTGAGTAGCCATTGTTGAAGAGCAAATTCACTCCCCTCACATCCAACACCTTTAGCACCTTAGTGTCTCTGGCAGTTCCTGTCACAGAAGCAGGAGGTAGACAATCACCAGAGCCTGAACCTGGGCTGGAGATCAGCAGGGTGGCCTGAGGTGGAGGCATGGGAAGTTGTACAGGGTGGCCTGGCAGCAGGTAGTGGGCTGGACATGTCTAGTGTGAGGGTCCATCCTGACAAGCTTGGGAACACGAAGAAGAAAACCTGCCAAGTATGTCCAGATGGGCTGGAGCACTGGGGCCTGGCTTGAAGCCCCAGCAACTTCCTGCTGGTCCTCTCGCCCCTTTCCTGAACAGTCTGCCAGAGACCAGAGGCAGCCAGGGGCTAGCCCCACACTCTCTGGTCCGCTCTGTGAAGACCAGCACAGGGCAGCTGGTGGGTCACCTCAGAGCCTTGTGTCCATATGGCAGGTCATGGAGGATGAGTGCCCAGTGTCACAATGAGGAGGCAGCACAGATACCAGAGCTGAGCACAGAGGAGAGAATGATGGGGAGAGGGTGGCGGTGGTGTGGCGTAGTAGCTAATGTGAAGGGAAACACCATTGCTGGGTGAGGGGAGAAGGAAGCCAGGAGAGCTGACAGCCCTTTTGTTCCCAGTAACTGGAGGGTCAGAAAGGGATCCGGGATCCCAGGTTCCTCTATTTGTGTGATACCATCTAAGCCTTGAAGATCTGCCTGCCCATCTGCTGCCAGCCCCATAGGAACCCAACCTGTTTCTCCATTAGAGTTTGCCAACCCATTGATTAAAGACTGGGCCCACCTATGAGATACTGAAATTTCTGTCACAGTGGAGTTCGGGCACCCTGTGTTGAAAGGAATAAGGAAAACTGAGTTCTGACACACAAAGAACAAGAGGGAACAGAATGGGAATCCTTGTCCTGTCCCTGAGGAAGCAAGGTCCCCCACACCCCACACTCCAGCCAGGCCTCTGCTCCAAGCAGAATACTGGGCCTGGCCCAGATGCCAGGAGAGGTAGTTAGGATCATCCCAACTCTGTCCCCACAGTTTCAGACACCAGAAGAGAAGCAGGATTCTAGATTCCAGGCCCAGCCACCCAGCCCCCATCCGGAGCCCTAGGCCTAGCCTCCAGCCTGACTCCAGCCTCAGGGGTCCTGACTTCAGAAAATCCTGTCTCAGAGTAGAAGCAGGAAGCAGGGGAGGGAGTGGGGCCCCATCCCGTTCTGCAGGCTGGGCTGGGGGCTGCCTGCCCACCTGGGTCAGCCACAGCTGCAGCTTGGATGACTGACTGGCTGAGTCATGGGGCCCCTTCAATCTCCAGGCTGGGACAGAGTCTGAATAGCAGTGAGGCAGGATGTTCAGGCCCCAGGAGGGCAGGCAGGGCTTTGTGAGCTTGGGATACTGACTGGATAGTGCTCACCTTTACCTCAGAACTTCCTGCCCAGCTCCCTGCAGCCAACATGGCATCTGCTTTCCAGAAGTAGCTCCCAGTTTCCTGGCTTCCAGCACATAGCCACACTAAGCTCCACAGAGTCTGTGTCCAGTGCCATGCACACATCCACAGGTGTATGAAGACAGTGCACACACACAGACCAGGCTTTTCTGTCACCAGTGCCACGCACACATCCACAGGTATATGAAGACACAGTGCACACAGGTAGACCAGGCTTTTCTGTCACCCTACCAGAAGAGTTCTAGATCATTCTAGCCTATGGTAGCCATGATTCCTGCATCTCATCCTATGGGTTGGTGTTGCGCACCTACTGTGACCCAGGTATAGGTAAAGCAAGAGCCTCCTTCTGCTTGTCTGACCTGGAGAGACAGACAACCAGGGTCAGCACAAGAACCCTGAGCTCTTAGTAGCAAACTGGAAGAAGCCCATCCAGGGTGTGCAGGTATGAAGGACTGTGGAGAAGAAAAGAACGCCTGAGACTTAGCAGCACTGAGTCCTTAAGGGAGGGAGGTGGTTGCTTATAGTTCAGCAGGTACAGAGGGCCTGGAGGGTCCCAGAAGGCCAGGAGGCCTAGGGCTGGCAGGATGGAGCTGACTGGGGTCAGTCAGAGGTCGCTCTAGGGTAAGAGTTATGAAAGGCTTAGAGGCCAACAGTGGAGCAGGTTGGGGCTCCTAAGACAGCCATCCCTATAGAGAGGCCATAGGGCCACTCATAAGGCAGTGCTTATGTCCTTTTCAGGCAGGAGGGCAAAGGGGGACCAGGATGAATGTCTTGAAGACCGCCAACTATTATGAGGAGAAAGACAAGAGCTGGGTGGGTTGGTTGGGCCATGAGACACAGGAGGTATTCTCTAAAGATACCAGATTCAAAGTGGAGGCTAAGGGAATGGAGGCCAGGGAATAATCTAGAGAATAGCATATAAGGAACTAGCAACTGGGAACCAGGAAGCCAAGCCCAGGAGGCGGGTTCTGAGGAAACCCCGTCATAGATGGAAAACCTGCAGCACAGACAGATGCTTAGAGTCTACCAGGGGCTGAGGGGCAGTGGGAGCCAGAGGCAGGTGAGGGGACCACTGGGGTACCACCTTGCTCTTGACCCTAGCATTCCATCCACCAGAACAGGAGTCTCCTCCAGGCAAGCTCCAGGCACCGGGCATTCATGGGCTTGGGTTGTTCCTTGGGTTCCCTTGTCCAGCATCAGGGCCCAGGTTAGGGCACTGCTGGTCCCTTCAGGGAGGCCCACTATATGTGCAGCCACCCCAAGAAGCAAGTGCCCTTGACATGTTCTAACTGGCGGCCTCAAAGCTTGCATTGAGCAAAAACAAGCAAGTGGACCGCCACACCTGGATCATATTACGGCTGATGTCAAAACTGCCATGGAGGGATACAGTGTCTCATGCCGGAGCTAGGGAGGGAAAACACCCTGTCACTAGCCAAGCACCTGGTAGAGGAGGCCCCGGGGAGAAATGGGAGGCAGTACTGAATGTCTTTATTTTACAGAATGGGTTACTGTAGACCATGTAGCTCCATCTTTGTAGAGACCAACATGAAAGCTGGAGCGAAAGCCAGCACCCAGGTGACACAAAGGGACACGGAGGACCAGGTTACCAACACTCCTAATTGTATCTGGGATAATGTGAGAAAGAAAGCCATTGCCTGGCAAGCAGAGTATCCACAGATGGGCAGGGAGGGGCATGCGTGGCTGTTCCAAGGGTCTGTCTCAAGGACAGTCCCAGGTTGGGTGAGGTATAAGGAGAACACATACCAAGGTTGTAGGTGCAGCTGATACTGGGGGTCAGGGAAGTGCTCTTATACTAAAAGGGCAGAGAGTGCCAGCACTCAGACCAGGAGAGGGGTAGTGTTAAGGGGGTCCCACCCTGTACCCTAAGCGGCCCATGAGATCGACAAGGAACCAGGGAAAATCTTGAATGGAAGAAAAAACTGGGGCTATGCCTGTGACTAGTTGGCACTTGAGATGTTCAAGAAAGAAGCATCTAGAAGAAGGTCTAGGATAAACCAAGTCACAGGATGCCCCCACAGAGAGTGAGCGCCCAGCACTACCCAGAGCCCACCCAGGCAAGGCAGGTCCTGGTCAGTGTGGCAATGGAAACGAACCCAGGCCATAGGCCCAGTGAGGTTGTCCACCAGGAAGCAAGTGTTACAAGGAAGAGAATAAAGCAGTAACCAAGAGATTAAACATTTCTTTCCCCCACCTGGTTACTGGGGGATGCTAGGAATGTCTGTTGTATGAACAAGAAGGTGGCTGCTTGGGTAGGTGTACATATATGAAGGGTGAGGCTGAGAAAAGCTCACCCGTGTTCACATCGACAGGTAGTCCCAGAGTGGCAGGCAGAGATGGGCGCAAACAAAACTAACTCCAGGTCTGAGGAGGCTGGGGCCAGGGGAAGGAGGTGAGGCTCCTGGAGCAGAGCCACAGACCTGCTTATGTTTGCTTGGGACACAGGGTGCGGTGCAGGCCCAGGTGGGCAGTCCTGATCAACTGCCTGAGCCCCATGTGGTCCCTGTCCACCTGCCACCACTGCCCACCTAGTTAGGCTGAAGGCTCTGGCTTTTGGTACAACATGTTCTGTCTGGAGTCCTCAAGCTTCCGGGACTCCAGCAGAAGAGAATCCAGTGCAGGTGGGGCCTGTGCCTGCCGCCAGCACAAACAGAGCCTCTCAGCTTCCACTTTTCCAGCCTGTCTAGATGCTTGCCTAGCCTGAGTAACTGCTGCAGAATCTGCCCACGGGGGGACTGAGCAGGCAGAGCAGCCGCTTCCTAAGTACCCTGACATGGAGCTGTCTCTGCAAACAGGACGCTTTATGACTTGCAAGAGCTGGCCTTTTGGAGAGGTTGGTGTCCTCATTCTGAGCTTAGATCTCCCCAACCTCCACTAACTGTCAGGGGGGTAGAGGCAGCTTCTAGGGCAGGCAGGCAGAGGCCCTCAGTGTTGTCAGGAACTAGGGACTATGGGGCCTCAAGCCTGCCGCTGCTTTGCTCAGGACCTTTGTCCCTGAAGCTGTCATCAGCTCACACAGAGCAGGGAAACTATGGAATGGAGGTTCTAAGCAACAGGGGTACCTGGGAGGGAGGAGATGACCTAGTGTCCTGTAACTTGGGGCCACATACTGCTGGCCCAGGGACTGCTCCTCTGTGTGAGGCAGTGCGGTCTGAAGACAGGGTAAGAGGTGAGTCATATGAGCACCAAGATTGACTTTAGTAGCTGGAGAAGAAGCAGAAGGGAGACCCAGTGACCTGAGCCTATGGGATTGTGTGGGAGAGGTGACAAGGGCTCCCAGCGCAGGCTAGGGAGTCGAGAGCAAAGTCAACAGGGTTGCCTGGGAGGGATTAAAGCTCTTTAGAAGCCAGGTGTGTGTGTAGTCATAGGCCTGTGATCTCAGCACTTGGAAGGCTGAGGCCAAAGGATCATAAGTATCCAGCTGGCTTGGCCTATATGGTGAAACCCAGGACAGGGAGTGAGCTATGTACAGTGAACCCTAAAAAAACAGGCAAGGAGCTTGGTATGTAGAAAAGATATTCCCCCACCCGGTGAGAGATTAACCACTATAGGGAAATCTGCATCCACCCCACACATCAAAGATTTACAGGTGAAATGCAAACCTAAAAAACACCAGAAAAATTCATGTCAGACTAAGGAAGTGTGATCTAAGTACACACTGACTTGGAAACCATAAAGGAAAAATACAGATGGAGCTCCTATTTGGAAAAGCAATGGTCACCATAAGTGCAGTCACAAAACAAACAGCATGCAAGAGAAAATGCTTGTGACCTACATGTCAAAAGGTAAGCCTTCACATACAAAGAGTCTTTACAAATCAATGAACATGAAAGGACTTGCCGGCAGTTGTTAACCCCATTGGCTTTTGCCCAGTGCCTTCCTGGGGAGCAGGGCTCTTGGGGGCTTCTACCCCTCACCCAAGAGAAAGGCCAAAGATTAATTTAGTCTTCAACAAATATTTGTAATAGAACACATGAGTTTCTAAGCACCTACTGTGTGTCCGACTATCAGGGACTCAACAGGAATGGCACACTTAGGACCAGAATCCTCAAGTTTGAAGAAAAGACAATAAACAAGTCAATTAATAAACTCAGGAAGTCGGGGGGGGGGCAACCGTCATAGAGTGTGCTTGGAGAAACGAGATAAGCCGGAGCTTTTGCGGAGCAGTGGGCATTGCGGCTGAAAGTCCACAAAGCAGTGGATAGCAGGTTTTCCAGGCAGAGAGTCCAGTGAGTACAAAAGTCCTCAGGCAAAATGGAGAAGGATGTGTTCAGGGTCTGTGTGAGAAGGGACTGGGGAGGGGCTGCAGAGTGAGATGACATTCATTGGTGTAGTGGAAAAACTGAGGGATGAAGGCATAGGTCTGAGCACAAAGGTCAGCTGGTGCCGCCCAGAGCAAAGCGAAGGAGGGGAGTGCAGGCGTCTGGGTCAGGGGTGAGACTGCTGGCCTAGGCCAGGCCTTGTCTGCAGAGGTTTGAAGGGCCTGGCTTTGTATGAGTACTTACATGGGTGTGGGCGCACGTGTGTGTGTGTATATGTGCGTGTGTGCGTGTGTGCGTGTGTGTGTGTGTATGCATGTGTATGGCGATAGGAATCCAAGAAAGGGTGAGAGAGGCAGGCGCAAGAAAGCTGCTGTAGGGGACCAGGTAAAAATCTTATGAACCACGGGTGTGTGCAGAGCCCGGCAGAGTCTACATAAAGTGGGCAAAGGGTCAGAGACAGAGCCGTGCATCTGCAGGTCTGGACCGCAGAGTCTGCATAAAGTGGGCTAAGGGTCAGAGACAGAGCCAGGCACAGAGGCAAAAGTTTTCGCTATGGAAGTTTCCCTGAGTGAGGCTCATAAGAAAAGACTTGGTGAATAGTCAGGGTGCCTGCCACATCTCAGTCTAAGGATGCTCTTTATAGTCCTGAGTCCCATCTAGTGTGGTAACTGGTAACTGGCGACTCATGTGACTGATGTTTCTGGTGATCAGGAATATTTATTTGTTGGCATAGATAATTTATCTGGTATGCTGGTGGGAGCCAAGTGTTTATATGCATAAACAAGATCATGGGTCGAGTCATTATTTTTTGACATTTTTTCCCCCTTAGAGGCAGTGTTTCTTTATATAAACCTGGCTGGCCTGGAATTCACTATATAGACCAGATTCGCTTGCCTCTGTTGAGGCTAAAGGTGTGTGTGACCACACCAGGCCTTTTTAGACATTTGTAAAATGAACAGCTGGGGTTGGAGATGTCGCTTGACAAAATGAAGGCCCTGGGATTGGTGCAGAGAGACCTAGAAACGCCCAGATTGGACCTGGCCAGCATTCTCGGGTATGCTCACCCATATGTCCTGTGGATCCTGTGAGCCGAAGGACATAAGGCCACCCTAGTGATTGTCAGCCAGAGATACTGCATGCAGGCTTTTCTACAAAAGCCAGAGCACTAAAAGTTATGAATACAACTGTAAGCACAGCCTCTTCTGGTCACAACACTTAACACTTAATGCGTGTTGGCATCCACCCACTCTACAAGACTGACCTATACAAGCTCCGACCGACTATGTGTCATTCATGGGAGTTCACCATGGTCTCCCCATGCTGATGAGTGCTAGGTGAGGATGAGGCCTGTATGCACTGAGAAGGTAAAACTACCCTCCTTCCCTTGGGCCTGGACTCTGGAGTGAAGGTACTCATGTGTCTAGCATTGGTGGCGACCTTCCCTGAACTTAGAGTAGTGTGGACAGAGACCCACAACCAAGGTGGCCCAATTCCAGTGAGAGAAGCCGGCACCTTGAGGAAACCATGACTGTGTATGGGCTGGCAGCATCACAACAGAGGAAAGAAAGGGCTGAGAGTGGACAGCCCTGAGAGAGGTACGCACTGCCACGTTTGAGGAGCAGCATAGGTCTGGAGTCACGGGAATAAGAAAGAAAGAAGGCCACATGGAAAAATGGGAGTGAGTTATAAGGTAGCTCCTGGGCCAGCAGCACAGTGCTGGTTTGTGTTCTGAGAGGACTGTCACGTGTAAACCCGCTGAAGTGGGAGGCCAGCCAGTAGACTACTGTAACCGTCCCGGGAATAGGAGATGCTAGCTGGGCTGGAAGATAGAACTATCCAGGGATCCTGGCCTCCAGCTGACAGGAGGAAAGTTCTGTAACAGAAGGCCCCCCAAAGGGGTAGGAGACAGGAGATGACCCTAACAGCCCCATTATACACCCCTCTTTTAGCATCCCCGTGAAGTGTTTGAAAAGAGAATCATAATGCTACCTGCTGAGAAGTGCTAAGCTCGTTTGTATAAACATCATATATAAACCCACTGAAGCCCCAGTACCTACCAATCATTGCTCCCTTGCTACTCCTCCAACTTCTGCCCTAACTCTTCCCTCTCCCATAGTACCCTAGGCAGACTTCCTTCCTTCTGCACAAAGTAGGGCCACACTTAGCCTAGACAGCAATAAAGAGGTGTCTCTCCGATGGTGGTGTCAGGGTGCTGGGAAGAGAGGAAGTGGAGGAGTGATGGGCAGGCAGCCTAAGGTAGGGCTGAGGATCATCAGGGCCCGCCAGGCAGTGTTCTACTGATCCATAAGATGTAGAAGTGGAGGCCAGTGTGAGCCTGGGGTCAACTGAGCCAGGGAACATCTCGACTGGATTCTAGGCTCATATGCCCTATGTCTTCTACCGACCTCCCACTGGCTGACTCCCCACAGACTCTTCTGTTGCCAGGTTGGCATCTGATGGCTCTTCACTGGGTAGCAAACATTTTTAATATAGCCTCTAAAAGTGACCTATGGATTTCCCTCAAGGCACCAAAGGCCATTCTCCCAATACCCCACAGAGGGCCCTGGGCTGACCAACAATGATTCCCCAACCTGAATGCATACCAGGACCTTACACCCTGAACCCAAACCCAAGTATCCCTACCAGGTTAAGCTGAGGCTGAGACAATCCACAAGCCAGGGTTGTGGGGGTCCTGACCAAGGATCAAGGTTTGGCAGGTTCTGAAAGAAAAAAAAAATCTGAAAAAAGACTCTTCAAGATTTTTCCTTTGAAAGCAAATTCATAACCACATCAAACAGGAATCCCTGTCGCCTTGAGTCTGATCGCCAGCCGCCCGCCAGCTCTCTAACTAGCTGTTGTTCTAATTGCTTTTTTCTCTTTTGAGGCCCACAGAAGCCATCTATGGCTTTTACTTAGGTGAGCAGAGACAGGGCACAACAAGGCTTTTGTCTGCGTTGCCCTGTTAATCACTATCGAATTGCAAATAGTGATGAGATCTGAGATCCCCAAAGCTGATCTGTCCCAGTAGCTCCTGGAGAACACCATCCCGGAGCCCAGAGCAGGCACTCCCTTCCCTGAAGGTGGCGGCACCACTCTGGGCACCTGCCTGTGGTGACGTGGCTCCCTGCCTCCACCTACTCAGCATGGGACAGAGTGCTCACCAGCTTTCTGGCCATGCACTCAAAACCCCAAAGGAAGAAAGTAGAGCCAGGTGGCTCCAAAAACAATTGCTGAAGTGTTATCTTTGGAGCTGAGTTCTGGGCTGAGGAGCCATTGTACACCAGGCCAGGACCCTCCCTGACAGGACTGGACATAGCTTGGGCATGAAGGGCATAGAGGCTCTCTAGGGGCTGCTTTGGGAGCTTAAGTGGCCAGGAAAGAGGCAGAGGCCAAAAGAGCAAGCTAAGACCACCTGCTTTCAAGGCAGAAGCATGGCCTTGGCAGGCAAGCTCCCCAGGCTGCTATACAACACACCCGGTAGGCAGAAGCTTGGTTCACTTCCCAGCTAGGGAAACAGAAGCAACAAGGAAAATGCATGGCCAAGCTGTCCTACTTCACAGGGTAACTCTTGATCCCCAAGCTGTGTTGGACAGACTAGATGGCAAGTACCACAGCCAGCCACTAAGATCCAGGCAAGAGCATAAATTAAGTATATGACATTCACACTGGCCAACTCCCCACAGGCTCCTCTATTGCCAGACAGCATCTGATAACTTTTTACTGGGCAGCAAATATTTTCAATATGGCCTCTGAAAGTAACCTATGAACGTCCCCCAAGGCACCAAAGACCATTCTCCTATGACCCTACAGAGTGTCCTCGGCTGACCAACAAAGATCCTCACCCTGAATGTATCTTAGGGCCCTGTACCCTGAACCCAAGCCCTGGTATCTGCACCCCAGGCCAAGCTGGTCTATTCAAGGCTAGGAAAGTTACAAAACTCAGCCACAAGTGACTGCTTATCACCATGATGGCCCGGGAAAGCAAGAGGGCCCTATTTGTGCACAGCTGGACAAGTCCAGGAGGATCCTGTGGATGGCCAAGAGGACCCAGGAGGATTCCACACATGGCCATGGAATCCAGGCAAACTCTCAAGCAACCAGAGAGTTGGAGGAATGTGTGTGTTTAGATGACCCCTTGCATTATTTCCCGTCTCCACAGTTCTACCCCTCCCCCTCAAACAAGGTGACAGCAGCACACTGAGGCCCCAGACTCTGGAGCCTCGTAGGACTCTAGCCCATATCCTGCTTTTAGCAGCTTGGCCAGTAGGACAACTTTTGACCCAAACAGGCTCCTCAAAACCCCAGTTGGCATAAACAGTGTCCATGGGGTCATTATGAGCTTGGGAACTGTCCAGGGAAGCTTTGGAGATACCCTGGAGTGGCACACACAGGGTTGTGCCCTGTGGCAGCTGCCCTGTGGGAGGTTTCAAACAGCCCTCCCTTCACCCCCCCCCCCCAGGACTCTCTTTAAGGACTCTGCCCATCAGCAAAGGTGAGGAGGTGTCCACAGGTGTTCAATTGTGGGTTAGTAAACATTCATGAAATGATCCATCTCCCATGAGCCAACTGGTGCTTCTCCCCCTGCCTGCTCAAATTGGCTCTGTGTGTTTAAAGCTACATGAAGCCAGACCAAGACTAGGCTCAGACAACCCTCTTTGGTGCAGGGCGGCTCAGGGAGGCCTCGGACAGGGCATGAACCCTAGCTTTACCTGCCAGGGACAACCTAGCTTTAGCTTCTACCCACAGCACTCTTCAGCCCTGAGCTTCAGTTTCTCCAGGTGAGCTCTCAAGCCTGGATACTTCTCCCATCCAGTCCTCTCAGAATATGAACAAGAAGTGACACAGAGGAGCCAGTACTGAAAGCCTCAGGAGCTGCCTAGGACACAGACGTTCCCCAAGAACACACTTGTCCAGGAAGATGGGAGCTGGTCCCTGGCTGCCCCTTGTCCTCAGGGCCTAAGTCAACCAGGTTTTGAGGCCAGCAATCAGCAGTTGGCTGAGTCATCTTATGGTTTTCCCTTAAGCAGCTTTGCGGGTCTGACCATACAAGGCCATCTATCAAAACCTCTGTCTCCATCCCTGCATCACTGGTGTTCCCTTTACTCAAGGTCCCCATGTGAGGGTGAGGGAGACCCCTGCTTTCCTAACAGAGCACACTGAGGGAACCACCCCATGTACTCAGTCTCTGAGGTCCTCTCACTCAATCGCAACCCATGCTCTATTGCTTATACTGGGTAGGCTCATATATGCCCCCACCCAATCCTCCAACTGGCCGTGGAATAGCCCATGCTTCCTAGGGAACTGTGTTGTGGGCTCTGACCTCCCTAAACAGGTCTTCTCTTCTTCTAGAGAAGAAAAGGAAGTGGCTGACCACTTCAGGCCCCCAGGGCTGGGCTCCAGCCCTTTATACAATGGCTTCTTCTTTCTAAGGAGTTCTCCAATGGCTCTCCATTGTCTCCTACAAGCACAGCAAGTGATACCTTTGTCCAGTTCCTACTCTGCACCCATTTATCCCAGGTTCTACCCTGGCTCTATCTCCTCCCTAGTTTCTTAGCTACCCACCTAGTTCTTGGAGCCAAACAAGCCCTTTATAGGCATGGATGAGGGACCACCTGGCCCAGAACTCTGCTCAGTCACTGCCCTAATCAATGGGGACCTAGAAAGGTGATGCTATCCTAAGTTAGCACCTGTTGAGATGTCTTTGGGGACTGGCACTCTTCCATGGCCCACCCAGCCTCTGTCTGCTCAATCTTCAGCTGTCCCAATCTTTCTCTCCAGGTGCCAGCCCCTCCCAGCTAGACCTCTCTGTATAGGGCTCCAGTCCCCTCCAAGCTGAGCTAGACATAGCCCTTGGCCTCTGAAATTACACCCATTGTGTTCCCTCCTCCCCCTCTCCACTTGGCCACAAAAAGCCAGACACTATGTTAGAGGCTCCAGAAGGTTTGACTAGAGTCTCAAAGACTAAAAAGCCCAAGAGGGAGCTACGAGATGCTCCCAGCCACTAGGTCTATGTAGAAACAGGAAAGGACAAATATGTATGGATAGATGCACACAAGAACTCAGTACTGTACTGCACCCTAATAAGCACATGTAGACAGGTACATGAGGGTGACCTAGGGCCTCTCAGGCATGGTGCATACATAAATTCACATATCTATAAGGACACGTGTCATGCTCTGTCTTTCAGGCCTTGCACACTTGAGCCCTAGGGTGGCCTGCACTAGCCTCTCCCTAGCACCATGTTCATCTCTGCTTCTGTCCCCACAGGTGACACAACTGGACCAGAGGCTGGTGATCATCACAGACATGCTCCACCAGCTGCTGTCCCTTCACCAGGGTGGTCCAGCCAGCAACAACAGGCCACAGGTGGTGGCTAGTGATGAAGATGGCTCCATCAACCCTGAGCTCTTCCTGCCCAGCAACAGCCTGCCCACCTATGAACAGCTGACCGTGCCCGGGATAGGCCCTGATGAGGGCTCCTGAAGCAGCTCAGAAGGGAGGTCCAGGGTAACCCCAACAGGTCTGCCCCACCTCCCTCTCAACAGGGGCACTCACCTGGTCCTCACCCCCTTGAAGATCTGATACAACAGTCTAGCTCCCTACGGCCCCAAAACCCGTGGCCCAAGTTACCAGCCTGAACCTGGAGCTCACCAAGGCCCAGCCAGTGGGTACTAGAATTTGGCTAGGCATGGGGTTCCTCTCAGGCCAGAATTGTCACTCCTATCAAGATGGTGATGTTGCTCACCTGATGGCTGGGACACAGTGATGGGGAGCATCTTGTAGGGCTAGGATGCAACTCAGGCAGAGGGAGGCCCATCCAGGTGATGTCAAGTTGCTTCCTCAATGGAGACAGGAAGAATCTGGCAGAGTCTGGGGTCCCCACCCTCAGCCTTGAATCCAGGGCCCAGCTGGGAGCAGGAAGGGCAGGGCATGTCCAGCCCACTCTACAGGCTACAGGCCAATGGGGGCTCAGCAGGCCAGAGCCCAACTCCTTCACTCTCTAGTGATGCTAAGCACATGGGCAGGATACCATAAGCATTCTCAAAGGATATCCAAACTGGGGAATATCCAATGTCCACCACCCTAGTTAGCTGTGGACTGACAGCTCCTCCCTTAAAGTGGTCAGCAGGGCCCTCAAGGCCTATGTGCCCTATGTGTGCAGCCTGCCCCCTACTCCTTGCTGACAGAGGTGCTGGAGAGATGCTCAGACTCCGGCCTCATCACAGCACATCTCAGCCAGCAGCTGAGCCATGGCACAGTTAGTGGTATCACCATTTCTCCCAGGATTGGTTCCTCGGACATCACACCTCACAGAAATCAGGATAATTTCCAGTGATTCAGAATCTCTGTTTTAATGAATTTTATAGTATGATCTTGATTGAGAGGCTTTTTCAAATAAACTTGGGACATTCCAGGTTGATCTTGGCATGTGCTTACTTCTGGGAGTGTCTTGGGGGGGGTCTTTAGAATAACATAGAGTTCAACCTTCTTTCTCTGCCCTACCCCACCTTCCTCTCTCCTACTACTCCCCATGGACAGGCTCAACCTCTTTGTGGACAGGACCCTACAGTCTTTGTGGACAGGACCCTACAGTCTTTGTGGACAGGACCCTACAGTCTTTGTGGACAGGACCCTACAGTCTTTGTGGACAGGACCCTACAGTCTTTGTGGACAGGACCTTACAGTTCCCTGGAGCCCAGGTGCCCAGGTGGCCATGGCATGAGCATGATTGGTCAGTCCATGCAGAGAAGGCCCAGGCTCCAAGGGCTGAAGCGCCCAATGAAATATGTCAAGGGTAGAGCTGGACGGGGCTGGGCCGGGGGCAGCCCTCGGCCACCATTCCAGGTATCCCTGTCTACTCGATATGATAAAGATATAGTTACCACCTGATTCCCAGAAGACCTAGAGCTCGGGAGTAACTGAGTCTGGGTTAGGACCTGGCTTAGCTGAACAACACTGACATATGCCCAGGAAGTCACCCTCAGACATGTGCCAGGCACTGTCATCTGTCCTTCCCCACCAGGGTGACCCAAGAGGCCATTCAAGAGTGGATCCTTTACAATTCCCAAGGCTGTAAGAATTTGATTCCTGAAATAGAAGTGAGGTTCCCCTCAAAGCCTCCAGTTCCCTGTTGGGACTATGATGTTCCTCTGGCTGTCCAGTCAGTCTCCTAGAAGGCCTATTCCAAGTGAGTACCTCCCTGCCCACCTGGCCCTGTGGCTGCCACTCTTTGTGATCCATCCTCTGGGAATGGAAACCGTGCACTGTGAGCAGGGACTTGCCCAACCAGTGTCTACTGTCTCTACTGAAACTACTCTGTCCCTAGTCTGTCCTCCTTCCGGAACCTACCCCATATGTCAGGCCATCAGGACTGAAGGTCTCTGAGATTTGAAGGATGGAGGTACCCTGGGTCTTTAGAGGCAGCAGGTAGCCAGCAGTGGGATCAAGGATCCAAGTATGGGGATGCAACTGGAGGCCCCTATAGGAGGGGAAAGCCCTCAAGTTCCTCTTACACTGAACCTCTTGGGGGTCTGAATATCCTAGAAGCTCCCACAAGATCTTGGTTTCTGGTCTAACAAGCACTGGCCATCTCTGGCAGGGAAGCATGGAAGGGCAGCCGAAGCCTCAGGCTTCCAGGTCTCAACCCTCCTCAAGAGGAGTTCCTCAGCAACAATTGCTGAAAGGCAGAAGCTGTTGTTTCCTTGTTGGGTAAATATTTGTGGAAGCCCCAGGCTGTGGCTGACTGTAGCCAGGGCCCTCAGCATTGCCCAGGCAGGCTATAACCCATGAGGAACTCAGGGCTGCCCATCTGGGCAGGACCCAGTCCCTCCACCCTACTGGCCTCGGTGCTGTACTATTAACTGTGTAGAGTGGCCAAGTGCTGTTCTCCCACAAGGACCATTGCAGCCCTCTCGGGTGTGAAATGCAATTTACCTGAAATAAAGCCCAATTATGGAATTACCTAATTAAAGTCGGGAAGAAAGGCTGGGCCTGGCAGGCTGGACGCTCAATGCCCGCCCGATGCCCATGGTCTGAGGGAACAGATGGTGCCCCGGCCTGCCGGGCTGGCCACATTCCTTCACTCTGTCCCCCTATAAGTGACCTAGACAGCACACGACCATCTGGTGTGTGACACGTCCTGCAGGCCCCGGACAATGGCCCAGCAGACCTCTCCATGAGAGGGCCGTCGCCCGGGCAACGGTGGCATGTGCGGGAAGGCCCATTCGCAGCCCCTCCCGCGGCCCTTTCTTCGGGCCCTTTGTGGGCCTCGCCTCAGCTCTCTAGTGGCTGGGCTGACAATACCCATGAGTATTTGTCCCCAGAGCTGTGCCTTTGTCCCCTTATAGAGGCCCTGGTGTCCAGTGGGTGCTAGGAGCATTCGCTAGAGGACCAGCAGAGCTCTTGTTTCGTGGGATTGCCTCTGCCACTGCGCTTGCTCCCTTTCCCATCCAGCTGTGGTTCTTGAGCACTGGGCTTGGCCCTGCCCAAACCTGAGTTTCCCCATCTTTGAATCAGCATACAGAGAGAAGAGACCCCTGTTACCCAGGATGTGACCTTTTATCAGTTACCTGCATCTGCCCCTGACATAGGACAGTAAAAGTGTCCTTCAACATAGGACTGATGAAGATGAGACACCTAAGTCAGACAGACGCAGAGGCACAACCATATACTTAAGGCAGCCAGAGAAATCCCCTAGGGTGAGGCTGGCTCTTCCTCCTGTACTCCTGCCTTCTAGCTCTAGACCCGTCCCTGGTCTTCCCGTATCAAGCCACACCTATTTTCTAGCCACACCCCTCAGCATCAAGCCCCGCCTCTACCTAGTCCTGCCCTCTCAAAGCAGAGCAAGCCTCCCAAAGGCAGGGAGGCAGCTGGCTGGTCCCTCCCAAAACCACCCTGGCTCCACACCGCATAGTCAACCCAGTGTTCCTGGAATCCCAGTAGCCATGTTTATCTGAATCCCCCCTCCATCTCTCTCCCGCACCCAACACCCCCCCATACATATACACACATACACACATACATACATACTCAGGACTTCCATAGTGATGGGCAGTTGCCAGAGAGGCAATGAAACAGAGGGAGCAGCTGGCCCAGAAATATCCCAACTTCAACTGGGCTCAAGCAAAGCTAGTTAAATCACTGGATAAAATAAAGGCTCCTACTGACCACAGAGGTATCTGGACCCAGGGGAGGAGCTGTCCTGTGCCTGAAAAAGATCACTGACCCCTGCCTTTGAACCTGCAGCAATCTCCCAGCATAGTAGAATGGAGGTGAAGAACCAGGTACAGTGCTCCTGGGACCCTCCCCACGCCCCCCTCAGTCTCCAACTGGCATCTCCAGTATAACATGGTCCCCAACAGAGGTGGGACATCCCTCCGTGAAGTTCTGGGCCCCCAATTCTAAGAGCCCTCTGGCTTAGCACAAGCCACTTTTCCAGCACTGTGGGCACCCTTCTAAGGTCTGGGTGATCAAGGGTATATCCCTCACCATGCTCAGCCCCATGTACCCTTCTCCTCTTCCTGAATCTGTATACTTGAGGTCTGGATGGAGCCAGGCCTATACCCTGAGCTTTGGACCCCACATCCTGTCCCTCAGGTCCTCCCACCTGGGACAACAGGGGTCCAGACTGTAGGACCTAGGCTGTACTTAGGGCAGCCAGATCTGAGCAGACAGCCTCAGTTCTCATAGACCTCAGAATGCTGAACTATTCCTGCCCAGCACAGGACTAGTAGGCAAGCAGAGCTGAGCTGTTTGGAAAGCACTGGGGCTCACCAGGCAACCACCTCTCACTCCCTTGGTCAGTGACTGCCTTCTCTCCTGTTCTAGAACACTGTTGCCCTGCTTTGCTCACTGGGCCTCCAGAGTGCAGGTTGGGTAAGCGTTCTTAGTGTTGAGCAGAGACGCTCCCCTAAGAATGGAAGCATCTTGTCTTTCCCAGTGGAGGTTCCAGGAAAGTCGAGAGATGGATCCTCCTACCCCATCCCAAGCCTTTGGGACCAGGTCCCCTCCCACTAAGGCTCAGATATTGCTGGAGTGTAGGAGATAGCATCCACTAGAACTCAAGATCCCTTTCTTTCCTGACCGGTCCCCATATGGCTTGAGCCTGGTTCTGTTTTCTGGACTTTCTCTCAGTGTCCTTGTTAGGCACTCCAGAGTACCAGGGAACAGCAAGGGTTCTCCTTGCATCTCCATCCCCTTCTGCATTTCTCATGACACATCAGGAAGCCATCTCCACTCCTCTTCAGACTCTCTCCAATCTCCCAGGGCCCAAAGAAGACAAGTCCTCCTTAGCTCCCAGAGCCCAGCCCAGCCTCCAATCACCTGCTTCCAGGCCTGGCTTCACACAGGCTCAGGCAGCAGCTTCTCAACCCAAGAAAACCCAAGCCACCAGGCTGATGCTATCACTGCTTCTCAGATGTGGGCCTAAGTATAGGGAGGGAGACATCAAGACATACTGGGGACCATAGTGGCCCTCGAACCTTCTCACCCTCCTCCAGTTAAACCCACAGCCTCATCTTCCTACCAAGCCATAACTGTGAGTAGCATCCAAGGGGCCTTCAGGGGCAAGAAGGGAACACTAAAGAGGACAGAAGCCTAGAGCAGACAGGCCTTCAAACAATAAAACCTCTCCACCTGGGAAATGAGGAAGACACAGCCCAGGCTGAAGCTAAACAGCTCAGTATCTATAAGTGTAAAGAGACATGGCAGACACTGGAAACCATGTTGATGTCCATGATCTGAGCTGCCACCAGCTGCTACAGGAAAGGAGGCATCTTTTGCAGTGAGATCTATGACTACAGACTCATAACTGAGAATGAGAGACATTGAAGGCTTCTGTGCCAACCTCTCCCCCTCGCCCCCCAACAAAAGAAACAGTCCCAACAGGAAGCTATTGAAGAGAGTCCTTAAAAATTGTGATAAAGATGCTGAAATGTAGCCCTTCACCATTGATGGCTCCTGGTGGGGTGGAGATAGGGAAGGAATCAGTTTTCTTTCAGAGGCTGGCCACTGGGAGTTTGACGAGGTGCCAGTGGCCATATGGGCGACACAAATTGGACTTGGTGGCCTTTTTGTGTTTTGTTTTCTTATTTGGGGTAGGGAGGCGGCAGCTCAAGGGAGAGAGGGTGGACCTGGAAGGAATGGGAAGCAAGTATGATCAGGTGCATTGTATGAAGTTCCCAAATAATTAATAAAAACATTATGTTGGGGCACAAAAAGAGCCATGACAGAGAAGTTAGATGGCCTAGGTGCCCAGAGGCCTAGGAGCCTCAGAACCTGAATATTTACCTGACTGGGATAGAGCTGCCTTCCAGGATCTGGAGATGTCAGGGACCAGGGTGAAGAGAAAATGGAGAAAAGCTCTCAGATGGCCTGAGCACAGCTCCTCTGCCAGCCCATGCAAGCTGGAAGTCACTAAGCACCATGCCTACCTGAGGAGGCTACAGGCCAGTCAGCCCTTCAAGACATGCCCACTGATTCCAGTAAGGTTGATCTAGCACCTGCCACATAGAAGGCCACTTGGATCCTCAAAAATGCTGCTTATATACTGAAAACTAATGAGACTCCCCCAATCCCATAGAGTTCTTTCTGGTTGTTTCTTAAGACTTTATTATCCCTCCCTACCACAAAGCCCTATACACACACACACACACACATGAACACACACATACATGCATGCACACGTGCACGCACACACATGCAACAAGCGCATGAACACACAAACATACATGCATGCACACGTGCACGCACACACATGCAATAAGCGCATGGACACATATACATACATGCATGCACACGTGCATGCACACACATGCAACAACCTCATGAACACACACACATACATGCATGCACACACACACGAGAGGGGTGGCAGGCAGAACAGGCAGAAGCAGCAGACTTTGAGATCCACTTGAGGTGGAACACGTTTTGGTAGAAAAGCCAGACTGAACCTCATCCTGTGGCAGTTCAGGATTCCAGGTAAGTGTGGCACCCCTGGCTATGTGAAGACATATTATATCACAGTCCAGGAACCCTGACAGGTCAGAAGATCTGCCAGTGAGACCTGGTGCACACACGTGGGGAACCCACATCCCCTCCAATCCATAGACCCCACAGAGGCCTGCCCAAGAAGACTCAATTGAAGGTGGAAGTTATCAGCCAGGCTTGGAAGAAGGAGGTTCATGCTAGGGAGGGTTCTCCGAGGCATGAGGATGCTGTAGACCCCAGCAGAGGCCAAGAGAGAGAGACCCCAGCATCACTCGGGAGCCAGGCCTGTCGTGGGGATATGTGGAGTCCCTTCAATAGAGTCTTCCTTAAAAGGAAACTATCAGGACAGTGAGCAGTTGTTAAGGGTCCTGACAAAGGAATTTGGAATGTACAGGGTCTTGTCAAAGGAGTTTGGAGTTGGACAGTTGGTCAACCTAGGTCTGCTCTGAGCCAGGCTGGCTCTCCAGTGAGGGACCTAAGCTTGTGCACTGTGGTGCCCAAAGTTAGATCTACTGTTCTCCAGCTTGTCCACACATGGCCCAGACACCTGCATGGTCTGCTCTATTTGGGAAGCTGACACCAGCCTCCAAACCTTCAACAGTTGAGAGCCAGTGCTTATGCACTTACATGAAGAGAAACTGAGGCATCTCTGAGCTTTGCCTGAGGATGGGTAAGGGACTGTCACAGCCTGTGGATTGTGAATGTCTTTTCATTGTTTTCGGGGACAGGATCTCACTCTGTAATCCCAGGCAGACCTAGAACTTGTAACTTCCTGCCTCAGTCTCCCTAGTGCTAGAACCACAGTTCTTTTAGAAGCTTGAATTTCTGACCTATGAACTTGGCCAGGTATACCTAAGTGTTGTTTCCCCCTCCATCCTATAGAATAAAAGTAAGGCTATCCCAGAACATTCTAGAATGTTCTAGAATCTGCGTATTTGCATGGAACTATTGAACATAATTGGGGCCCAGTTGCCTGGGAAACAGTTCCACAGGCTTTGGAACCCACTGCCTACCCTAAGGCTCACCTGTGCCTCAGTTCTAGAATGTTCTAGATGACTCCTGAGTCCTCTCCAGAGGCTTGCTTCTTTCTGTAATATTTTTCAAAGTATCAAAAAAACCTTGGGTATCCCTCAATATCCATATCCAACAATGAGGGGGGAGGCCTTTCTGTTCTCCAACCCACCCCTCTTGTGGGTATACCTGCAGCAGCAACACCTATGGCTAAGATGGATATGGGCATCCCATCTTTGTGTCTCTTCCCTTTCTCAGAGTGTGGGACTTCCTAGGCTACTGTGCTCAGTTGTCCCTACAGCAGCCTGGTCACTTATTCCTTAGGCATGGCTATAAAGGTGGGTATGATGATTACGCTCATTCTTAACCTCAAGGCTTTATGTCCCTGAGCCATGCCTGAGTGGAGCAGAAAGATCCACCCAATTCGTGGGAAGAGGATTGGCTTAAAAGACTCATCATCCCCTCTAGCCTGGCCTGATCCTGTAGAGCCACTCGGGAGAGCTGAATAGGAGATTCAAATGAGTGAGTTATTCAACCCCTAACAGCCAGAAAGCAGAGGCTACACCCTTGAAGGGAAGAGTAGGGAGGGGTGCAGCCCAGGAAGTGGTGGGGAAGGCAGCTATGGGCAAGGGCTTTGAGCTTATGAAGTAATCCCCACATATTCCCCCATTCTCAGCCTTCACGTCTTTCATTGGATGCTGTTGTGTTCCTTCTCCATTCAGTAGATGGAACCAGCCCATGTCCAAGGACAGGATGCAAACAGCGTACCTGGCAGAGTTCCCCTAGGTCCCTGGAGCCTGTCTAAGAAGCCCTGTCATTTACCAGGATGGAGGTTAAAGGATAACTGGTGAAACAGGTGTCTTTCATATGCGGATAACTGCGAGGCTCCATTACATGGAAGGCTGCCGTATCCCTCATGGCTCTGAAGGCTGGCAGACTACTTCTGCTACCTGCAGTCAGCTCTACATAACAAGATAGGTTGCCAACCCACATAACACCCCTCACCTCAGGAGCTCCACCTCCAGCTTTGACCCAAAGTCAACTAACTTCTTCAGGGCTGTGCATACATATCTGTGTAATCAAAATGGGGTTCCTTTGGTTGATCTATTGACTCATTTAGCACAGAGTTCAGGAAAAGGTCCTAGGAGACTGGAGGAAGCTATATCCCCCCTCCCCTACACCACTCAGAACACCAGTAGCTCCCCCAAAGTGCATGGAGAGGACCAGCCCTAGAGCTGGAGCTGCAGAAGGGCCAGCAGAAGCCCGTCCCATCCCCTTATCCCCAAACACAAATCCTTCTACTCTCCCCTCAGCCACCAGCCTGGGAACCGTAATCAAATCACTCTACCAGTCCTGTGTCTCAAATGCATCCAAGGGCTTCAGTTATGCAGCACCCAGCTGGCCTGGCTTCCAGAGAGCCCTGCCAAGGCCTGGCACCCTTGCTCCTAGCAATCCCTCCTGCTGCCAGAAGCAGAGAGACCTCAGGTCACCAGCAGATTTCTTTCTTGCAGCATTCTGGGCTCTGCTCCCCAGGGAGCCGTTCTCATGAGCTCTGAAGTCCCAGGACCTCCAGAACCCACCTGCAGCTACACCAGCTCTAGGAAACTGAATTCCAGCAGCAGATGACAGCCGAGAGCGGCAGGGCAGAATGCCCATTCCGCCTTCACAGGAGCCAGCCTTCCAATGTGGCAACTGCCTCCCCACCTAGGCCCAGTATCATCAGAGCCTAATGAAATCCTGGGGGACCACACCAGAAATGGAGGGATAGGATGTACCCCACCTTGAGGTACAGGACAACAGGGAAGACTAGTAAGGAAGACAGCTACCTCCAGAATCTCGCAGACAGGGCAACCCAGAGCAGGATTAGGGACTTCACTGCCCCACCCCTGCCGCTGCCCCATCCCACCCTATGATCTAAAACTAAGGCTGGGCCCTTATCCACCTTCCCATTCCCATGGAACAGAGCTGGACAGATCCTTTCTTCCCAGTGCTCAATTCCCAATCTTCCCTAAAGGAGAAGATGAATGGATACTGTTTTAGTTAGGGTTTCTATTGCTGTGAAGAGACACCACGACCATGGCAACTCTTATAAAGGAAAACATTTCATTGGGACTGGCTGACCATTTCAGAGGTTTAGTCTGTTAGCATCATAGCAGGAAACACAGTAGCACGCAGACAGACATGGTGCTGGAGAGGTAGCTGAGAGTTCTACATATGGATCAACAGACAGCAGGAAGAGACTGTGAGCCAAACTGGGCCTGGCTTGAGCATCTTGACACCTCAAAGCTGGTCCCCTAGTGACACACCTCCTCCAACAAAGTCACACCTACTCCAACAAGGCAATACCTCCTAATAGAGCCACTCCCTATGGTCCTATGGGGAACATTTTCCTTCAAAGAACCACAGAGACCTAAGCCTAAAGGCCACTTATGAGTTGGGCAGGAAGACGAAGGCTGACATGAACAAGAGATGAACGTAGGCTAAAGACGCTGAGGCATTGCCCACCAGCCAAGGCAGGCCTGGATGCTGCAACCAGGCCTCAAGTCCACTGCTCTTTCCCTGTTACCTGCTCAGCTGCCCCTCTAGCCAGGATTCCACCCTCAAGTCCCAGGCTCTTTGGTAGGCTCTCCTTCTGAGGATAGGGCCACTGGGCTGGCTGCCTCTCCACTCAGCTCCTTTGTGAGGCTGGTCATCCCAAAAAGAGAGCCCTGTGGGTGTAGGAAGAAAGCGGGGGCTAGAAACTCTACCAGGAAGAGCCCAGTCAAGGCCCAGCACCTTGTTCCTAAACTGCTGCAGCCCCAACTTCCCCAGTGTCACCACCTCAGACCAAACTGGCCCTTCCTCCCTTCTCAGTTTGCCAAACTCCTGACCATCCTACAAAACTGAACACAGAGCTTTCCAAAGTGTATCCAGGATCTCTAGCTTTAAGGAGTTAGTGTCCTCAGAGCAGATCACAGAAGAGACGCATGAGAAGGAGAACCAATGAAGATTAAGAAATGCTGAGCTGCAAGGAAACCAGCTCAAGCTGGACCCAAGAACTCCTGAAGGCATCTGCCGTGGCGGGGTGGGGGTGGGGGGCGGGGGGAGCTGTGGTCACTCACAGCCTTGGGCACATGGGACTTGGTATTTGCTGGGAGCCTGAGGCCTAGCCCTTCAGAGTGGGAGGTGCCAAGTGTGGAAAAAAGAGGCACTGGTTTTCCCTGCTCTACAGCACCCTACTGTCAGTACAGCCCCCTATGCCGCACCCATACAGGATCACTAGTGTGCTTATGCCAGCCAGTCTCATACCTGGTCTCCAGTGCCCCAGACACCAAATGCACCCAGGACTTTAGTTGCATAAACTCCACACCCAGCAGGCAGCAGGTGCATTGTTATTATTTTGTGTGTCATTTAGATGTAAGTGCACACACATGTTCTGGGTGCATAATATGTGTGCATGTATATGGAAGCCAGAAGTCAACCTTGAACGTCAATTTCTAGTCTCTGTCCACTTTCTTCCTCTTCTTTTTTTTCTGAGACAGAGTCTCACATGGCCCTGGAGTTTGCCAAGTAGGCTAGGCTAGGGATTGCAGGTCTTCATGCTGTCAAGGCAAGCGCTTCAACAACTGAGCTACCTCCTAGATCTTTATTAATTACTGCTATTACAAGACCAGGTTACTCCCCTTCCCCCTATACCCCGCCATCCTTGCTCTTGCTTCCCTTCCATTAGTGTCCCCCAGTTTCTGATTCTATTTTCCTATCATCAGTGTATATATGACTTTATGTTCTCTCTGAAGTCTAGGACTGACAAAGGACACTTGCAATACTTGTCTTTCTGGGACTGATGTAACTCACTTAACATGATTATCTCCTGTTTTATCCATTTTCCTTCCAACCACCTCACTTCATTAATTTTTGTTTCTGTGACTGAAAAAATAAATCCCATTGTGTGTATAAACCACATTCTCTTTACCTGGTCATCTTTTCTTGCATACCTAAGCTGCCTCCCTAACTCAGCCATTGTGCGTAACACTGATGAGCGGCGACGTGCAAGTATCTTTGTGATGTGTTGACTTAGAGGCCTTTGGGTAAATACCCAGGAGTGTAGATCTGGGTCATAGGGAAGATCCATTGTTAGTTTTTTTTGACAAACCTTCATACTGATTTTCATAGTGGCTGGACTAGTTTTGCTCCCACCAGCAGCATGGTGCACAAGGGAACTCTTTTCTCCACAGCCTGACCAGTGTTTGTTGTTCTTGGTGATGGTCATTCAGACTGAGGAATATGGAATCCCAGTGTAGCTGGTATATTAACACATGCAGGACACCCTAGAACATCATTCTTCGTGTGCATGTCCAGCTTGTCTCTCATTGACCTGAAACTGGTAGATTAGGCTAGGCTGGCCAGGCCCAGGAAGCTACATGTCTTCATCTCTCCACAAGCCTGGCCTAGCTTTATGGGGGCTGGGGATTGAACTCATACCTTTATGCAAATGGGATCATCACCCCAATCCCTCAATGTGGCTTTTATTTGCATTTTTCTGATGGCTAGCAAAACTGAACAAAGCTTTGTGTGTTTATTAGCCATTCAAATGTACCTCATCTTTTAAGCACTAGACCTCATTCTGCTAGTCTGTTTATTGAGTAATTTGATGCATTAATACTTAGCTTCTTGAGTTCTTTATACACTCTAGATAGCAATCCTCCCAAACAGGAGATTTTTTTTAAACCTTGTTGGTCATGTTGTGCCAGGGGCACAAGGCAGATGACCACTGTCCCCACTGCTGTCAGGACCTGCTGACCATGCCTATCCCGACCATGCCACCACCCATGTTAATCAGGCATGAAAGTGCTCATCCTTCCTGGAGAACATCTCAGTGTCCAGTGCCACCCTCCCCACCCCTGACCCCAGGCTGAGCCTACCCAGAGGTGTCAGGGCCTCCTCTGGTGTGTGCACAGACTGAAATGCAAGGTGTGTGTGGAGATACCCTTCTCCAAGATCCTGAAGCTCCAGGCCCAGCTCCTTTCCTCCACCACACATCTGGCAAGCCCCAGGAATCCACCTGTTCCCCTCTATCTCTGCAATGCTGAGATTACAAATGTGTGCTACTATGCTACCTTGATTTTTTCCTAAACATGGGTTCTAAAATAGAACTCACATCTTATGCAAACTAAGCCATCTCCCCAGCCCCACAAAGGGGTTTTTATTTGCATTTCTCTAATGGTTGATGAAACTGAACAATTCATATGTTTATTGACCCACAGGTAGGAATGGGCCCATGTGTAAGGTCCCAGCCTCTCAGCCACATCATAGAAGGGACCATGCCCCTCGGTATAGCTGTGGTTCGATGCCAGGCTGTGCCAGGAACTGCCACATGTCCATACCCTCACTTCTCTGAACAGCCTTGTCTAATCTCTGAGGAAATGAGTTGACAGGACAGGGTCAATGAAATCTTCAGCTTCCACCTTGACTAGGTTTGCCCTTCCAACACTACTAATCCTTAACCACAGCTCTTTTTAGTGATCACCCTGGCCCTACCTGCATCTCTCTAGCATCACCACTGTCCCAGGATGGAACCCAAGGGCCCAGGTCTGCTCTGCCCATCCCAGGATGGGCCATGAACCTTTCTCTTGTTATCCCCCTGCTTAAGAAACCTCACCACCCCTAGACTGGGCCACACATGGTCCTCACCCAGAAACATCACCCCCAACACACTCTCATTTGTCCATGTTTGGAAACTGAGGCTCACAGGCAGCTTCACACTGCTCCCCAGTCCAATGGAGGTCATGGGATCTGCTATGGGGACTCCATTTGAGGATCTCCAGTGTCTGAGGCACACTGTAGAAAGTCCAACGGCCTGGCAAAGCCTGTAAGAGACACTGGCCTCTGACACAGGTCCAGGGTCCTGAGGGCTTGTAGTCCTGGCCCGTACTCTGGGGCAACACAGATCATCCTGAAACTTCAGCACTCTGGGCCTCCTTGGTGCTGAAGGCGGAAGACTCAGACCCTTATGGCTGTGAGCTCAGAGACTGATCGATCCATGCAGGTGGCTACCTAGGGCATCTCCAGCACCTTAAGTCCCTGGCGAGTCCCAGCAGGGCTTGGCCAGGTACTGGGCAACCTGAGGAAGCCAGGAGGCCAGGCTAGGCTGGCCCAGGCTAGGCCATGGCGCAGGACTCGCCTTTGCTGGAGGCCGCGGTGCAACCCCGGGTGCAGGCGCCCGCACGGGGGTCATAGGCCTCGGGGTGCCAGGTCCGGCCTGGGCCGTCGGGGGCCACGGTGGGGGCGCAGGCCAGGGTCGGGGGTCCGGTGAGCTTTAATGCGCAGACAAAGCCTCATTTGCAGGTCAATGCCGCGGCACACTCGCCTCTCCCCTCGCCCGGCGCCCTTTGTCCGGCCGCGCCCGCTCCTCGCGCCAGATGGCCGCGGAAATGCTAATTTTGGGCACCCCCCCCCGGCCCCCGCGTTTAATTGCGCCTCCGCAGATGGGCCGCGAGTGTGCCGGCCATGTGAATGAGCGCGGCCGGGCCGAGACGCGGGGCTAAGGAGCTGCGGGACTGCAGGAGTGGGGGAGGGAGTGCGGGGGAGGGGGGAGGGGATGGAAAGGAGAGGGGTGGGGGAGTAAAGGAGAGAAGAGGGAAAGAGGAGGAGAGTGGAGTAAGATGGGGAGGGGTTGTGGGGGAGGGGAGGGAATGAGAGAGAGGGTGGGGGAGGGGCGCTGCCCCACCCCCCAGCGCGCCGCCGGGCACGGGCGAGCACCCAGCGGGCCGGGCGCGGGAAGCGGGCTTTTCTCTTTTCATTTCTCCAAAATGGGATCTTAAGTGACTCTGAATGAAAACAAATTGGCCCGCTTTCTTCTCCAAACAGACTGCGCGCGGGGCGGTGGGGGAGGCGGGGGGGCAGCGGGGGGGGGGAAACACAGGACCCCCTGCCGGGCAAGCCCTCGGCCTGCGCCCTTCCGCCCAGGCCTGGCTACTTCTGCTGCAGTTGTGGGTTTCCCATAATTGGGGCCCCCTAGGGCCCCACCTTGCAATTGAGCAGAAATTCACCGCCGCCGCCCCCACCCCCACAAGCCCAAACTGTTTGCCAGGTTGGTTGGGTCAGCACTCACCTCCTGCAACCTTAACAGGGTGGAGGACAGCGGTACTGGACTGAGCTGTCCGGACAGAATACATTCGTGGATGGATAGATGGGTATAGGGATGGATGGTGAGTGAGTGGGTGGATAGATGACTAGAGAGATGGATGGATACATGGGTGGATGCATGGAAGGATAGATTAATATTGAGTGAAGTAGGTGGATAAAATGGATGGATGACAGGTGAAAGGATGGATAGATGAATGGTGGATGGATAATGGATGGGTTGGATGAATGGAGAAGTGAGAAAATAGATGTGTGAATGGATAAAGGGGTGAATGGATGTGTGGATAAGTAAGTGACAGGGACTGGTAAGTCCTCCTGTGGTGTGCCCGTTTGCTATCATGATGTCAAACCAACCTCAGAACACCATACAACCATGGTCTTCCATGGGTGAGGCAGCACCACGCCCTTTCTCTGGGACATGTCACTTGGTCCTTCTGTGGGTTGTGTTTTGTCATCTGTTCAAGTGAAGATGGATCCTAATTTATGGCACTGGCCCTCTCTGAAGTCAGCTGACAAGGGAGATCTGGCCCAACTGCTCCCAGCATTCAATTTGTCTTTTAAGGCCCTTCTCTTCTGAGCTGGCACCAGGCTTCAGCTCCTGTCCTCCAGTCCATCCCACTGCAGCCTGGGCTGACGAAATCCTACCTTCCCTGACACATCTGACCTATAAAGCTCCTCTCCTCCTGCACCTCCTCCCTGCTGTCCTCTGGGCATCCTGAACCTGGTGTCCTTCCCTGGACTAGGGCCAAGGACCTCGTTCTTTGTCATACCTACCTCCCGTGGCTCCTGCCTTAAGAATCCTGCCCACATCCCAAGGACTCTGCAGATCCTCAGTATTCACCCTGGCAGCTCCTGGCAACAGTGACACTAGGTGGGTAGACCACGGCTTATAGGAAATGCACATCCAGAAGACATTATGGAAGTTTCCAAGGCCAGGGATGGAAGTAGTCGCCCATTCATGTGGAATTCACAGACCTCCTTTGGCTTTCTTCCCAACCCCAACAGTCCCTCCGTCAGCCAGAGGTCCCAACTTCCTTCTGGGGGCCTACTCAGTAAAGCCAGTCCCCATCCCTGCTTCAAGTCTTCAGTGAGTCTCGGATGACCAGGCCAGCCTGGGGCTCGATGGACACTCTGCTGTAGCGCAATGCACATGGCCAGATGTGGCTTCTGGGGAGTGGTATCTTCTTCATCATATTTTCACTTCTCCACAGAAGCTTCTAACACCTGACACCTGGAAGCTGACCTTTCCTAACGCACTTCCGAGTGGTGGGCATCTTCAGTTTTAGCTCTCATGTAGGTGTGCAGTGTTAGGGGTGAGTGAGTATGAGTAGACATGTATATAAAGGGGTGTAGTGGCCAGGGGTTGGCAGGTTCTTTCCCCTATCACACTCCACTTTGTCTTTTAACTATATTTACTTAAAAGAAAAATAAGGAAAAATTCAAGCTAGAGTACTGCCTTCTTAAGAATTTCAGAGTATCAGGAATCAGGCATTGTTTTTTGGGTTTTTTTGTTTGTTTTTTGTTTTTGTTTTTACGACCTAGCAGTGTTGCTACCACAAGGAACTTGAAATCACCAACATAAACTCATGAGATGAAGAGAACTAGTAGAAACTGGAGAACAGGAGGAACCAAGGTAAGGACACAGAACAGTGAGCAGGGGCTTTAGGTGTAAGTCTCTGACTGATAAAGGACACTGAGCCGAGACTGGAGGGAATATCTGGCCAACCACCTTGGCTTCAAGGGGAGAGAAGGACACTTGTGAGATTAAGGGACACTGCTGCAGCCTCCACAGCAAGTCTCTACTTCTTTTTCCCAGAAGGATGTATTCCCAGACTTCCGCATGATCTCCTCAGGAAGATTCACTGTCTGTGGTGACATGACAATCCGGGAAAGTTTAGTGCCTACAATGGAGACAATCCAATACTCCCAGCAGCCATTGTGGGCATTGTTTTTTTTTTTTTTTTTTTAAGGATCCTTGCTACCATCTCTTAGGTTTAAGGTCACTCAAATGGACAACACTAATGTAGCACTGCTTTGACATTTCCCTGACATCAGGGGAGTGGTTGTGACATCTTCAAAGCCGTCAGTTGCATCAGCACAAGCTTGTTCCAGGAGAACCTCTTCCACATAGACTCCGTGGTGGATCTGTTTCTGCAGCAGTTTCACTCTGCCCCTTCCTCCAGGTGCGAGCAGGTAAGGGGGTGATAGGGCTAGCCTCTGGCTCTATCTTTGGGCCTGACACCCACCTGATTTTAGAGTCAAAGGCCTCATGGAATTTGGAGCTCGCTGATTGGCTAGACTGTCTTACCAATGAGCTACTGTCTCCACAGGCCCCAAGGCAGCAGGCATATTCCCAGCGGCTCTGCTGAATTTTGGATTCTAGCAGGCCACTGTATTAACACAGCACTGTATGCTGTATTAAGCTGCATTTCAAATGTTCTGTTTGTAACATGTTCATGTTCTGAGCTGTGGTGATATTTTGTTTGTGCTTTAACAAATAAAACTTGCCTGAAGATAAGAGAAGCAGAGCAGCCAGCCACTAATTCTTAGCCCTACAAAATCCTCAGAATCATGGGGGCAAGATCCTGTCTCTACGAATCTTCAGACTGACTGCTCAAACTGAATGCCGTCTCTGTGAAACCTCAGGCCGAATCCTGAACTCCTGTCTCCTCCCCGCCTTATATTCCGCTCTTCACCTAACTGTATCACTTCCTGCCTCCACCTCCCTGGTGCTGGGATTATGGGTGTGAGTCACTGCCACTTGACTCTCTTTCTCCTTTAGACTGATTCAGTCTCATGTAGCCCAGGGTGGCCTTAAACGCACAGAGATCCATTCTCCTCTGTCTCCTGAGTGCTGGGATTAAAAGTGTGTGCCACCACTGCCGGGTCACTATGGCTAGCTAGTGTGGCTACCAGCTCCACACTCTGATCTTCAAGCAAGTTTTATTTGTTACAACACAAACAAAATATCACCGCACTGAGCCTCTTAAACATCTCATTGTGGATAAATATTTCCAATTTGAACAATTGCAGAGACCCTGGGGACAATGCAATCACCTGGAATTCCAGTGTTTGGGAGGCTGAGGCAGGAGGATCTCAAGCTAGAGGCCACCCTAGCTTACATAGTGAGTTCCAGGTCAGTTTGCACAACATAACAAGACCTTCCCTCAAAGAGAAAAAGGAACCCAGCATCTGAGAGGTAGAAGTAGGAGGATCAGGTCCTCCAAGTCAGCCTGGCCTTCTTGAGACCCTGTCTCACAAAAAAAAAAAAAAAAAAGAAAAGAAAAGAAAAGGGAAGGATGCAGGTAACTCCCACAGCACGCCTTAGCCTCCAGCAGAAAACAAACTTTCAACCTTGAATCTATAAGCGATTCCGCTTTTATTTTCAGCGCAATATTCAAGAAATTGCATGAGGTCCTCCACACTTTATTATTTAAAGGAGAGAGAGAGAGAGAAAGAGCCAGCTTTGTAGAAGAGGTGCGTCCCGTCGAATCCCAATACTCAGAAGGTGAAGGCAGGAAGATCAAGGAGTTTGGTCAGCCTTGGACACATGGCAGATTTGAGGCCATCCTGTGCTATATTATACCCTGTCTCAAGAAAGCACACAAAGGCACTTTGTCAATAATTTGGCTGGGCTGGGCTGGGCTGGGCTGCAGGCTAGCATTCTAGGGATCACTTTAGATCAGGTGAGCTAAGGTAGGCTGGGATGGTCTCTGAGTTTTAGACAGAGTCACTTCATTTTTGGCTTATGTAATTTTCAACTAACAGTGGGTTTATTGGGACATGACCCTATGAAAACTCAGTGAGCCATTTCTGTGTGCACATGCATGTATATTCTAACGCTTAACTAAATACACGATTTTTACTCCAAAGGTGGATATGGTTCCTCTCAATATGAGTATACAGATCCCCAGACTCCAGTATCGGGCTATGGCAGACAAGACTCTATCGAGGGAAACAGCACCTTTCTGTCTTGGGTTGTTAGTTTTTTTTTTTTTTAATTAAACAGTTTTTAAAACTGTGTTTAATAAAACACAGTTCTACAATCAGATAAATATATTTTTATTTGAGTTACTTTAAATATATATGAAAGACATCACTGATTCACCAGTTGCATGACCTGGGATTGTAGCAACAATTCTCCAAGCTGGCCCCTGACTGATGGGGGAGTCCAGTGGCAGGACCCCCTTACAAGAGGGCCTCCTCAGAATGCCTTCCTGGGGTGCAGAAGTAACTAGACCCTTTTGGACAGAGGCCAGAGCAGACCACTTAATGCCAAATTCCACTGGGGCCTGCTCTCAGTTCCAACAAAATTCCAAAGTATATTGTTGTTATTGTTATTATTTTGCAATTACGTGACATTTTTTAAATGCCTGGAGTGTTTTTTCAGTCATTTTCATTAGCTCCTTCTCTCTTGTGCTGAAAAGGCAAATCAGCATTTGGCTTGCTACAAAGTAATCTGACCAAGGTTCAGAGAGGTCAGCCTATCTACCTGGGTCACACAGCAATAAACAGTGTGGCTGGTACAAGAATAGAAGGTATCAGACCCAGCCAGTCCTGTTGGACTGTGGAGGTTATCTGACTTCTCAGCCCCTGCTGGGCTCTCCTTTAGGTTTAAGAAGGTATTCAAGGCCTGAACAGAAGGAGAAAGAAAAAAAAAGAAAAAAGAAAAAAAGGGGAGAGGGGAGGGAGGGGAGGAAAGAGAGAGGGAGGAAAGAGAGGGAAAGGAAAGGAGCCCTGAGGCAGGTACAAGAGACTAAAGCAAAAGGGATGGATACCTGGGGGGAACACAGGACCCGGCAGATGGCAGTTAAGGACCCCAATGGAGAGCCAGCCTGCTCTTCAGCTTTTCGTCCCTCACCTCTGGGTCAGGGCCAGCTCCCAAGCAGCCTCAGTCCTCAGTGAGGGTGGGGACCCCACACACAGCCTGCTTCTAGACTCATCCTCTGGGGAGGGGAGGGCTGGGGAAACACCAGGGTGTCCAAATGCCTCTCTGAGCAACAGAAACCCTGAAACTGTGTTAGTCTGGACCCTCAGCCCCCAGCCCCAGTGAAACAGCACAGTTCCCGCTGTCCTGCAGAGGAACAGAGGGGCAGATGGACAGTGGGAATCCAACCTGAAAGCCTAAAGTCATGCTCTGAGTCAAGTCCCCCTCCAAAAAAAAAAATCTTCTGTTGAACCCTAACCTCTAAAGGTGACTATATATGAAAATGGCGTCTTTTTATGAGATCTTTGGTGGTTCTAACTCACTCTGACTGGGATCTTTGTGGCAATCAGGGCATAGCTGTGCAGAGGAAAAACACATAAGAACACAGGAAGATGCAGTCTGCAAGCTAAGGACAGAGGCCTTGGGAGGGGCCGGCTCCTCAGCTTCTTGCTCTTCCTCTCTGACTTCCAGCCTCCGGACATGGAGCAGGGGACGTGGACTGTTGAAGCCCCTGGCTGTCGTGTTTCCTGTGAAGACCCAGCCTCCATCCCATCAGCCCACAAAAGAGTCGCCTGCACAAAGAGACAACAAACAGCCTTGGCCTCCAGACCTTAGACAACAGCCACTGCCACCTACCCCTGGCCTAGAGACCTTTTGTGCAATTTTGCTAACATGGCTCTATACAATGTCCTTTAGAAGTCTCCTACTAACACCTAGGGACACATCATGAGAATGCCCTCCCCCATGTTATCCTCACGGATCAAGACAGTATGTGCAGTCCCTGTGTCTCTTAATTACTAAATGCTAATGAGTCTGGTTTGACAGCTAGAGATCTGTCATCCTAAAGAACCAAGGTAAGAGCTGAAGGACCAAGCCCCACCTAGACTGTGAAGTTTTCCCAGCTGTGAGCATGGGCCAGTCCTCCCCACCTAGCTGATCACCGGTCCTGTCTAGTGACACGAGGCCTCCCCTTCTCTCTGGTTTTATCACCCACACATGTTCAATTAAGTCTTACTTTATGCCAGAGTGGTCTCTGACATGAACTGTTCTGGGAGGTTCTGCATGCTTCTTCATGTCCTCTGGCCCAAAATCAGCCCCCAAGCTTCAGAAAACACCCTCCTGTACTGAATGAGAGGGATAAGAAGAGGAAAGAAAAATACAACACAAAACAAAAGCATGAGAAACAAAGGGGAGAGAGCCGGCTGCTCCTTCTGCAGAATCTTCCTGTAGGAGACAATTCACTTGGAGTGAACTGTTTCCTTTGTGCAGGGATTCAGGGAACATGCTGGTTGGGTTGGCCATAGATGTAAAGCCTGGTCTTTTCCTTTGATTCAAATATTTAAATTCTCAAATATATATTCTGTGACAATTGAATGGCAGCTGACCTCACTTATTTTCATAGAAAAAAATTCAGAAGGCATAGGCCGCAGTTAATCTAGGCCCCCGCCTGCTCACAGGGGCACAGTCAGTCCCGGGTGGGGGGACATAATCCTTTTATTCAGACATTTGGCTTAAAAGAATAACAAGGGGGAAAAGCTGGGATGTAATTACATTGCATGGAAACAGAAAAATCTCTCTTTCTGTGTGTCTCTGTGTGTCTTTGTCTCTTTCTATCTCTCTGTCTCTGTCAGTCTGTCTGTCTGCCTCTCTGTCTCTCCCCCTTCCCTCTCTCCTCTCCCTTCTCCTCTCTCTTACTCCCTCACATCTCCCTTTCCATCCTCACAGGATTGGAGGCTGGTGGCCAGAGGCTATTTTCTTGGTAAAGGAATTGTGTGTGGTGTTTTCCTTGCTATTGTACCCACTCCCCGGGATTTTCATAGTTGGGTAGGCTGTCATACACGGGCTCATTCATTCATTCACCAAATCACTCGTTCCTTCCACTCCAGGCGAAGACTTATTGTGTGCCAGGCTAGCCAAACCCAGGCCAGAAGAGTTTAACCAGACCCTACCAACACAACCACCTACTAAAAGACCCCATAGGGGTAAAAGACAAGGACTCCAAGCTCCCAAGCCCCAAATCCCTGATAGATGCCCTAAATCTTAAGGAGCCTCTGGAACACCTGAGTCTACAGCGAAGGGGAGGGAGGGACCGGGGCCCTACCCTGGGCCAGCCAAGCAAGATTCTGGCACAGCCGGTGGCCAAATCCTACTCCCAGGGCCCAGGTCCCAGAGGACCCTGGCCCAGTCCATCAGCAGTCTGGGCCTTTAATGTTTAAAGATCTCTCCCCTCGTTTCAAAAACTCCCTGACACAGTTTTCTGTGATGCGTGGGCTGTCGGGACATCTGTCTTCTATACCTAATAAAGTCGCCGGGACTCAGAATGAACTCCGCGTGGCTTTGAATTCGGGCTCACATATGGTTGGTAATTAGCTGGCTATCTCTTGGCGTTAAATGATTTTTTTTCTCGCCCGGTTCGCATCCATAATAGACATGAACAGAGTTGCGATTGTTCGCTGTTGCGGGACGTTCTGCGCCTGAATGAGCGGGGGGCTCCTGCGTCGACGCGGATTTGACATATGGTTGCGCGGAGCCCAGAAGAATGGGCTCCTGTGTGCTCGACCCGGACGCGGCGGCGCTGGCCGTGCCAGCCCGGCGGAGACCCGGGTGCCTGACGGCGCAGGAGAGCGGGGCGCCGCAGCAGCCGCGGGCGCACCATCGGGGCGCGGGGTCCCCGTAGTCCAGCCGGGCCAGGCGGCACGCGGGCTGGGATGCTGGGAATGCAGGGCCGCTGTGCGGGGGAGGGAGTAAAGGGGCGGAGAGGATGCATGTGAGCATGGGTGCATGGGTGGTGGGTGGGTGCGTGGAAGTATTGGATGGATGGGTGGGTGGGTAGAAGGATGGAAGAACAGACGAGTGGATGGAGGGAAGAACGGGTGGGACGGCTGCAAGAATGGAAGGATGGATGGACGGATTCCGGGCTCCTGAACCGCCCCGGGCCGGCCGGGGCGCCCGTGCAGGCCTCGAGGCGCGGCGGGGGAGGCTCTACGGCTGCCGCAGCCCCATTGTGAGGCGCGCGAGACAATGAGCGGCCCGAGGAGGCACCTGCTCGCCTGAAAGGCCCATAAATCGCCGCCGGGTCCAGCTGCCTTCCCGCCCCTCCCCGAGGACCGGCGGGCCGAGCGTGGTCGCGGCCGGGAGGGGGAAGCTCGGTCGTCGGTCCTGGCAGAACGACCCGGGCCACCGTGGCGCGCGCCTGCCCTTGTACCTCAGCGCAGCTGCCTGCACCCCCAACTGAGCCTCCACGGCCTACCCTGGCTCTCTCTGCCCAGGGGTGGCCTAAGGGCACAGCCGCCCCTCCCGCAGGAAGACTTCTGATCCACCAGAATTGGGGTGTAACTAGGCAGCTCACAAACGAATCCTTGAGTTTTTGAACCCCAAGTTGTTACAGATTCTAACATCCACAGTGTTGGAAGCTTGAAAAAGTATGGGTTCCCTTGTTTCCCCCCCAGGGAGAACTTGGGAAAAACAACCCTCTCTGCCCTCCAGATTTCTGCCCACCAAATTTGGCTAAACTAGGCCCAACCGTACTTATATTAGTTCTAACGCTACTTATTCCGGCAGGAAACGGGCTGAAAACTTGCCCAGTTGGTGTGGGTCCACTTTCAACCAACTTTTGGTGTCGATTGAGTGGAGACCTAGGAGCAGGCTCAGAATGAGTTCAAAGTTTCCTGGAAGTTTTCTATGCAAACAGCATCAACTTCACCTCACAGTAAAGAAAACCAGCCCAGGGCTGTGGTTCCCTCCAGGGACCCTGCTGGGGGGTGGGGGGCGTCTAGTCTTTTCTAATGCACACACCCCTCAGAGCACCCTTGGAGGGGTGAGGTCTTTAACCAGTGAATTGCCCAGATTGGGCTGAGAAGAGCTTTAAGAAGTAGTTGGGACTGATCATTTATGTCTCTGTCTCCCTGTTGGAGGGGGACACAATAGCTGAGGTGGACAGGAAGTGGCAAATGCCACCTGGAAGGCCCTGGCATTCTAAGGCTTCCCCTGGGGTCACCCAGGTTCAAGGACGAGGCTCTATGCAAGACAGCGGCAGGAGAAGACTCCTGGCAGCTCAGAGTGAGGCGTGAGAGCCCTTTTATTGTTTGGTTGGTTTCAGTTTGGGTTGGTTTTGCCTTTTTGAAGCAGGGTCTCACTCTGTAACCTAGGCTGGCCTGGAGCTCAAGGAAATCCTCCTGCCTCCACTTCTGAATACTGACTCAGGATAAGCCCCATCACCACCACCCGTGAAACTGGATTTCACTCCATTCCAGGTTGACCTGGAACTCATTATGTAGCCCAGAATGGCCTCCAACACTTGACAATCTTCCTGCTTTAGCCTCCTAAGTGCTGGGATTACAAGCATTAGCCACCGTGTCTGTCTAGAAGAGCCACATTTAAATGGCTAACAATACATGGCACAAGGGACAAGAGGGACCAGACCTAAGCAGAGGGAGGCTGTGGCCCCCGGTTGTATCCCCTGATTGTATCCAAAGCCAGGCCCCATTCTCCTCCAACAGAAGCACCTTTCTGTTGGACACTCCATCTCTGCTCAACGAGAGCGGGAGTTGGCAGCCCCACTCCCTCTGGGCTCTTCAGGCATTGGCACATACCTACCAGGACTTTCTTCCAGGAAAAGGCATGTGTTCAGTCCCCAGGTCCTTGCCAGCATCAGACCTAAACTGGGTGCCTGTGAGCATCCCACTGAACAGGCACACATCCTGGAGCCTAGACGAGTTGGCATAGCTGAGCAGGGCAACAGCAGGCCTCTTGATGGGACAGTGTGTGTGTGTGTGTGTGTGTGTGTGTGTGTGTGTGTGTGTGTGTAACAACCCCCCCCCACACACACACAGGTGTCTAAGATTGGAGGTGTGACTATTTCTGACATTCTGGTGCTATCTCTATCCTTACCTCATGCCCTAATAAAAGGCCAGCATTCCTCCCCCATCCTTGCCTCCCTTACATATTAAAATTTTTTTCCATTTCCTTAGATGTCTTTTATAAGACATCAGTGCCTGCTTGGGTATTTCTAACCTCCTGTGACTCCAACTCAGGACACTTGCTGCGGCTGCCCGGTGGCTGTGTGTCTGGTCTCCTTGACACCCCACCCAGTGGCCAGTTTAAGAGAGTTCAATCTTCTGTGTACAGTGGCTTTCCACCTTCTCTCCTTTCTTCGCTGAGAGGGATGGCCCTGTCCACAATGAAGGCAGCCTGCATGCTCACAGGACCTGTGCCTCCTCCCCTTAGGTCTCTGACTACCTGAGTATTCATTTTCCAATGCTATTCCACTTCAGAGGGCTGCTTCTGTCCATTTTGCCACCTCACATAAGCTGTCTGGGTAGAGGGGACTGACATCCTCAGCATCCTGAGAGCCCATCTTGGGTGCTGTGCAAAGCCTTCGAGGGGGGGAGCCGGGCAGAGTGGTGGGGAGACACCTGCTCAAGCCTGGCTCCACCAACCCTAGAACCCAGCTAGAAAGGTGCAAGAAGCCCCTGAACTAAGCAACTGAGAGAAAACAGTCATGTGAGGCCATTCAACTTCCTTGCCTCTTTCTTTCTTCCCTGTTTTCTTCCTCTCTTCCTTTTTTAAAAAAAACGTTTTTTATTATATTTCTATTTGGGGGGGGGTTCACAAAGACCTGCATGTGTGGAAGTCAGCCAACAGCTTGCAGAAATCAGTTCTCTGCTTTTACCATGTGGAGCCCCAGAGGACTCAGGTGGTCAAGCTTGGCAACAAATGCTTGTATCCACAGAGCTCTCATTTCTTCCCCTCCCCCCAGCTTCCTCCTCTTCCTGCTCTTGTCTTCTTTTTCTTTTGGTGCCAGGGATAGAACCCAGGGACTTGCATGTGCTAAGCAAGCACTCTACCACTGAGCATATTGTCCCCCACCCCAAGTTCTTCTCTTCACCCCTCCTTCTCCCTCATTTATGCACAGGGCTCTGAGCTTGAAGCATCAAAGCCAATGTGAGATCTAAGGGGCAGACCCTGAACTGAGTGATATAACCCAGGAATGCAAAAAGGCAAAGCCCAAATTCCATGACCCTTTGGGGTAATATACACCAAAACCAAAACCAAACAAACAAACAAACAAACAAACGGTCTGTGAGAGCAATAACTATGAATGGGAAGATGGAGGACACAGACCTCTAGCCACAGACCAGGAACTGGGCACTGCCTGTTGTAACCTCTAGCCAAGCCCCTGCCCACCTGACCATATATCACAGCTCCCCACACAGAGGTACCTAATGGCCTCTGGGCCATCAGAAACATCCAATCCTTATGAACTGTGACTTTCTTTTCTTTTTAAGGGGTACTGGGGCTCCTATGTGCTGTTACAAATATCTGACACCATGCTGTTTATGCAGAGCTGAAAGGTATTCCTGACCTCTTAGAAGCTGCAAGTCTGGTACAAGGCACCTATAGTTTAGTGACTGTCATGGTCTGCACCCTGACAGGGAAATGAGGGTGTTTGAGGCTTCACGATGGAGTCACTTCTCCTAAGCCTTGACACTCAATATTATCACGTAGACCTCCTGATCTCTGAGGCACCTTTACACCCAACCCTGGGTGTCAGGTATCTTCACATTGGCCTCTCAGGTCTGCATTCAATATGTCTTTAAGGTTAAAGCCTTGTCATCGAAATCTTGGGCTCTGGTCCAAAACTGAAGGTGAAATATTGGGACCAAAAGATAAAGTCCCATGATGGCCATGAGGTCATCAACATGAAAGACCCCAAAGTCCAAGGAACAGGGCTGGGACTCCCTTCTACTTGGACAGACCAAGAAGTGTCTCCCAGCTCTCATACCAGACAAGGCTTGGGATGGACCTGACATCATAGGAGCCTTAGAGTCTGGACAGATGGGAGCATTTTGGGAGACAAAATGAAGAGCAGAGAAAGTTTAATGCACCCTGAGGACACTAATGGTGTAGGATGTCCTTCTGTCTATGTGTTGCTTTCATTGGTTGAATAAAGAAACTGCCTTGGCCTTTTGATAGGGCAGAGTAGACAGAACTGAATGCTGGGAAGAAAGGCAGAGTGGCAGACACCATGAATCTCCTGCCTGAGACAGACATAGGTTAGAATCTTGCCGGTAAGCCACAGTCATGTGGTGATACACAGATTTAATAGAAATGGGTTAATCAAGATGTGAGAGTTAGCCAATAAGAGGCTAGAGCTAACAGGCCAGGCAGTGATTTAATTAATACAATTTCTGTGTGATTATTTCAGGTGTAAGCTAGCCAGGATGACAAGCAGCCCGCTCCTCCTGTAACACACTAACACTGGACTCTCCACCGTATGCTCCTCATCAGAAAGGGGTAACTGAGGCCCACAAAGGGAAACAGGCTTGTTGTCTGCCTTCTTCGTGGTCACAAAGCCAGATCTGATAGAGAAGCAAGAGGAGTCAGACTGTGGCAAGGAGAGGAGGCACAAAACAAGAAGAGCCCAGCATGACCACGGCCCCCTGCTGCCCAGAGCCAGGCTGGATTCACTACACCCAGTGTGAGCTGGACAGCTACAAGCCCAATTCACATGGATACTGACCAAGGAGCTTAGAATGTTCTAAGTACCCTGACACGAACTAACCATCTCAACCCAAGACCCTGCCCCACAGTACCCAGGACCACGGATGTGCCCTTGCGGGCAGCTCCCTGGAACAATAAAATGGGTAGTTACAAGGGAAAGAATAGAAAGTTGGGTTTTTTCAAGATTATTTATTTAGTCATTCATTCATTAATTCAATTAGACGAGATCTCGTGTAGCCCAGCCTGGCCTTGAACTCACTAATAGAGGATGACCTTGAATTCCTGATCCTCCTGCCTCTACCTCTTGACCTGGGCCACCATGCTTAGCTCAGGAAAAATGGTTTCTAACTGCATCCAAATCATTATGGTCCCAAAGGACAGATCATGGTGACTAAGGACCCCAGTTTGGTTTTCAGCTGATGAGATCCTCAGCTGCCAGGCTCCTTCAACCGTTGTGTCATTCACTCTCTTAGCTCCGTTTCGTTACCAAAAATGGATCAATGACTCAGAAGCTCAACAGAGCAGCAACATAGAGACAGTCAGGGCTTGAGGGCAAGTAGACATGGCATGCCCTCCTCCCGTGGGGAAACACCTATCAGGAAAACAGGACAGTGGACACATGGTAGTACCGAGTACAAAATTATCCAGCATCTCCTGAGGCTTGTCCAGAGAGTGGCCAACCACAGAGTCTTACAGAGAACAAACAGTGCTAGGCAGATGTCCGTGATGATGGCTCCTGAACCGGCATCCCTAATGAAGGCTCCTGAAAGTGGGGAAGAGGACTCGCCTGCAGGACAAAGCCAGAAGGGTGCACAAACCCAGGGAGCATCTGCAGGAAGCATGGCCTGGGATTAGTTTACCCCCTGCAGAGAAAACAAAAAGGAGATGGAAACAGAAGCTTAAAATGAGTAAAATGTAACCACTATTAAGAGGTGGAGGGGAGCTTGCTGTTACTTTGTTGTTAGACTACTTATCATTGGCCCTGTTTGCAAACTTCTCTAAGAGTCTTTCAGGAAGTACAACCAATACTATTACAAGTTGCTGAGTAAATTGAACATCAGATACAAAGTTAGCAAAAAAAGACACATTAGGACACAGATGGTTTTGCCCCCATGACACCCTGAGTTCCCTGCCAGAAACCAACACCATGGAAGGAGAAGCCTGACTCTCCCTAATTGTCCTCTGACCTCCACACATACACTGCCGCATGTGTTCCTATATATACACATACACATGCACACGTACAAAACAAATCAATGCAAGGCCCAAGAGATTCAAGGCTCATTGGGTAAAGGCGACTGCCACTAAGCATGATAAACTGAATCCGATTATCTGGACCCACATGGTGGAAGGAAAGAACCAACTCTCACAAGTTGTCCTCTGACTTCCACAAGTATGTGCACATACATACACTCAAATAAGATAAAATAAATGAATGCAAAATCAAATTTAAAAATAGAAATTAGACGTGTGTGCAACTATATACAAGGGCTATATGATCGGTCACAGGCACATGTCCAAATATATTATGTATACACATGTATACACAGCAGAGGAACAATAGCAAAAAGGGCTGCTAGTGGGCGTCTTAGCTTAGTGTTTTGGTGGTGTCTCAGTGCTGTTTCAGTGGCTCCAGGATACAGTGCCCTCGCTCCTGCTTACATGCACATTTTCCTATGTGGCAAGCAGAAAGCCAATTGGGTATTTCAAACATAAAAAGATATTTTTTTCTTTTATGGCAAAGGGTCTCATGTAAACCAGGCTGCCCTTAAACTTGCTGTGCAATAAAGTTGTCTTTCCACTTCTGATCCTCCTGTCTCCCCCCTCTGAGAACTGGGATCCCAGGCATGTATCATCACACCCTGTTGACGTGGTGTTAGAGATGGGATCCAGCGCTTCCTGCATGCCGGGCAAGCACACAACCAACTGAGCAACATCCCCAGCCCCAAAAAGTTTGTTTTTATAATCGCATCGTATTTTTTAGATTTCTCTATGGATCCACGGTTGACATTCATTAAAAGCTATGCATGTTTAACATACTACGTGAGTTCTCTATTTACTCATTACTGACTCTTATTGCTTCCTAAATTTGGCCTATTTTTATTTTTTCCTTTTTCATGTGTGATTTGTATATGTGTGTGTGCACCTATGTGACATGCATGTTTGTGCACACACATGTATGATGTGCATGAGTGTGTTTTCACATGTGTGTGGCATGCATGTATTTCAAACATATGTGTACATGGACACCTGAAGTTGACTTTGAGAGTCTTCGACTTCTTCCCATCTTATTCACTGAGGCAGAGTCTCTCAGTTGAGCCCAGAGCTTGATGATGTGGCTAGTCTAACTAGCTGGCTTGCTCCAGGGACTCCCTGTCTCTGCCCTCTAAGTGCTGGCGCTGGAGGCGGGTCATCATGCCCACCTGGCATTTACATAGGCTCTGGGGAAGTGCAGTTCTCATGTCGATGCTTATGTGACAAACACAGTAACAGCTGAACCATTCCTAGCCCTAATTTATGTTTTTGAAATTTTCACAAATGTATATATATTAATCATATCCACTCCTGTTACCTTCTATTGCCCCCTTACGCTAAACTCATTAAGAAGTTTTTGATATTTACTTTTGTTTGCTTACTGTTGAATGTTTTGGCTCAAGTGGGAAAAAAGAAAAGATTTGCTTGTGTTTGAAAGGCAAATGACAATTACGCCCTGAAGTCAACCCCGCACTAAGAGCTGCTCTAGCCATAATGGCTACAGATTCTTTGTCCCTCTTGCTTCTGAGGAGCAAACTGTTTCTTGAATCTGGAGGTTTCTGTGCTGAAAAATCACATGCTGTGAAGGTGACAAAGTACCACTTCTAGGACCAGGCCGAAGAGGTTGCTCAAGCTTTCCCCACAAAGCACAGCCACATTATTCCCCCAGTCCTCCCCAGACTCCCAACTCATAGCCACAGACACTGTCTTCAACCACACAGCACTGAATGGCTCTTGACTTGGCAAAAGACTTGGGACAGGTGTTAGCTGTCCAAGAGAAAGTGCCAGTTGCGATCCATACCTGAACTCTATGCCATTGGTAATGTGTGGCAGAGATGCAGCCATGGTGGGAGCTGGACAGCAGAGGAAATGAGCCAATGTTGAAGCCAGATGGACAGAGGAGAAAGATCATTCCCAGAACTTCTAAGGGCAGTAAAGATCAAAGCATTTCTTCCCAAGTCCATAAGGCTTGCTGAGTGAGGCCACTTCCCTTTTGTACTCCAGGGCTTATCTACATCACATATCCCAGGATACTCTGCATCTCTACAGCTGGATTTGGTAATGCTGGGAACTGTCTATGACTCTCAGGAGTCTGGGAATCATTTTTTTGGACACATTTCCATTTACTATAACAAATTATATAAAACCGGGTACTTTATAAAATGAGAAGATTTGCTTAGCTCGCAGTTCTGTAGTTTGAGAGACAACACCAGGATCTGCTAGCTTCTGGTGAGAGCTGCATGGCTGGTACATAGGAGAGGACGAAATCACATCACAAAATGGGAAGCCAGAGAAAGACTGAGGATCCCATCATCCTTTCCAAGGATATAACCCCAGTTTACTAAGGACCTCCAACTATCTCCTCCATCAGTCCACACCAACATCCTGGGGACAGAGCTTCCCTCTCATGAGCCATTGGGGATACACTCAAATACTGTACAAAATAGAACACCAAGCCTCCAGAATGACAAGACAGTGCCAACCAGGCTCCTGTTGTCCTTTCTCCAGAGAGTGAGCTGGGAAGTGTATCTGTCCACTTGGTTTTCACTATGCTGCATAACAAACACACCCCACACCCTCAATGGCTGACAGAAAGCAAGAAGGATTTCTCTCTCTATGAAAGTCAGACTTGTGAGCTGTGACTGAACTCTGCTCTGTCTTCTGGGAAGGAGCAGCCAGATTTGCCAGTCCCAAGGCAGAGATAAAATGGCAGAACACTGGCCCAGGCAGGTGCATTTCAGAAGCAACCTATGACAGCCATACTCCAGTAGGCAGCAACAGTCACAGGTGCAAGAGAGGCAGACTCCCCTGTAAGGAAGGTCAGCAGATATCTAGGCAATCACGCAAGTGACCTCACACCCGGTTAGAGGGTTGGCCACAGCTCTGGTTCCTCATCCAGGGCCAGGTCAAAGAAGCTGATGAATTGAGACAAAGCCAAGACCGTCAGTGTCAATTTTTAATTGTGCTCTGTCCTGGTTGTGTGTGCAAGCTGGGAGAAGGGTTTCTGTCCTTCCTTTTTTTTTTTTTTTTTGAGATAGGGTCCCCACCTGTGACTCAGACTGACCTGGAACTCTCCAGGCACCAGACATGAGCCACATGCAACTGAGTCTAGGTTTGACTTTTTGTTTTCTTTTGGTACTAGAGATTAAATCTAGGGTTTTTTCTGGTGTTGTTTGTGGTGTGTGTTTGAGGGCATTATGCTTGGCCTAGGAGGGGCTCAAACTCATGACAATCCTCCTACCTCACCCTCCCAAGTGTGGGGTGATAGCTGTAAACCAGATCCTCAACTTATTTTTTGTTTTTTCTGTTTATTTGTTTATTGAGATAGATTTCATGTAGCTCAGGCAACCTTCTGTTCTCAAACTCACTATATAGCTGAGGACCTTGAACTTCTGATCCCCCTGCCTGCACCTTCTGAGTGCTGGGATTACAGCTGTGCACAGCTGCACCCAGTGTATGCAGTGCTGGGGATCAAACCCAGGGCTTCATAAATGATGAGCAAGCCTGCTGACAGCTGGGTCACATCCCCAGTCCATATTTTCTTAATTGTAATTCATTATTTATTTATTTAGTGTGTGTGATGTGTGTGTCTCTGCGTGTGTACATGATACCCACAGTACAACTGGTAGGAGTTGGTTTTGTTTTCCATCACATGGATTCCAGTGATCAAATCCAGGCCATCAGTCTTGGTATTAGGTGCCTTTACTTGGTGAGTCACTTTTGAAGCCTGGTTTCTGTTCTCTGATTCACCTGGATTGGTGGTAGATGTGGTACAGTGGAAACCAGTCCTCAATAGGAACTCCTTCATTGCTGTTGGGATCAGAACACTGCGGCCCCGTTAGGAGGTTTGATTTCTCTCAAAACCAAACAGGCTCCTCCCATAGAATACACCAGCTGAGCTCCTTGGTATTTGCCCTAGTGAACTGAAAACTTGAATTAACACAGATGTTTTCAGGGACTTGAGTCAAACTTGCCCAAACTGAAAACAGCCATGATGCCCTTCAGTTGGTGCTGGGATAAACTAGTGTAGAGCACCCTACAGCTACTATAATTGTGTGCTAAAAAGAAAAGGAAACCATGGGAAGCCTTGAATGCATGTAGCTTGTCTAAAAAGACTGCACACAGTCATTCTGGAAAGGCAAAACTATGGCAGCTGAAAAGACTAGGGTTGCTGGGAGTGGAGGCAGAGGTTACCTGGATGCTTCAATAGTGAACATAGGACATCACTCATTTGTCTAAACCCATCAGTGGGACAACCCGCCAAAAGTGAGCCTGGGTGTAAATTGTGAACTTTCATTAATAATAATGTGTCAAAAACAAACAGAAAAAGCAGAAGCCCAGATCAGTGCTGTTCACCCTAGGGACAAGCCAGACTATGCACTGGCCAGTTCTCTCCTATGCTGAATCAGCAGTGGTACTCGGCAAGCTAGCTTGACTCTCAAAACCTCACTCCATACATCTGTTACATGGCGTCTCATACCTCACCACAGGGCTGCTGAGATAATGAAGATGCTCCAAGGCTCTCATGGCCTATCCAAAAAGGAAAGTCAGGATAGTGATGGCCTGAAGTGCAACTTATATCTCAAAGCAAGGTGCCTGGCCCTTTCCCCTTCCCTCATTCTAA